>CATIUR010000005.1:158952276-159392276 GCA_949592205.1 Helichrysum umbraculigerum | reverse complement strand
GCAACCATTTAAACTATCATGGCAAGATATCTCAACAGATGCATCATATCACAGTAATATAGTAAATTACTCGTTGTAACCAAATCATTACAACTAAATCACACTGAGGTTACAGATCCACTCACCGACACCTCAGGCCTCAAGCTCAGAAGTCTAATATTACTGAGCCTTCTCCACATCTGAGAATAAAATCAATAAACAATGAGTTAGTAACTAGTCACATCACATATAACTCATTATTTAACCCATAATATCAATTCACTGCAATTACCAAATTATAATATTTATTATAACTACTCAATTGCATTTAACTCTTATATCAATGATATTATCTACAATTTACATTTATTCTCATATTACAATAATTTATACAATAAGTAGTTCTAGTTCATTAGTTTATAACTTATTTCAATTACTTATTCATCAACATTAGTGTTTACACTAAAACACAAGAGGCATATGAACATACAAACTGACAGACAAGATCCGCCGGAGCAGTCCCTGGATCCGCCGGATCCCTTACATGATCCGCCGGATCAACCATAGGATCCGCCGGATCCTTAACTTTGTAGTACCGACCAAGCTTGATCCTTCGGATCACCACCGGATACAAAAACTCAGCCTTAGGATCCACCGGATCACTAAAAACGCTACATGATCCGCCGGATCACTACTACAATCCGCCGGATCTCATCCCTAAATCACTATGATCCGCCGGATCACCAAACCGATCCGCCGGATCCTGCATCCTATCCAGCACCTGTACGAACTGTTCATACCCAGAACTCGAATTTATAAACCCAAATCATCACAACTACGATTCTAATCAATTATATACAACTAATAACTTATGAAATCGACATGTCAATAATTAGATAACATCTAATTCTCTCAAGTCATCAATTTATCCAATTTCAATCAAAATTCAAATTCTTAAATACTCAAGAACACTTACTGATTGAAGAATTTGCTGATGATAATCTGACCATGGTGAGGTTTCACGAGAATCACTACTTCCTGATTTGATTTCTAGTTTGATTTGGAGGTTTTCTGAGAGTTTTTGTGAGTTTTGAAGTTTCTAAATGAACTTTCCTAAAAAGGAAGGTTAAATATATAGTCGGTTCACAAACCGCCTTCAATATACGGGTATAATTTAATATCCCATCTCTATCTATTGTCTGGAACCCGAAAACCATTTCGAGTCCAAACATTTTATTGCACCGTCAATTATATTAATTTACAACAATTAATAATTTACTTATCACATTGGAATATTCGGCTCCTATTCCAATTATTTTAACTATTTCAAACAATATTATTTCCAAACACATTTAAATACATATTTAAATCAAGAAATAATACAAAACGACTAGGTCTATTTCGAGGATGTTACAACTCTTCCCCCCTTAAAGAGATTTCGCCCCGAAATCTAACCTCAATAAATCTGACTAATGTGATATAATCATATATATCTTATCAAACATTAATCATCAATAGCAACTTACAACTATTCTTAGATTATTTGAATTCTTTCCACATGCACATATCCAAATGTACATGCTTCTATCTTTTCCACGCACACATACAGTGCAGCTAATCAATATCATCAATCAGATATATCTTATATACAAATACTTACTTCAATAAGTGAAACCTACAATCACTTAATCAACAAGTAAGACTTAACATTACTTAATAGGTCTATGCAACCAGAAATTAGCAACACGCTAAAATCTTTAACCTATTACCACTGTTCACCTCTGTTAACAACAAAACAGCAACAACAGTATCATAATAACAGGGTTCTAAAACCACCATACCTATATCCACACTGAAATTTAATTTCAGCTTACAATTAGAAATCAATCTAATATACAGATAACAAATCTCAAATCTCTACCACCAAAGATTTGAAATTCAAATCTAAGTCAACTTTTCATTCAAAAGTTTTATACCTACTCTTGTGAATAACCTATCATATTCACATATCACTTTAATCACATGAAATCCTTTACTTAAAAGTAATCCAGATTCATATCTCCTAAATAAGCAAAGCAGAGGTCACACTCAGTAGGTAAGACCATAATCAACAAGTACTTTGCTCAATTAACAAAAGTACCACAATCAAACATTACCTACATTCAACCAACCTCTACATTGACTTATTTCCACTGGTAACAACCTATCAATTGTTAGCAACAACAATTGACCCATCAATAATCACAACACTAGTGATTACACACCACAGTATATCTATCAATACTCACTATTTATCTCCAAAGTCTAACTAACCATCAAGTTAGAACTTATTTATTATTTAAACTGGTAAGACATCAATAATCTTCTCTTAGCAACCAGTTATTTCAATTCAACTTTCAATTCATATTTTCTCAATTTATCATCAAAGATCAACTAGATCTTTAACACGATTTACATCCTGATATACTTTCATATCATTTCTTATTTAGATCTAATCTCATTTTACCACTTTATCATTTACTTCATTTGTATACTATCAACAAATAACAAAAGAATCCATTCCATTCTTTCAATACTTAAGTAATTTACCATGAGGTATCAATCAATCTACACAACTATTAATAATAACTTTCAATTATTTCTTATCTCACATTCTTACCCAATCAGAACTATCATCACAAACCTCATACACTGGTAAGAATTTCTTATCACAATTCTAATCAATGTGATTTACTTACATCCTTCAACAATTATAACTGTCATATCATACAATGACTTTCTATCTGTATAATTCTTTAACACATATTCAGTTCAAATATCAAATATTTCCTAACTGAATACTCAATCCTACTTAACACTATTTCAATTACTTAATACTAGCTTTAAGTAATTAATCAAGTTTCACAAACTTAGACAATTTGGGAATTTGACCACATTCCCCACACAATCATAACATTACATTTATGTTAGACTATTTCAACATATACAATTGACTATATGTCAACTTTGGTTTCAATCAATCGATCAATAAAATTCTCTAATTGCTTTTCTCTAGTTTGATCCAACCTCAAACCAATCACAAGCAATAAATTTTATACACAACTCTCTATTCATGGTTTGACTTTCAAAGTTAACATACTATCAATATTAACTCACAACAAACCATTTCATCTTATATGTTCACCTTCAAACATATATTTTAAATTATTACATTCAATAATTTCATCAATCCTTAAGCAAGATAATACTATCATGTCTCAACATTGGCTTCATACAAGCCAGATTCAACATAGTGATTCTTTTTAAACACTATCAAATTTACCTACATGTAATCTATCACAATCAATCACAATTACATATTCCACAAAATCAAATTAGTCATTTAGGTTTGTTATCAAAACCTCTATCAATGACAACTATCAATTTACACTGGCACCTTAACAGTCTAAAGGTCACAGTTCTATCCATTCATTGTTTTCTTATCAAAACAACGATTATACCATTTAGCATACCTTCATGCTCCATTTCTAAAATCACATTACATTTCTTTTATACCAAGTAGCCTCAACAAGTTCATGTGACACCACATAATATAACAACGGTGATCAAGCGTTGCAAGATTATGTTCTTCACAATCCATTCTCAGGCTACTCTACATTATAATTATCAATGTGATCTACTCTTATCTCATAGATATTAAATATTTCATGATTTCAAATCAATCATAATCTATTTAATAGTTTCTATCAACTGATACACACTCAAATCAGTTTACTACTTACATATTTAACCTTACATATGCAAGCCATCTCACACCCTTTATTTTCAACAACTGAATTACTCAGTATATCTACTTATCTGAAACCTCAAACACATGATAACCTATCATCATAATTTAAATACTAAACACAATTCAATGTCCCTATTTATCACGACATTCAGGACACATCTTAATTAATTATCATCACTTTGACATATGCTATCATATTAAGCATCACTGTCACCACAAGCTTACTCAATCATTTATTAATTTACAATTGACCAGAAAGATCTATCACTTCCCAACTCAATTTCATCTCATCATACTCTATATTTTTCATAAACCTATCAGTCTTGGTTTATATCAAATGTTTATCTATAGTCAAAACATATCATATAGTCACATAAACACATATTTTCTCTAATAGTAGTCATTATCAATTCAAATGACACAACCTTCCTTAACAAGGATTTAGATCACACCTTGTGATTAATCCATTAACATAATACTATCAATTATTTTGTCTCACCAATAAAGACACTCTTAGGTTCTAACATCAATCATGTTAAACCTTAATCAACTCTTTATCTACTCATTTAATCACATTTCTGCATTTTCAATTCAATCAGAAATAATCACCACAATGAGTATCCCATTCAATACCTCTATCCTTATGTCAACCTATAACAATCATTAGTTGACTCAAAACTAGGGAATCATATCAGTCTGACTCAATTAACTTCACAACAATGCTTACTTAACATAACAAAGTAAACAGTTCAAGTTAATTTAAATTTAACACAGGCTTATCGAAGATTACCTGGCAATCTTAAGCCCACTAGTGTTGAGGAAACATGAAATATACCAAATCAAATACTCATGTCCCTCCGTCTCTGCAATCAAACAACAGCTTCACAACTTGTTAAGGGTTAGTACTTATTCAACTAACTATTTTCTCATGCATTCACTACTCAACTAAACCCACACCCACTGGAATGTTTGACTCAACTCAATCAAGTTTAGGATTGAACAATCTATCATGTTCAATTCACCCAAACTATTGCTCTGATACCAACTTATAACACCCCTCGTTAATTATAAACAATAATATAATACTGGTAACTCGGAAGCGTATATTTAAAACATTTCTATCAATATACTCAAAATGTCAATAAACTTTTTCAAAGCCAAACACATGACATTTCAACAAACTCGGTGTTATATAATTCAAAACACTTTTACAATTATAAAAATAACATCAGAGTGACAGCCTGTCAAACATTCCTTCAATTTCAACAATCTCCTGCCCCATATGTCCCATTAATATACAACCTGCAGGAAGAACTGTGGTGGGGTTAGCACAACGCTAAGTGAATGGAACTATAACAACAGTCCAACCTAGCATAACAATCTGTTTACATAACACACATTAAACAGAATGTAAATCACTGAATCAATCAATCACTAGCCGACATTCACACAATGTCATTCAAGCTACGTCAAGAGGACCGGTGGTCCCTGAGACACCCAAAGACCGGTTGGCACCCAGGAACACTTATCGTTTAACTGTATTGGCCCATACAGCACGACCGATAACTTGTTGTCGATCACACACGACCTAGATCTCCAAACTAACATTTCAAGTTTCCGAGATCTCCTGTCGTCTACAACAACAACAAGCCCAACCATCAAATCAAGTTGACCTCTGAATCTTACACACTGGCACAATCTCAGCCAAGTAAGCAACCATTTAAACTATCATGGCAAGATATCTCAACAGATGCATCATATCACAGTAATATAGTAAATTACTCGTTGTAACCAAATCATTACAACTAAATCACACTGAGGTTACAGATCCACTCACCGACACCTCAGGCCTCAAGCTCAGAAGTCTAATATTACTGAGCCTTCTCCACATCTGAGAATAAAATCAATAAACAATGAGTTAGTAACTAGTCACATCACATATAACTCATTATTTAACCCATAATATCAATTCACTGCAATTACCAAATTATAATATTTATTATAACTACTCAATTGCATTTAACTCTTATATCAATGATATCATCTACAATTTACATTTATTCTCAGATTACAATAATTTATACAATAAGTAGTTCCAGTTCATTAGTTTATAACTTATTTCAATTACTTATTCATCAACATTAGTGTTTACACTAAAACACAAGAGGCATATGAACATACAAACTGACAGACAAGATCCGCCGGAGCAGTCCCTGGATCCGCCGGATCCCTTACATGATCCGCCGGATCAACCATAGGATCCGCCGGATCCTTAACTTTGTAGTACCGACCAAGCTTGATCCTTCGGATCACCACCGGATACAAAAACTCAGCCTTAGGATCCGCCGGATCACTATCCAGATCCACCGGATCACTAAAAACGCTACATGATCCGCCGGATCACTACTACGATCCGCCGGATCTCATCCCTAAATCACTATGATCCGCCGGATCACCAAACCGATCCGCCGGATCCTGCATCCTATCCAGCACCTGTACGAACTGTTCATACCCAGAACTCGAATTTATAAACCCAAATCATCACAACTACGATTCTAATCAATTATATACAACTAATAACTTATGAAATCGACATGTCAATAATTAGATAACATCTAATTCTCTCAAGTCATCAATTTATCCAATTTCAATCAAAATTCAAATTCTTAAATACTCAAGAACACTTACTGATTGAAGAATTTGCTGATGATAATCTGACCATGGTGAGGTTTCACGAGAATCACTACTTCCTGATTTGATTTCTAGTTTGATTTGGAGGTTTTCTGAGAGTTTCTGTGAGTTTTGAAGTTTCTAAATGAACTTTCCTAAAAAGGAAGGTTAAATATATAGTCGGTTCACAAACCGCCTTCAATATACGGGTATAATTTAATATCTCATCTCTATCTATTGTCTGGAACCCGAAAACCATTTGCGAGTCCAAACATTTTATTGCACCGTCAATTATATTAATTTACAACAATTAATAATTTACTTATCACATTGAAATATTCGGCTCATATTCCAATTATTTTAACTATTTCAAACAATATTATTTCCAAACACATTTAAATACATATTTAAATCAAGAAATAATACAAAACGACTAGGTCCATTTCGAGGATGTTACAATACATATATATACTTATACAAATAATACTTATATATATACTAACCATATATATACTAACCGAATGGACCCAAACCCATTTTTTAACACCCCTACGTATATATACTTGTATAACATATATAGTTATAAATAAACGTACATTATATACAACAAAAACCAATCTTTATTTGTATTATCACACATATAATCCTACCACCACAATCAAAGCCATGCATAATCCAATATATATGTTGCACACCAAGTGTTCGATTAAATGCCACAACGAAAATTCGAATTTAAACGTAATAAATTCAAAAAATACGCGGTAATTTTAACCAATAACACACGAAAACAATTTCATACCTGAGAATCGGCCATCAATTACGTGGAAACCGGAGGTGGTGAACCGTGACGGTGGTGACGGGGAAAACAAATCGTGGTGCCAAGGAGAAAACTGTTGGTGGTGGCGACGGAGAGTGGTTGGGGGTGTTGGAGGCGACGGTGGGTGCTTAGGGTGGAGGAGGTTGTGCGACGGAGGGTGGTGCTGCTGCGTCACCCGTCAATTTGGTAGGAAATGGTGCTGCGGAGTGGTGGTGCCGGCGGTGGTGTGTGTGACGGCCGTGGCTCGTAACTCGCAAATCGAGTGGGGGTTTGCGATGGTGGTTGGGTAGGTCGCTGGAGGGTCGGGGTGGAGGTGGGCGGCGGGGTGGAGGTAGATCGCAAATCGGGTGTGGGTTTTGAAATGGAACGAAAAGGACCACTAAATGGGTTATACCCGTTTTATTTAACCGGCGCTCGCAAATCGCAAATCGCGAGCATGATTTGCGATGGCACGTACTCGGGCATAGGTAACAGGCAACGGCTAGGCAAGCGACTCGTTACTCGCAACGGCTCGGGCATAGGTAACTCGCAAAAAGCAAATCGCAGATTTGCTTTTGCGATGTCATGCGTTACCCGGCAACGACCTCGCAATTGATGATGACTCGCAAATCGCATACACGTGCTCGCAAAAGCAAATTTGCTTTTGCGAGTTCGGGTGGTATATCGTCAATTTTTTTTTTGGAATGGCAAAACGAATTAGTCTATCAAAAATAGTGGCATTTTTTTTAATTTCCCAAAAGAAAATTATAAAGTAAACATTATTTTGTTTTTTAATTATAATTATAAAATCACGACCGAATTATTGTATAATTCGAGAACATGTGTGTGGATGATGTGGAATGTGTTGCTTTTGTCTCCTTTTTTCTCTCTTTTCTCTCCGTTTTACGGTTCAAAGCTTGATGTTTTTTTGTTGATTTAGCTATAAATGTTAGTAGTATTTCTCGGTCATACGTATAGGTTTTAATGACAAGTATACTTTGTCATTAAGTCAACATTATTTACTCCGTATTAGGGTTAATATACACATATGTTACTATACTTTGTAAAAATATTCAATTAAGTTAACGAACTCGGTTGAATTACCGAACTATTAAAATCAAGACATGTAGGTTATTTAACTTAAAAATATTAACACTAAGATCACTTTACTTAACTTATGAATCTAATTAAGTTGCTTTACTCATAAATATTACAACGTAAAAAAGCCTAATTAATATATGAAAATGGTTACTAATTCAATTGAACAAATTAATAGTCAAGTAACTTAAATGAATATTTTCACAAAGTATCGTAACATGTATGTCTTTTAACCCTGTTTATTACTCAAAAGGTTAAATCAACTCTTTGTCGACCCCATCGACCGTACTTACGATCAACACGAAGGAAGTAAATCGTGTAACTCGTGGTTAAATGAATACGAAAAACATAAGTTAATGGGGTGACCTCCGCTTTGCATTTCTCGGATAACTAAATACAACCCCCAATATTTGCTTTGATAAAATGTACAAATTCATTTTTCTTTTGTCACACGATCTAATCTATAACCACGTCTGATTTGAAAACTCGATAATTGATCAAACTTAATTTCCGAAAGTTTGAGCTTAACCACATTTCAATCCTTACCTTTGAACTCAAAATTCGAGTCAAACTTATTTAAATAAATATACCTAAGATAAAAGTATAAATCACATTTGATGATTAAATATGTAAATTTTATTGGGGGTTGTACTTGTACAGCTATTTCTTGAAACAAACATTTCCCCAAATATTTGTGGGAAATTTTTTCACTTTTTGAGTCGATATGAATTCGAAGACCGAGAAATTGGTGAGAAGAACAACAATGGTGGCAACTGTGTAGCTGCTTCTTATTTCCTTCTTACTGCCGATTACAGCCCCGAACCTAATAAATAAGTGCTTATAAATGACCAATAGTGTGGTTGGAATTGGAAACGCTTTTCAATAGTCGTTGATCGATCAATATAATATGTACTCACGTGTTTAACATCTTAGCCCCGTTATTATTCTAACAATTAATTGGATCCATTGTCTAAATGGTTCAATCCGTTTCGTTACATGATAAGTTAGATAACTAGCTACAATTATATACGTTGGTATTATGTCACTATATCTGTTGTTTTTGTGGGATGGCATTGAGTTTAGTAATTATCAAATTATATTTATCAACAAAATTGTCTTAGACTTATTTACATTATAAGCTAATGGTGAGTGATACAGCTTTGTCTATTTATTTATTTATTTTTTTGAGAAAAAACAAATATTTTAGTCATTGTATAACAATTACATCACACGGTAGATTTTATATACTCGTATAAATTTAGTCACCTTGTTACAATTAATAGCCGTAGATAGTGTGAGTTTCGGACGGTGTGGATGGTGATCCGATTATCATATGGACCAATAAAATCTCTCCACACCCACTATATAAGTTGAGAAAATATACTGTTCATCATTCCCAAATACATTACCAGCTACTCCAAAAACCCTAGATAAACATCATGTCGTCGTTTTCTGACACAGCCGAAGCCGGTCCATCAACTACTACAGCCGAAGCCGGTCCATCAACTCCTAAGTTGCCTCTTAAAGCCGAAACTGAAGCCATGATCTTGGAACAAGATACGCTGACACTCAAGTCCTATATGGACAAGTCACAGTATCACCGGCTTATCCCTCAGCTAGAATCGTTAATCAAGGTGAAATTTCTTTACATAGTTTAATTATGAATTTATTATTAGTATTAGTATTTATTATTATTTTTTTTTTTTTTGTAGACCACTCAGGAGTTGAAGGAGACTGTTGATGACCTTGCTTCAAAGAAAGAAAGAAACTGCAAGATTGTTGATGTTCTCCTGGATGTTAACGCAAATTTGAATGCAGAGAGGCATAGAAGGGATTCCAAGGACAAGGAGCCTATGATGATGGGGTGATGGATTTAGTTGTTTTGGTGGTTTTTATGTTTTTATCTGATTTTTATTTTGGGAATTGGGATGTTAGAGATAGCTTTAGGTTAATGATGTAATTGGGATGGGATTTGTGCGGATCTAATGGAAATCATTTTATATGTTTTGTTTTAATTTTGAGTTTTGGGAAACGTTTGATTGATTCCGTTTCTGTATCCTAGTGAAAAATACAGTAATAAGCTTCATCACATTATTTATCAATCTCCTTAGACAATAGATCAGAAAAATACATCAGTTTTAACCATACAAGACATCAATATAAAATATGAGGTACATTATTTATCACAAGATTCACTAAGACACCAGAAATGATTACAGATATATTGAAAATCACACGATTTTATAACCAGATAGAATATGAGGTACAACATCTCACAATTCGATGACACATATGAGGTACAACATCTCATTAAACATATAGAATCACACAATTCTTTACAACCAGACAATCAACACTAAAATCTAACGCCAACATGGCTTAAGTATCAATTATTAAGAAAAAAACAACTTAACATGGCCCCCAAGTATCAAAGGTGGACAAGAATATTGGGATGAAGAAGTATAATGGCGATTATATATGATTCATTAAGCATGCTATAACGCAGACTAAATGTGTTCTCCGCTAGTTGACATGGTAATCAAGTATAAGTATATTAACAAAAAGTATGGGCTCACCAACTTCAGTTTATCATTATGGTATTGCACTGGTTTCTTATTAACGTCTCCTGGCTTTCCTTCGAATACATTCAGTTTCTTCCGATCCTTTGCTTTCTCAATCAAATACTTCCCTACATCATACCAGAAAATGTCAGCAGAACAAAACGTACATGCGTTACACAGTACTATTAACAAACTTAATCTATCTTCATCTTCTTTAGTTCAGACTCTTTTCCCAAAGAAAGATTCCATAATTTTTACTTTGGAAATTCACACTACTGCTTTTCAGATTTCACAATTGGAAAAATCATTTCTTTTGATGCTACTCTAAATTCATTACGTTACAACATTCTTATTGTTTGATGTGGTGCTGACCTTAGGCACAATTCATCTCTTGATAAAATTTTAAGATGGGAAACACCAACTAGCTAATGCTTAGAAGTATTAAATTCTTATTTTTCATTGGAAAGAGCAAGCATTATTCTCGTTTCAGAAGATGTGTATTGACCCGTTTCGTTTTCCTCAGACAAGAATTGAAGGATGTGAAACCTCCAATAATATCTTCATCAGATTCAATATCAACTCTCAGTTCTCTTTCCTACATCATGAAAACCAATTCTATGATTAACCATGTGCGAAATAGGTAGAGTATTATTAATGTGTGGATGTAGGTGGACACGTGTACGTATGTATGCACACACACCATACATGTACCACTAGCATTCCATAGTTTCAGTAGGATGCTTTCATGCAAACCGTGTAATATCTCATATAACTAGATAGGCCAATTACCAGCAGAAAAAGTAATTTTGAGATTGTCATGTATTTATGCAACTTATCACGACTTGCGAGAACAATGTTTAGACAAAATGAGAACTTAAATAAGCATGAATCTGTAATATGATAGACCCTGCCTTAAAAACTATCTAAATGATTAGGACAGCTAATACTCTATTTGTGACATACTTTGTTGTAATGCAGAAAGAAACTGTAAATACCAGTTCAGTCTGAGATACTTTGTTGTATCTGTGTTTCCTGCTGTATACTCTATTTGTGACATTAGCGTGTTCGCGTTTTACTGAGTTGTTCCAGCTGTCCATTTCTACCTAAGCAATCTGAGCTCCCAGCTGGACCTTGGGAGGCACTGCAGGACTGAAACCCCTAAACAGTTGTTACTCCATTCCAATGTTTTACAAGACCTATGAAATGGAAGTTACAACTTATCCATAGGTCTAAGTTTGTTGTAGTTTTTTCCGGTTAGTTAGATGAAAACATTGTATCTATAAATTTCATTTCTTCTCTTGTATTTAACACATAGAATGAGAGCTCAGTAAATCAAAACATTAAAATATGGACATACTTTTTTTGTGGGAACATTCCCTGAGGATTGACAGCCTGCATTGGAACACAACATATGTTGTAAGCCAGAAGTTGTTGTCATATCAAACACCAGGAGCTAAATATCGACACACGAGATACCCTTGGTGAGAGAACACTGAGTGGTGGATTCGTTTGGTCCAACGCTTTAAGCTTGCATCCCAGTGCCTGTAAGTAGTTAAATGATCATTGGAGACGATATATATAAAACATTATGATCAAATCAACTACTACCCATCTGAGATTCATGAGAAATGCAAATAAGATTTTTGAATACCCCCATATCATAAGTAAAGGACTTGGACAGATCATGACGTAAATCTAATACGAATACTCCACTTTTTCCTTGTAAACTAGAGAGCATGATAGAAATCTCTTGTGAGTTATGGTGACGTGAATCTTGATTGAGTTTATCAGAAATCGACTTCAATTCCCCCATGGAGGCTAGATTTTACATCCTCTAGCCCCTTGTTCTGATTATGACAATTCATTCGAGTTAGAAAATACGGATCAACGTTTCAATGAAATGAGAAGTTGAAAAGAACAAAATTATGGGGAGAGCATAGGTAATCTAACAATTATCTGCAGCGAGTTGTCTAGACCAATCAAATTCTGGCGTATGCTTTCCACCGAATGTCAACATAATAAGGAGCAGGATGTTAGTATGCCACACGAGATCACCTTAAAATTTCACATAGCTAAAATTTATAAAGTGAACACAGAATTTCATTTGGTAACTTTTCATTTCTTATTTACTCATTCACTATGATCTATTGTTTATGCAAGTCCCAAAACGCATTAAAAAAACTGCAAAGACAGAGGTTTACTAAGACTTAATGTGATATCAGTTGTTAAGAGCATGTGTAATGCATACCACGAGGACTAGTTACTCTTAGCTTTTATATGTGGTGAGTGTGGTTCTAACAGTATATGTGCAAACAAAACAAGTAAGGATTTAAGAACCATAGGTTTCAAACTTATTTACTACCTACAATCAGCCTGTTAGTTTATATAAAGTATTAGAAACTAGAAGCTAATAATAATTTTCCAGTATGGAGATTTTTTTCTTTGAATCATGGAATCCATTAAATTACAAGATTACGGTACTTACTATCCATTGCTAATTCCTTTGCTCCTTTATTGATTGCATTATATCTGTCTGAAGAGATTCCAGCATCATCCCAAACTCGCTTAGGGAGCCTTTTTATTGTTCCCACTATGTGCTCAGGTTCTTCACTCACCTGACCTGCGCATGCATTTCGAAACATAAAAAAAGTCATGAACCAGAGAGCATGATTCTGACCAGCATGCACACTTGTGTCATATAAGTGAATTTTTTTACACTTCATGAACTTTGTTCTGAAATAACAAACCCCCATTTATGGATTAGACCTTTGGAAGATCGTGATATTTGCACTTGGGTTTCTTCTCGTGTGTGATTGACTGGGGTAAGCATGAAAGCCGTTTCACAGAACTCTCTCTTTCTTGAGAAACAGCCAAATTTAAAGTGTTTAGTTGGAGAAAGTATTAACCTCTCTTATGTGAGCTAGAGCTCAGTGTTCTTCAGAGAACAGTAAATGAGGACACACACAGATATAACAACCATGTACATCAATCTATATTCTTGTAGGATTTAGAATTTTTACCGTACAATTCAATTCTAGCTCTAATCACCTCAGTTATTGTGTTTATGATTGAGCGAATCGTGATAGTTATCTTAAAAATGAAGTACACCAAAGTGGAAGAAACAATAATATACTTGTACAACTCCAATTCATCAGCAGGCCGAGACGGTGAGACTCAATTCCTTCACATAAAACATGGATAAAAATCCCTCCTAGTGTCACACTCGTACACCACTAGACTCTGCGTGAATATACTTAGTGTAAAGTCGAACAAACCTATAAACTTCTACATTCGGCTAAGTGCAGCTCGTCACTAAAACACACATACTAAGCATATCGGAACTCAATATCAGTTTATTACGAAATTCCACTCAAACGAACCTATTCATATCAAGCACACACTCAAACATTATCACCTGCAAAAGTGTCCTTAACGATTCAGAACTAGTACAGATCTTTTTACATTGATTTAGTTATAAGCTAATGATTTAATCACACATAGAATTGAAAGCCTTTCAACACTAAATATGAGTTTCGTACAATCAATACATAAATTTTGTGCAAACAAACATAATCAGTCTACTTCAAAATCAAAACAAGTATATTTCATCACATAATCGCCTACATTTCAAACATCTGTACGTCTGCTAGCTGTTACAAATTAGTCATTAGATTTTAACATTCCACCAAAAACACTCATACACAATGAGACTCAAAGTGTAAATACTAAAAAATCAACGAGCAATGACCATATACAGCCAAACCAGCCACATTATGGTCCTGGATGACCAATAAACTTCTACACTAAGCTAAGTGCAGCAGCACTTCACTAAAGCCCACATATAAGCATATTTCAGAACTCAATATCAGTTTATTACAATTGAAACCGAAATTTCACACAAACGAATCTTCACATCAAGCACATTATCAGTTTATTTATATTCCTACACAACACAAATACAATTTCATCATACAATCATTGGCAATTTTGTATATATAACTTAAATATCATAACTGCCACGTCATCATAGATCAGAAACTGCTAGCTAGCATGTGAAATCGGTAGATTTAACTCACACGTACCTAAAATAAATTTAGTACATGTCGATAAAAGTACATTATTCACATGATTACACTATGAGGCACGCAAACGGCAAATATGAGACGTACAAGTGTAATTGAACCTTGAGTGAGGAGGAAGAACGGAAATTGAGGTTACATCACCCGCCTTATTGATCTTCATCGTCTAGGTTTCAGTATAATTGCTCAAGTTTTTGCTACCAGATGTGCGCCTGCTGTTAATCGAAATGGTGTTTTGAATTTGAGGGAAATTAACTGAGAGTAGATGTTGATTTCGGTTCTCATACAACTGTGGTATCAATTTTTATCTAGTTGGCTCTAATTAAAAATATCAAGAATCGTTTTCTCCCTTCATTTAAGCACATGACTCATGCATACAACTCCTACACCATGAGGACTAGTGATACTCTTAGCTTTTATATGTGGTGAGTGTGGTTCTAACAGTATATGTGCAAATAAAACAAGTAAGAATTTAAGAACCATAGGTTTCAAACTTATTTACTACTTACAATCAGCCTGTTAGTTTATACCAAGTATTAGAAAGTAGAAACTAATAATATTTTTCCAGTATGGAGATTCTTTCTTTGAATTGTGGTATCCATTATATTACAAGATTACGGTACTTACTATCCATTGCTAATTCCTTGGCTCCTTTATTGATTGCATTATATCTGTCTGAAGAGATTCCAGCATCATCCCAAACTTGCTTAGGGAGCCTTTCTATTGTTCCTACTATGTGCTCAAGATCTTCACTCATCTGACCTTGTTGGACTTAATCAGTTAATTGTTCAACCCAAGTTTGATAGTTAACGGGCCAAAGTAATTAGGAATGGGTCAAGTTAGTAATATTAAATAAAGGGCTCTTATGTTTTAATTTTTGGGCCATGGGCAACAAAACACATACGCAGGAAATAGAAAAAGCAGTTAGCGGTTAGGGTAGTTAGCGTATTAAGAATTGTGACGGTTAATTAGAACCAGTTGTGTTGAAGCAACACACCTGTTCATGGTGTCGTTATGTAGTATATATATGTATTTGTATCAGATTGTAAGTAACCCAGATTCATTAAATAAAGTATATTCGTTTGGGTTCATCCCTTTGTTTCTTGTTCGTATTGTTATTGTGATTCTTGATTATGGGTTCGCATCAATGATTACTGGGACAAGAGACCTGCGCATGCATTTCGAAACATAAACAAAGTCCTGGACCAGAAAGCATGATTCTGACCAGCATGCACACTTGTCTCATATAAGTGAATTTTTTTACACTTTATCAACTTTGTTCTGAAATACCAAACCCCCGTTTACGGTTTAGACCTTTGAAAGATTGTGATATTTGCATTAGGCTTTCTTCTCGTGTGTGATTGACTGGGGGTAAGCATGAAAACCGTTTCACAGAACTCTCTCTTTCTTGAGAAACAGCCAACTGTAAGGTGTTTAGTTGGAGAAAGTATTAACCTCTCTTATGTGAGCTAGAGCTTAGTATAACGTTGAAATAACAAGTGTTCTTCAGAGAACAGCAACTGAGGACACACACAGATATAACAACCATGTACATGAATCTATATTCTTGTATGATTTAGAATTTTGACTGTACAATTCAATTCTAGCTCTAATCGCCTCGGTTATTGTGTTTATGATCGAGCAAATCGTGATAGTTATCTTAAAATTGAAGTACACCAAAGTGGAAGAAACAATAATGTACATGTACAACTCCAATTCATCAGCAGGCCGAGATGGTGAGACTCAATTCCTTCACATAAAACATGGATAAAAAGTCCTCCTAATGTCACACTTGTACACAACTAGACTCTGAGTGAATATACTTAAGTATCAATATACAGTCAAAGAGTAACAATCGTATAAAGTCGAACGAACCTATAAACTTCTACATTAGGCTAAGTGCAGCTCCTCACTAAAACACACATACTAAGCATTTCAGAACTCAATATCAGTTTATTACAATCGATACTGAAATTCCACTCAAACGAACCTATTCATATCAAGCAGACACTCAAACATTATCACCTGCAAAAGTGTCCTTAACGATTCAGAACTTGTACAGATCTTTTTAACTTGATTTTAGTTATAAGCTAATGATTTAATCACACATAGAATTGAAAGCCTTTTAACACTAAATATGAGTTTCGTGCAATCAATACATAAATTTTGTGCAAACAAACATAATCAGTCTACTTCAAAATTAAAACAAGTATATTTCATCACATAATCGCCTACATTTTAAACATCTGTACAGCTGTTAGCTGTTACAAATCAAATGATTTTAACATTCCACAAAAAACACACATATATATGAATACAATAATATACATTTATAACTCCAAGTAATCAGCATGAGAGACTCAATTCCTTACAGATAACACATAGATCAGAAAACGCACCTAAAATTAATTTAGTACATGTCGATAAAAGTACATTATTCACATGATCACACTATGAGGCACGCCATACGCGCGCAGCATTCGATAAAATGTATTTTTAACGGGAAAATATGAGACGTAAAAGTGAAATTGAACCTTGAATGAGGAGGAAGAACGGAAATTGAGGTTACATCACCCGCCGTATTGATCTTCATCGTCTAGGTTTCCGTAAAATCGCTCTAGTTTTTGCGACCAGATGTGCGCCGTTAATCAAAACGGTGTTTTGAAATCAATGTTGATTTCGGTTCTCATATACGTTGTTGTATACGTGTAATAAATAATAATATATTTCAGAATGGCCCCCTTTTGATTTTATTATTTTGTCGCTGTGTATATAAAACTAACTTATTACCTGGGTTACCTGTGTGATACATGTATGTTAATTGTTGTTTAATTTATCCATTTATTTTATTGATTGGATCGACGTTTGATATTACGCATTAATTTATTAAGAATTATTTAACTGTATATTATATGTCCTGTGTTCGGTACGATCATTTTTTTCCGTGATTTTATTTTGAGTTGTTCGCTGTCTCCATTTCATGTTTGCAATCATTGTTTACCTGTATATGGAATCTTAATGGCCATTATGAAGGTTTTTTTTCCTAACGATGTTAGTAATGCTTTTGGTTGTTGTACGTTTGTATATATTGATCGATTGATGTATTTAATAGTAATAGGAATTGTAATGTAATTGTACAACATTTGTTTTCGTATTATGAATTGTTGTTAATTTGTAATTTTCTAAGTTTCAGTATATATTGTTTTATATTTAGGATATATATATATATATATATATATATATATACACGTATTTAATTTTATTTAAGAATATATTGTAATTTTTTTATTATTTTCTTTAAAAGATTGATTGTCCTTTTTTTGTGATGTATCATAGATAATAATATTATTTTGGATCCTCTTTATTTATATTATATAATATTTATACTAAGATTGAGATATATTAGGCTACGGTTAATATTTATTATTTTAATTTATATCTCCGTAATAATTTAATAAAAATATTTAATATTTAATATTAATAACATATTATGATTTGAAAAGGTTTGGCCGAATATTTTGAAGGGGCCGTTTTTTAACCAAATTTTGTTAATTAAAATATTAAATATTAATTTAAATATATAAAGGGGTGGAAAATGTAAGTTCCATTAAATTAATCTTAATCATTGAATCAATATGAAGAAAACAAATTAAAGGTTGAAATTGCTTCAAACTATTTTGATTTAAGTATAGGGAAAATCACAAATTTGATCCATTTATCAAAGCAATATAACAAAAATAATCCGTTGACTTTGCTTTTTAACAAAGTAATCTACCGATTGGTGCCGAAAATGGCGCCCCGGCGCCCTTGACACAACCAACCACACAAAAAATGCCACGTGTACGAGGATTGCGCCAATTAATTAAAATTGATGGGGCGCCGGCCCCGATTAACAAATGAGGGGCGCCAAAGAAGGGAGAGAAAGAAAGGTGGGGCGCCAAATAAGGGAGAAAAAGAAGGGTGGGGCGCCAAAAAAATTCATGGGGCGCCGGGGTATTTTTTATTGGTGCAATCCTCGTACACGTGGCATTTTTTGTGTGGTTGGTTGTGTCAGGGGCGCCGGGGCGCCATTTTCGGCGCCAATCGGTGGATTACTTTGTTAAAAAGCAAAGTCAACGGATTATTTTGTTAAATTACTTTGGTAAATGGATCAAATTTGTGATTTTCCTCTTAAATATATATTATAGATAGATTATAGATTATAGATAATGAATAATTAATCTACATTTTGAGACCCCTAAAAAATTGGGCCCATGTGCTATAGTCCATATTGTACATCCTTAGGCGGTTAGGCCTAACCTGGCTATATACCCATCATAATTTTCATTTTTATCATTTTATGTACTCCGTATATATTTACGGCAAATAAATGGTGCAGTAGTGCAGTTGACCGCACAATTCAAAGATGATGTTAGCGAATCATCTTATCTTAAAAACTATATATTTTGATCCTTCAATTTATATATATATATATATAGGATAGGATCTAAAAAGAAGATAAGTTTTGTGGAGAAAGGGGAGAAGGATTCTAGACCAATCATTTCAATATTAAGTTAAAGGGTATATTAGTCATTTATAACGTGGTTAATTTAATTTAATATATTCTAATTCAAACGATTAGATTGTGGCGGTTTTATGCACATTGATTACTCCACAATTTTAGGTAAGTAACACCATGGAATATTCACAAATCATTTTCCATGGTTTTCTTTTATCGACGCATGATCTCCATATTCATTTTAGAATTGCACAACGTTTGAGTTTTTATTACATGATCCAATCTACACTCTTATTAAACAACGCATGATCGATCCACCACTTTTACTTGATCCATCGTTTGAGTTTTTAATTCAGCCGTATAGATAATTCATCGTTATAAACCCTAGTTGGCTGCATATTGTAACGCAATTAATTACCTTTAAACCGAGTTCTTGGAACGAGTTGTTAATTGTTCCTGTACAAGCTCTGTGACAGGTTTTTTGGTGTATTTGGAAGTAAATTTGGTAGTCTTTGAGTTTTGGTTAATCAAAATAGCGAACGATGAACGGATGATCGACGCTGTAGATACGTTTTCAACAGATGAATCTGATGATATTGATAGCACATCCGAAGTGAGTAAGTGACTTCTAATATGTGTTTGAAACTTGCGTACTATCGTAAATGCTTAGTCGTAATAAAGGATGCGGGTCAACTAAAAAAGGAAGGATTGAAAGTGCGAAAGAGAAAGCAATTGCTAAGACACATAAACAGGTCCGCTCATGTCAATATTGTGGAGTCGTTGGTCATTATAGAAGTACTTGCAAACAAAAGGCTACAGACGATGCCGCCAAGAGAAACAATCTAGCGATCGATGAATCTTCGTCATCTTCCGAGTAGGCCGTTATTTTGAAAACAATTTTTTATGTACACTTTCATTTGTTTCTTTGTGTTCTGTACTTTACAAAGCCAAAAAGCTTTGGCTGTTTATCTAAGACTTTATGTAAGTTACTTCATAATTGAGTTGTTTGTTGAGATGGGTATTCCATGCGTGTTGACAAATGTTGTTACATGTAATTATACATTATAGATAGTTGTACGATTTTGGTACATTTAATTATACGTTTTTCATAATTGAGTTGGTAGTAGTATTACTCAACAGTTACTGTTCTTTGATTCAGAAATAACTAAACTACGATTCAACAAAACCCTAACATGATTCAACAAATATTACCACTATGATTCATCATCAACATACCTTATGTTAGATGGGTATTCCATCTATTATTCATCAAATATTAATACTATATATTATTAAAACACACAGAAGGAACACATTCCTTTGTTAGATGGGCTTTCCATGCGTGTTGATAAATTTTGGTACATGTACTTATACATTATAGATAGTGTCTTGTATGATTTTGGTACATGTACCTATACATTTTCTCATAATTGAGTTGTAAATGCGTCATTACTTAAAAGTAAGTGTTCTATGATTCAGGAAAACTAAACTACGATTCAACATACCGTAATATGATTCATCGAATTTTTACACTACGATTGATCATTAGCGCACCCTTTTAAACCCTCATTCAAACACACCTACTATTTTTTCCTACCTGTATGGTTAATAAGCAACAACAAAAATATGCGTCATCATTACATGTAACAACATTTGGCAACCATTTTAAAGTTCTTTTAACAAAACGTTCAAGAAGAGTAACATTTAACTTCAGCAATTGTGCATGGAATCCTTTAATTCAGCAAGTCAGCAATTAAAGTACCACTTTAGTTAAGTGTTGACAAGGATTCAGCGAGAAAACATACAGATTCAGCGTTGTAAACAGTTGCTATAGTATGTTCACACACTGATTCAGTCTTACGGTATCCTTGATTCAGCTATATCATGCAACAAGATACTAATTTACTTTTAAGTGCATCTCAAGTAAAAAAAAAAACCAAACTATTTTTCCATACACCATTTGTATGCTTCCTGGAAAGCGCAAAAAAAAAAAAAAAAAAACTAAGGATTCCATAAAATTCCATTACAATCGGGATTCTTCCTACCGAAGCCAGCTATTAAACTAAATTTAGAGGAAGAAAAAAAATTAGAAAATGGGCCTACTAGCATACGTCCGCCACATCATCAATTGCCAAACGCAGCCAGCTGTTTGTCTTTTATTTCTTTTATCCTTACGTTCAGCCCTTCGTTAAAGTCAGAATCAACGGCGTGCAGTTGGGCCTTTCCTACAAAAATATTACCAAACAATGAATCATAATACCCAACACATATAGACTACCAATCTAACAAAAAAGTGTGTTATAGTAACGGTAACTTGTAATTGCGTCCATGTTTGTAGCGATTCTCATTAATAAAATCTTTGACGCACAACACCAAAAGTCCGCACCATAAAAGTATCGCTTTTGATTTACACAATAATTTTCAATGATTTACTTACTTTGCCTATCCCATTCAGAGTAACACATTCAACATAAAACTCGGTTTGAAACACGTTTCTTAACTAGTACAGTCACAAATATGTGAATCACATTCAACAAATTGTATGCATTGAGTATCTACATCAAGTAGTTGATTCAGCAATTGAGATAACATATTAGCTTGCTATAAAATCTAAAAGCCATGATTCATAATAAGCAACACAACATACCTTTCTAGCCATGATTCATAATAAACCATGAAACTTAATAAGCCATTTAAATGTTGTAACATAGACACTTTTGACTTCCATACACTAGTGCAGTTGCTATCAACATTCTTTATACACACCGCTATCTAAACATGATTAACCAAAAACTTTTGATTTGCAAAATACAGCAACGATTCTGCACCACAATATGCAGCGCTAGAACAGCCTAACCATTACATATTGTAGTAAACTAATATTATTACCTTCTTAACTTAAATACCATTTTCCCTTCACACGTGATTATAGCTTTGATTCAAGTTTAATTAAAAGACATTTTAAAAACTCTGAAAAAACAATTTGCCAAGCAAATAACAAATAATCCAAACTTTTCTACTCCCTCCGTCCCTAATCTATTGTCCACTATGCCATTTTGGGATGTACCAAATTAATTGTCCACTTCCATAAATGGAAAAGAATAAGGAAATAAAGTTCTATTTTACCCATGGTCTATATATATAAGACAAAAAAAAGTAGGTAAAAAGTAGAGGGTAAAACTGTCATCTTACCAAAAAGTAAGAGAGATGGTGATGTTTTTCTTAAACTGCGTGTTTTTTGTCGGGGGACAATAAAATTGGGACGGAGGGAGTATATCAATTTTATCTACAACGTCATAAATACAAAGAAAAATACGATGCAACCCCTGATACAAGCCCCCAACATTGGCACTCACTGATTATCGACATCCAATTTAACAAACACAAGAAACCTAAAAACTGAATCATCCTTTCAAAAAAAAATGCATTTATCATAAACAAAACGATTTACAATACCTTCTATGGCCGATTGTTGAACTAATTTAGGTTTAACCATCTTCCCAAAAAAAAAAAACAAACCGCTGTGTTCTTCGAACTCTTCCTTTAGTCGCGCATGGTTTAATTACAAAATTAACGCCTTTTTGGTTGGATTTTGGGCGAAAAGATGGTCAAGAATGAGGTACGCAGTGCTCTTGATCTTCCGATTAGGGTTTTTGGATTTGAGGAATCAATTAACAAGTATACAGAGAATCGCAACCCATATTTTTCTCTGCATGTACCGATCGGTTACTCAGAATTATTTAATTTTATTTTGTTTCCTTTTTCATAAAAAACAACGAATGGACGGAACTACCCCTACCGCTTAAACTTCCGCCCAAATTTTCAATTTTTCCCTTTGACTAATCTTATCCGTTGAATCACAGATCTAATGGTCACGATTGCTTATCCCATTTCTCCCCATAAAAACCTTTCTCTCTGGATCCCAATCATATATATATATATATACACACACACACACTACTTAATAATTAATTTGAATCAAAGTCTTAATGTGAGTAATAGTAAAAGACTATCTTACCCTTCACCACTTTATCTACAACTATCTCTCACACATCTCCACCCATCTTTTTATTTAAACTCATGGAAAAGACAATACTACCCTACCCCCATTATCTATTACTTTTTATTCTCCACTAACTACACTTCCAATAATACACCTAAATATTTACTTAAAAATTACCAAAATTATTCTAAAATACCCTTCACCCATCCCCACCGATCCCCACTCATCACTCACACATCCCATACTATACTCCACTCATTTAATTCAATAAAAAATAACTGCTACAAATTATGTCAATCTCATTCTCTCTTTTTTTACCACGCCGCTGCATTGCGCGGGTGTTCTTCTGGTATATACCTCTCTAATAAGACTAACAACACAAATAAATTGTGCTATTCAATATCATCATATATTTCTTTTATATGTTAATTTAGCCCTAAATGGTACTGCCATCGTCCCAAATTAATTTTTAGTTTTAACTTTTTGAATTCTTTCTTTCTTAACTTTGACATTAAATATTTTTGTTTGTGTATTTGATGTAAAATGCTATTTAATGGATTGAGTTTTACATGTATTTACATTGATATAATTTTCATTAAGTATTATATAAACAAAAAATATATATTTATGGTCAAAGTTGAAAAAGAAAGACTTCAGAAAGTTAAAACCGGACAATAATTTTGTGTTCGAGATAGTACAAGTTTTTACGATGTCAATTGCTTTATATTCGTCATTGTTTAAAAGAACATGTCGCTTCACCTTCAGGTGTACGAAAATGTAATACCCTATAGTTAGAGTATATATAGTCTCCTTATAGTAGCCGTGAATAAAAATGTAATAGAAGTAGAAGGCTTATGATTGATAAGTATTGAAAGTTAGGGTAAAGATATGAAAGATGGTTTGAAATCCACGTGATTGTTAAGTGGTTATATATGATGAGTGATCCGCTAAGAACGCGATAATTCCAACTGATGTTGACGATATATATACCACACAACCTCCTTTTAAAAAAAAAAACCCTAGAGATACACATGCAGTGTGAGGAACGATATATAGAAGCAAAACAAGAACATGGAGATGGTTTCGTTTGAGTCTCGTTCGTAGCATTTTAGTTCAAGTTGCGGTTTCGTTAAGGTATAACCTGACCTCGTAGAATCTGTATTATGATATCAATAGATTGTAGGTAGTGATGCCAGTCGGTTTCGTTGAATTTGAGTGTTAATGACATATATATTGTTTGAAACCTTGAATAGATATAGTGGCTAGCGAGTACACCATAGGGAATGCTCTAATATATGTACGTGACCTTTTAATAGCTTAGATATCAAAAGTTAGTATCAAGTACCACAAAGGAATATATATATATATATATATATATATATATATATATAGAGGATCATGATCTAGGGAGAAGGTTTTTTAGGGAGAGAAGAGGGAGAATGATTTTTTATTACTATGATTCAGTATATTTATTCTAAGATTCAGTATTTTTATTTTAAGATTTAAATTTGTATTACTATAACTTTTGAATCATAGCAACAAAAGACTAAATCTTATTAATAAACTATTGAACCAAATCAATAAAATGTAGAACTATATTAATAAAAAAATTGAATCATAACATCAAACTATCGAATCATAGTAATAAAAAAATCCTTCTCCCTCCTCTCCCCCTAAATTTCCTTCTTTTTTGATCCTGTTATATATATAGTTAGCATTTTGGTTTATTGTTATACGATATAAGATTCAATGTTAATGAGCATATATATATATATATATATATATATATATATATATATATATATATATATATATATATATATATATATATATACATACATACATATATGGAGAAAATACCAATTCAAATTTAATAGATTCAAAATGATGTTACTGCAGGAATAGGGAATATAAATTTTACCATTTTCATCCAGTAAATAATATTTAAGTATTTGTAAAATCTATTTTAAATTATCAAGTTGGAAATAGTTAGTTACCAAGATCTGATTATGGGTTATTAAATGGGAAAATAAATCAAAATTAGAAATTGGAAAGCCTGTTCCTAAGGGGCCCAACAAATTCCTAATTGGAATTAGGGGGTCTTTTTAGATTAATTCTTTTATAATATTGGGAGATTTTACATCGTTGAATGGGCCTATTCGAGAACAATTGGATGATGACAAAATTATCAAAGACTGAGATTCCTTATTTCGATTCAATAACGTATGAATAGTTCCTTGATTTGGATTAAGGGATTCTTGAATCCTTGCCTTGGAATAGGAATAAATGGAAGAAAATGGATCGACATTAGCGCGATCTGATCCATTCTCAGAGATCAATCCTGAACCCGATAGATCGTTCCTTTTTCCGGTATACGAAATAGGTGACTTTGCTAAGTCGATTCTTAGAAAATCTCTAATCAAACCATTTGTCCTTATTTCAACAAAGGAAGCACAGGCCTTTTCAATCTTTTTGTCTTGGTCCCAATTCAACACTAAACAAATCCGAACTAATTGAATACTTGTGTCCCAAATTTCAAGAATTGGGTCGTAATAAAGGATATAATTATCACTTTCCTGCAAGAGATCCGGCGGGAAAAGTCTTCCTAAATTTATACCATCCATTTTTTTATATGGGACTACGGGTTGAACCAAAACAAAATATTTTTTTTCATACCTGGAAAGTTTCATTCGTTGGATATATAGCCAATTTTTTAAGTTTTTGTATTATTTGGAATTTTGTTTTCCCCCTCCTGGTGGTATCAATCGGAATGCCTTATTTGTCTTTCCAGGAAAATGGATATCTCCAGAAAATATTATCAGTTTAATTTTTTCTGCTTTTTTCTTCACTCGGACCAATCCGCCTACCCGACTTCTTCTATTTAAAGTGATTTGTGTATCTACCCCAATAATACTATTGTGCCGTACCATTATGGAAGAAGATTCGGACAAAATGTGGACTTCCATGGGAATTAAAAAAAAAGGATTGACTTCCTTTTGGTATTTTGGCCAAAATACCTTGACTCCTCGATACTCAATCAAATCCTCTTCGTTGACGATTGAATTCAGTTCTCTGGTCTCATATTTAGTAAGTCCCGAGCTCTTTCTGATATAGCGAGGATCATCGAAATAAGCAAGAATACTATTTCTACGGAGAATACCATTTCTGGGGATTTCAATTGAGATACCTGAAGAAGGTATTAGTTGGTTCTCGCCTTCTTGAATTGATTCGAGTGGGATGATGACTCTATTTCTTCGCCTCTTTGCCAATAAATAAGAATTCCCCTCGAGAAGGGCCGGATATCTAAGATTACAACGACCAATACATGTCATTCGATTAAGTTCTGAATAATCAGGAATCCTATCTCCTTTTTGATTTTTACCAGAAAAATACGAACTAAAAAATTTGTGTCTCACTTGATTATTAGTTACTGAGGGGTTAGAAATATATCTTCGCTTAACAGAAAGAGAATAAGCGTTCATTTGATCTTGATACTTGTGGATCGAACAGGGGCCTAGACTGGATTTCCAGGGCTCCCCTAATAATATCTATAAATGACTTGTTTTTGGTAAGAGATGAATATTACCATATGTGAATTCAGGTGCATGGTACACATCGGTATTCCAGTGCATTTTACCTTCTGAGTCAGAATAAATATGTTTTCGAACCTTCTCTTTCAAATTCAAAGTGGATGTTCTCGCGCGAATCTCAGCAATGATTTGTTCTGATTCTACATATTGATCGTTTTGAACTAAGAGAAAACTTTTGGGCGGAATACACACATTGTGTATAATATCTTCACTCTCAATAGTTACATACAAGTCTCTAGAACATAGAACAGCAAGATGTCCATGACGTGTACGTGTCGGATGAACCAAATCCTCATTGAATTTTATTTTTCCATTAGAAGGGGCTCGCACGTGTTCTGCAGTACCCCCTGTGAATACCCCGCCGGTATGAAAAGTTCTTAATGTTAATTGAGTGCCCGGTTCTCCAATCGATTGACCTGCAATAATACCTACAGCTTCTCCCAATTCGACCAGGTCATCATGAGCTGGACTCCGGCCATAACATAATTGACAAATCCAAGATGTACTCCTACAAGTAAAGGGGGTTCGAATAGAGATGGGTTGTGCTCTAAAAGTTATGAATCTATTGACAAGCCCAACCCCAATATCTTGATTTCTAGTAGCAATGCATCGCGAACCTATATATATATGATCTGCTAATACACGCCCAATTAATGTTTGGATAAAAATCCTGTCCGCCATCATTCCATTTCGAGGACTTACAGAAATACCTCGGACGGTGCGACAATCTGTTCGACGTACAACAATGTGTTGAACTACTTCAACAAGTCTGCGCGTGAGATATCCTGCATCTGATGTTCGAATAGCGGTATCCACAACTCCTTTACGGGCTCCGTAGCAAGAAATAATATATTCTGTTAAAGAGAGTCCTTCACGTAAATTGCTTTGAATGGGTAAATCAATCATTTGTCCTTGGGGATCCGACATTAATCCTCTCATACCTACTAATTGATGTACCTAAGAGGCATTTCCTCTTGCTCCCGAAAAAGACATTATATGCACTGGATTAAAAGGATCGGTCATCCGAAAATTAGGATTCATTTCTTGTCGCAAATATTCACTTGTGGCATACCAGATCTCTATCGATTGACGTAATTTTTCTACCGCGTGTACATTCCCATAATGATGGTATTTTTCCAAAATAAAACTTTGTTGTTCAGCGTCTTGAACTAGCCATCTTTTAGAAGGTATTGTTAAAAGATCATCAATTCCTAATGAAATGGATGCGGCGGTAGCTTGTCGAAAACCCAGAGTCTTTACTTGATCCAGGATATGTGATGTATATCCTATTCCATAGTGATCAATAAATCGACTAATAAGTCGTTTCATGGCAGTTCCGTCTATCACTTTATTGTGAAAGACCTGAGTGGGTCGTTCTGCCATCAGTACCTCCATATTGCGCTGAGTAGAATTTGACAATGGGTTTGAGTCAGTGATTGGAAAACTTCCTTTTATAGATCTTGATTCACGTAGAAATTCCGCAATTCTAGTCCTAGTTAACCCGGTGAGACTCGAATTCCCGCTGGTAGCATAGAATTACAACAGCCCTGCCAAAACCCTTGTATGGCTTCTTCTATTTCTCGATAAAGAGAAATATGACCAAGAGTGGTTCGAATATATAGATAAAGAATTTCTTTTTTTATACTTCTTACTATTAGATAGTGTCCATAAATCTCATAATAGGTCCCCAAAGATTCATAGTGAATTTCGATGGGAGTTTCTCTTGCAGCAATAACGCGTTGATCTAGTCGCCACCGCAGCCACAAAGGACTACCTAAATTGATTCGTTTTTGCCGATAAGCTCCAATTGCATCATAGGCATTACAAAAAAAGGGTTCTTTTATTTTTGTATTATCTTCATGGATTATACCTATTTACACAAATACCCCGATGATTTCCACTCATTAAGACATAGAGTCCACTAAGCATATCTTGAGTTGGTGCAGAAATGGGATCTCCAATAGTTGGAGACAAAAGATTCATATGAGAAAACATAAGTAAACGTGCCTCTACTTGAGCTTCCAAAGATAAAGGCACATGAACAGCCATTTGATCCCCGTCAAAGTCTGCATTGAAGCCCTTACAAACTAATGGATGTAAACAAATAGCACGCCCCTCTACTAAAATAGGGAGGAATGCCTGTATGCCTAATCTATGCAGAGTAGGCGCTCTATTCAACAATACAGGATGGTCATCCAGAATTTCCTGAAGTATTTCCCATACAATCGGTTTTTTTTTCCGAATTTGACTCTTAGCAACTCCGATGTTCGAAGCAAGATGTTTTCTAATTAGGTCGCAAATTACAAATGCCTGGAAAAGTTCTATTGCTATTTCCCGAGGCAATCCACATCGATGTAATGAAAGTGAAGGGCCGACGACAATGACTGACCGTCCTGAATAATCGACCAGCTTACCAAGCAGAGTCTCGCGAACTCTTCCTTCTTTGCCTTCAATTACATATGAAAGCGACTTGTAAACTCTATTATGATCATCCCTCATTGGTTGTCCACAAATTCCATTATCAAGAAGTGCATCCACGGCTTCTTGTAGCAATTTTTCCTGAGATATTATTAATTCTTCTGGCGTAGCTATACTTGTTGTTAATAGATCTGTAAGAGTATTATTCCGATAGATAATTCTTCTATAGATTTCATTAATATCCGAGGTCACTAGTTTATCCTCATCTATATGATAGATTGGTCTCAACTCAGGAGGAAGAACTGGTAATAGACGCAAAACCATCCATTTTGGTTCTATATTTGTTCGAATAAAATGCTTAGCCAATTCCATGCGTCTAAGCAAAAAATCTTTTCTTCTTCCAACTTTCCGATCTTCCCATTCATTCCCTGTGGGTTCCTCTTCCTCCAATTCTTTCCATTCTACCAATGAAGAATCTATAATAATTCGTAAATCTAGATTGGCTAATTGTTGTCTGATAGAGCCTTCCCCGGTGGACATCTCTCGATTTCGAAATGTATCAAAGCTTCGGGTAGTAAAAAAAATGGGGATCCTGTATTTCCAGGGTTGGATTTCATATTCCAATAAACCCCGTAATCGTAAAAAAGTGGGTTTTTTATCTATGGGCCTAGCAAAATAAAAATTGGGATAGGATCTCCCCCCCCCCCCCCCCCCTAAAAATCGGACGTGAAAGTTTCCTTTCATCCGGCTCAAGTAGGTCAAATAAAGAAAAAGTAAAGGAGTTCTCGCTTTCAAATTATAGAAAAAACTCCAACTCCAAAAAGATCTACTCCTTACTCAAGTTTCCAGTGAAGACCAAGCAAAACTTCATTGATTCCGTCTTCCTTAATTCTTTTTATTTAGATTTTATGATATGAATTCTTTATTCAATTCATTTAATTATGACATAAAAGAAATGTGAAATTCTTGAGTAGTCTACTTCCCCTCGAATGATGAATTCCGTAATTCTTAATTAAAGAGAGTACCTTGGAATTCATAAGGAATTTACTTGTCTATGTACTGTTCCATTCGATCTTTTAGGTCCCGACTTCACCTCGACGGTTAGGCAACGATGCCCTTAAAGTCTATATGCGATAGATAGACTCTTGTAACCATGACATCTTTTCTATTTGCAACTTGAACAGAATTTCTTTCTAAAAATAAAAAAAAAAGGAACTGCTTAATTCCACAAAAGAAAAAGTCTTTTTTTACGAGGTATAACTATAAATTCTTATGAAATCGACCATAGATCAATTCCCTTTTTTGGGAGCTTCTCGAATACATCCCTAATTCTGAGCTTCATGTTACTCCTACCAAGAAACATGTCAGGTACAGGGCATCCCGATTGGATTAAATGGGATGACAGTTTCTCATTTCAAATCTGTAAAATCAGAATTTCGATCAAATCACACACCGCAGTATACTAGGTCTTCTAATTCGTTAAGAGATTTATCTAAAAGATTCACAATATAACTAGGAAGACGTTTCAAATACCACACATGCATTACCGGGTATGCGAGTTTGATGTAGCCCATTTGATATCTTCGTATCCGAGAATCAACAAACTCGACCCCGCATTGTTCACAAAATTACGGGTCTTCCTTTTCATCTCCGATTACTCGATAATTTCCACAAGCACAAATGCCACTTTTGATAGGTCCAAAAATTCTTTCACAAAATAATCCATCTTTTTCTGGTTTATTGGTTTTGTAATGAAAGGTATAAGGTTTTGTCACCTCTCCAACTATCTCGCCATTAGGCAGGATTTTTTTGGACCAAGTGCTTATTTGTTGAGGAGAAACTAATCCAATTCGGAGTTGTTGATGGGTATATGGATCGATCATCGAAGAAAACTTCTGCTTCATTTCGATTAAGCTTCCTTCCTATTAAGCTGGAAAGTCTTCTCAGATACAAGAAAATGATTCAGTTCCAGAGCTAAAGATCGTAGTTCTCGAACGAACAACCGAAAAGATTCTGGAGCATCCTCAGGAGTTGGTATTCTTCCTCCAAAGATTATAGTACCAAGTACTTCCTGGCGAGCTCTAATATGATCAGATTTATAAGTAAGCATCTCTTGTAAAATATAAGCAACGCCAAACCCCTCTAAAGCCCAAACCTCCATTTCTCCTACCCGTTGTCCGCCTTTCTTGGCCCTTCCTTTAAGGGGTTGTTGTGTAAGACGTGAATAACGCCCACTGGAACGCCCATGGATTTTATCATCAATTTGATGAATTAATTTCAAGATATAGGGCTTTCCTATTATAACAGGTTGTTCAAAAGGATTCCCCTTTCTTCCATCAAATATTCTGCTTTTTCCTGGAGATTCGGGTTCAAATATCCATGGATTCGCTGTTTGCTTACTGGCTTCATATAATTCAGAAAACACCAGTTTTCTCGAAGCTTCTTGTTCAAATCTCTCATCAAAGGGCGCTATTCTATAATGTCTGTCTAGCAAATCCCCCGCTAACCCGAGTGAAGATTCAAATATTTGTCCTACATTCATTCGTGAAGGTACTCCTAATGGGTTGAAGACCATATCAACAGGTCTTCCATCTTGCAAATAAGGCATATCTTGTCTAGGCAAAATTTTTGAAATGATACCCTTATTTCCATGTCTTCCAGCTACTTTATCACCTACTTTGATTTCACGTTTCTGTAAAATATATACACGAATACTTTCTGTTTTCTCTGTCTCATCTGTCTTAGAACTCTGGACCCATCTCACATCAATAACTCGACCCCTACTGCCTATAGGTAGTTTTAGACAAGTTTCTTTTGAAGTATATACCCGCATGCCAAGTATGGTTCGTAACAATCTATCTTCCGGAGCATACGATGATTCTTTCACCATTTGGGGTGTTAATTTACCTACTAAAATATCACCTGTTTCCACCCAAGATCCCAGCATTACAATTCCATTTTTATCTAAATTTCGGAGTAAATGGACTTCTAAATGCGGTATTTCATTAGTGACCCTTTCGGGGCCTTGGTTAATCTGAATTTCATATTTACGTATGTGAAAAGAAGTATAAATATCTTCATATACTAAGCGCTCGCTAATAAGTACTGCATCTTCAAAATTGTAACCTTCCCATGGCATATAAGCTACTAATACGTTTTTACCCAAAGCAAGTTCGCCACCAACTGTAGCAGCACCATAGGCTAAAATTTGTCCCTTTTTAATGCATTTACCCCGCGGAACCTGGGGTTTTTGATGCATACAAGTATTTTTGTCGGAACGTTGATACATAACCAATGGAATCCTTAGAGTATCCCCATTACCTGATAAAAGGATCTTTTCAGTATCGGTATAAAGAATCTTTCCCTCGTGTTCGGCTATAGCAAGAGCCCCTGAATCTAGAGCCGCCTGTCCTTCCAATCCAGTTCCAACAATGCACTTCTCGGACTGAGAAAGAGGGACTGCTTGACGTTGCATGTTAGAACTCATTAAAGCCCGATTCGCATCATTATGCTCGATAAAAGGAATGAGGGAAGCCCCAATAGAAAAATATTGGAAGGAAAAAATACTTCGAAGATGAACCTGTTCCCATGCAATAGTCATGAATTCTTGACGATATCGAGCTGGAACAACTTGTTGTTCCTGAATACCTTGATTCAAGCCGCTACCATATAGTATTCATCTCTACCCGGTGATAAATAAAGCATCCGCGCCCCTTTTGATCTCTCAGAAATTTTATAAAACGGACTTTCTAGAGACCCCCAACGACCGATTCTCGCATGAATTGCTAAGGATCCAATAAGTCCAACATTTATTCCATCAGATGTGTCAATTGGGCAAATACGCCCATAGTGACTAGGATGAATATCTCGTATTGGAAAAGTAGCAGTTCGCGCAGTTAATCCCCCCGGGCCCAAATAACTCAATTTTCTTCCATGAACTATTTGTGTCAATGGATTAGTTCGATCCAAAACTTGAAATAATGGGTGTAAACGGAAAAAAACTTTATAAGTATCTGTTAATGGAGTTGAATTTACCAAGTTCTGAGGAGTTGGTGTCCAGTTATGCTTAAGTGTTGCATATATATTTCCTCGAGCCATATTTTCTAAACGAACCAAGGCCAATCCAAATTGCTCTTGTAAAAGATCTGCTACAGAACGAATATGTTTATTTTGCAAATGATTCATATCGTCAAGTGTACCCATTCCAAATTTTATTCGAATCAAACGATCCGCGGCTGCCAATATATCTCGTGGTAACAAAAATGTATTGTTCTGGGGTATATCAAGGTTTAGTCTCCGATTCATATTTCGTCGACCAATCCCTCCCAATTCACATCTTTGTTGAAAGAATTTTTTTTGTGAATCCTTAGATAAGGATTCAAAAAATACCGGATCGCCCTCTACACAAGCAAATTGTTGATAAAACTCCAAAATAGCATTTTCTTTTGACCCTATTTTTTTTTATCATTCAGAAAAGACAAAAATAGTTCCGGATAGCAAACATTCTCTAGAATTTCTCTTATATTCAACCCCATAGCTGATAATAGAACTAGAATAGATAGTTTTTGTTGCCTACTCACACGAACCCATATCCTTGCTTTTCTATCAATCTCTAATTCTAATATTCCTCCCCAATCTGATATTATGGTCCCGGTAGTTATGTTATAGAAAAAGGGGATTCTTGCTTTTTTTGCTCTCCTGCTGAGAAAGCATTCATTTCTCGGCTTCATTTATTAAAAAACTTCAATTGGTACACGCAAGAAATAGGCCAATTCAGCAGCTTTTTGTTCCATTTCCCGTGGAGTAAAATTCTCATCAATACGAGTCAATGGAATGGCTCCCTGGCCTCTGATATCCATATAAAGGACACGACGAGCAAAAATACCCTCTTTCACTTCTATTCTGATGGACTGAATATCTTTTATTCCTGGACCCAATTCAATTCAGTGGGATCTTTCATTCACATTTTTTTCCACCAAGAACGTTTTATAAAACTTTTTGACTCCCGAATTTGGAGTATCCTACTTTCACACAATTCACAGGGTTCAACAAGGAATCAATATTTCACGATCAAGGGTGTAATACTCTTTGGAGTAGCGGTCCTTATATATCGTATTAACAATCGAAATATGGTCGAAAGAAAAAATCTCTATTTGATAGGGCTTCTTCCTATACCTATGAATTCCGTTGGACCCAAAAATGATACATTGGAAGAATCCGTTGGGTCTTCGAATATCAATAGGTTGATTGTTTCGCTCCTGTATCTTCCAAAAGGAAAAAAGATCTATGAGAGTTCTTTCCTGAATCCGAAAGAGAGTACTTTGGTTCTCCCAATAACTAAAAAGTGTAGCATGCCTGAATCTAACTGGGGTTCGCGGTGGTGGAGGGACTGGATCGGAAAAAAGAGCGATTCTAGTTGTAAGATATCTAATGAAACCGTCGCTGGAATTGAGATATTATTCAAAGAGAAAGATCTCAAATATCTGGAGTTTTTCTTTGTATATTATAGGGATGATCCGATCCGCAAGGACCATGATTGGGAATTGTTTGATCGTCTTTCTCTGAGGAAGAGGCAAAATAGAATCAACTTGAATTCGGGACCACTATTCGAAATCTTAGTGAAACATTGGATTTGTTATCTCATGTCTGCTTTTCGTGAAAAAATACCAATTGAAGTGGAGGGTTTTTTCAAACAACAAGGGGCTGGGTCAACTATTCAATCAAATGATATTGAGCATGTTTCCCATCTCTTCTCGAGAAACACGTGGGCTATTTCTTTGCAAAATTGTGCTCAATTTCATATGTGGCAATTCCGCCAAGATCTCTTCGTTAGTTGGGGGAAGAATCCGCCCAAGTCGGATTTTTTGAGGAACGTATCGAGAGAGAATTTGATTTGGTTAGACAATGTGTGGTTGGTAAACAAGGATCGGTTTTTTCGCAAGGTACGGAATGTATCGTCAAATATTCAATATGATTTCACAAGATCTAGTTTCGTTCAAGTAAGGGATTCTAGCCAATTGAAAGGATCTTCTGATCAATCCAGAGATCATTTTGATTCCATTAGTAATGAGGATTCGGAATATCACACATTGATCAATCAAAGAGAGATTCAACAACTAAAAGAAAGATCGATTCTTTGGGATCCTTCCTTTCTTCAAACGGAAGGAACAGAGATAGAATCAAACCGATTCCCCAAATGCCTTTCTGGATATTCCTCAATGTCCCGGCTATTCACGGAACGTGAGAAGCAGATGATTAATCATCTGCTTCCGGAAGAAATCGAAGAATTTCTTGGGAATCCTACAAGATCCGTTCGTTCTTTTTTCTCTGACAGATGGTCAGAACTTCATCTGGGTTCGAATCCTACTGAGAGGTCCACTAGAGATCAGAAATTGTTGAAGAAACAACAAGATCTTTCTTTTCTCAGACGATCGGAAAATCAAGAAATGGTTAATCTATTCAAGATAATTACGTATTTACAAAATACCGTCTCAATTCATCCTATTTCATCAGATTCGGGATGTGATATGGTTCCGAAGGATGAACCGGATATGGACAGTTCCAACAAGATTTCATTCTTGAACAAAAATCCATTTTTTGATTTATTTCATCTATTCCATGACCGGAACAGGGGAGGATACACGTTACACCGCGATTTTGAATCAGAAGAGAGATTTCAAGAAATGGCAGATTTATTCACTCTATCAATAACCGAGCCGGATCTGGTGTATCATAATAGATTTGCCTTTTCTATTGATTCCTATGGATTGGATCCAAAACAATATAGATTGATCCGAAATCTGATTCAAATCCAACATAGCACCCATAGGTACATAAGAAATGTATTGAATCGATTCTTTTTAATGAATAGATCTGATCGCAACTTCGAATATGGAATTCAAAGGGATCAAATAGGAAAGGATACTATGAATCATAGAACTCTAATGAAATATACGATCAACCAACATTTATCGAATTTGAAAAAGAGTCAGAAGAGATGGTTCGGTCCTCTTTTTTTTTTTCTCGAACCGAGAGATCCATGAATCGGGATCCTGATGCATATAGATACAAATGGTCCACTGGGAGCAATAATTTCCAGGAACATTTGGAACATTTTGTTTCTGAGCAGAAGAGCCGTTTTCAAGTAGTGTTCGATCGATTACGTATTAATCCATATTTGATTGATTGGTCTAAGGTTATCGACAAAAAAGATTTGTCTAAGCCACTTCGTTTCTTTTTGTCCAAGTTGCTTCTTTTTTTGTCTAACTCACTTCCTTTTTTGTTTTTCAGTTTCGGGAATATCCCCATTCATAGGTCCGAGATCTACATCTATGAATTGAAAGGTCCGAATGATCCACAGTTTTTAGAATCAATAGGTCTTCAAATCGTTCATTTGAAAAAATTGAAACCCTTCTTATTGGATGATCATGAGACTTGCCAAAAATCGAAATTCTTGATCAATGTGTGACAATCCTCCAATTAGGGTATTTACTTAGCCTAATTTCATGCATTACCTAGAGTAATTCCCTGATTAAGTGAATTCAAACTATTTTGTGTATAAGTTTTTGAGAAACTTACTATGTGTTATGTGATATATTTGATAGTAGTTATATGTGTATATATATAATTACGTACGAAATAAATATATCAAACTCTATGAATAGAATGTAATAACATTGGTGATACAAAATAATTAATAATTCGAAAATTATTAATTACAACTATTATATAATTATATTATTGATATAATATAACAAATTAAACGTTTTATAATAAACGTATTAAACCGCGAATAATAAAGTTTCAAAATGAACTTCGAAAATACTTTTGAATAATTTTAGTTTGAAATTATTAGATAAAAGTATTACAACGAAAAGAAAACGAAACATTTATACGACTTTTGCTACGCGTATTACGAACATAAACAATTTTAAAACGCGCCTAGAGGTTCCAAATAATAAAAATATTATTTCGTAAGTTACTGTTTTCATGTATAGAACATTACCTCAAAATATGATTTCCGAATTTAACTGAAATCTGGCACGCGTTTTAACTATGCAGTACTTTTACTGTAAATAATTATATTGTACTTTTGACAAAGTATTTCAAGTACATGATTATCAATTATTAAGTCTGAAATATCGAGAAACATAACGCGAAATTTTATTTTGAGTAAAGAACCACAAATTATACCCGTACACGAAATTAACGGGCTAAAAACTACCAATATAGCACACCTCAAAATATCTGGCGACAGATTGAAGTACCCTCCATACTCACGTTTGAAATCTTCACCTCCAATAATACACTTCACCAATAATTTTGATCTTCACAATTCACACACATTACATTTCACCAAATTTACTCCCTTCTTCTCTGTGGTTTTGGCGTTGGAAAAGAGCAGAGGAAACAACAAGCAGGAAGAAGCAACACCATTTCATCTTCTTCATTTTCTTAAACATCATCACCACATCAAACTCACAAACAAAATGATCACATAATCATCTTCATCATCTCCGTTCGTAATCATCATCAACATCTCAGAATCATCATCATCTTCTTCTTAACATCATTGTGAGGATCAATTTACTATTTTCTTCATTTTTATATTTTTCTTAAATTATGATATATGTTGATGATTGTTGTTATAAACTTGTTAAAACATGTTATAATAGGTTTATATAACATATTGTGATGTTTAATCATCTTAAAAACGAAGCTAAAAACAAAACCCGTATGAATTTGTAATAACAGAGAACGAACCAGAACCTGGAAAACCCTTGAATCCGACGGATTCAAGCGAATCCGGCGGATTCCCAGCCGAAACTCAGATGAATCCGGCGTATTCACGGGAATACGGCGGATTCCCAATTTCTAAACTTCGAATACGGCGTATTCACAAGAATACGGCGTATTCCCACCTTCGACCGCACACAAACCTTCGGCTAAAACGATGAACGAGTAAAAGACACGCTTGATCCGGCGGATCATCGGTGATCCGGTGGATCCTTTTAAACTCGAATGAATACGGCGTATTCATCAGAATACGGCGTATTCCCCTATTTTCGAATGAATACGGCGTATTCACCAGAATACGGCGTATTCCCCTATTTGTCTCGAATACGGCGTATTCACCAGAATACGGCGTATTCCCCTACTGGTTCAGACCACCGACCTTTGCATTTTATCATATGTACAAACTAGTAATCGTTATATGGACCGAGACTTATTACTTGACTAATATTGCGACAACGAGACATTGTAATAATATGGACACGACTATGAGACATAATTTAATACGGACAATTAGAACGCGACAAAACTTAATACGATAACGAATATTATATATATATATATATACTAATGGACAATGTATATATACAACTAGACGTATAAAAATGGAATGATTTAACTTATCTAGTACAAACTATATACGCCAAACGAAAAAGAGTTATATTTTATAACAAACAAAGTATGTTTTGAAAACATAATCGACAATAACGACAACTACATTTATAACTATGAATATATACATACACGAGACAATTATAATATATGTATATATGGGCATTAACAACGACAACAACTAATATATATATTAGAATATATATATTCAACTAATATGTATTTAAATATACATACCTGAACTTAACGACTATATGAACGCAAACCTCACCAGCAACTGAAATATTATAAACTTTACAACTTAACAAATAATCCATATACTTATACAAGTATTATTATTTGCGTCTAGGTATTTGAGGACGCGCCTGGGTTGTTTGGTTAGCTTTATTTCGCTGAAGACTTGCAAATTGTGAGTTCACAGCCCCTGACTTTTATTGTTTTAAATGCTTTTAAAACCAGGGGTGGAAAACATAGTACAATGTGATAACATGCTATATGCTTTATTGTATTGCGCTGCATGCTATTATGTGAACTGATTAACATGATCATTTTCATGCTATTAAACTTGGATTGTTAATATGAAAGGTGTTCATATTATATTGTTGAACTTGAACTATTTCGATAAAATGTTTTCATATTGATTTAACTCGAACTAATTATATGAAACATTTTCACAACATTTTGGGAATAAGACAACAGATCTTGGTACGATCCTAGGTTTACGCGAGGTAGTTGTAGTGCACATAAGTCCCAGTGCTTGCAACCTATAACCATTAGCTAGGTGACTCTAGCCACTGAGTATACAGATAGTACTATCGATTTGACAACCCTCCCAGGATATTACTCGTTGGTCATTCCAACCACATCGACGATAGTCGTAACGAGGAGTGTATACTTAAGATGTTACTGAGGCAACAACAAAACAACTAGTCGTGGTTTGGTTATAGTACTAGTGTCGTTACTTTAACTCTAAAGGTTTAGCTCACCTTGGAGGGATTATAGTCTATATTTCCCACACATACAACTAAACAACTAAACTACAACTTGGTTTGGGAAGGGTATTCCCTGTGATGACTAATAGGACAGGTGTTCCTTGAGAGACTATTTCTAGGAAACGTTTACCTTAAATGGTTAAACTTGGTTTCCCACAAAACAACTACTTATAGGAAATGTTTACTTAAATGTTAAACCTGTGTTTCCTGCAATAACTATATTGGAATGTTTACTTTATTATTAAACTTGAGTTCCTGTTAACTATTTGTTGGAAAATGTTTGCTTGACTGCTAAACCTGATTTTCCTTAACTATTGAAATGGATATGTTTACTTATTTGATAAACCTGTATATCCTGCGACTACTTGTTAGGAAATGTTTATGATTAAACTTGTGTTTCCTACACATTTATATTGTAGTAAGAATGACATTCTTACTAACTATAGGAAGTGTTTTCTTTAATTAGAATACTTGTGTTTCCTACTTACATATAAATATTATGTTTGTGTACATGAATAATTTATACAAAACTGATTTACTATAATCACAACTAAACCTGTGAATTCACTCAACATTCAATGTTGACAGTTTACTATGTTTTTCAGGGAATTAGGACTCGGGTACTCCTGCATGCATAAAGGACGTAGGCAACCTGACTATTTATGATGCCACTTTTGGGACACATGGATTTCCTTTGTATTATCAATTCCATTGGTTATACTTATGAAATCCCTCTTTTATAAACTTGTATTTACAAATACTTAAGTTGTTTATGACAACCCTACTTATGTACGACTTTACAGGTCGTATCTTTTGTAATAACTTTAAACTTATGGCATCTTAAATATATATGTATGTTCTGTATGATCATATACTCTGATACAGTGAATGCACTATCGAATCTGTCCGCCCTCAATGCTTAACTATTATTAAAATGCTTCCGCTAATTAACTAAAAGCTTCCGCTAAACTATTAATAAACGCGATTACCGATTTGGGGGTGTGACAGAGATTGGTATCAGAGCTATTGGTTATAGAGAACTAGAAGTCTTTAAGTGACTGAAAACCTTAGAGACCTAGACTATAGCCTTGGCTAACACATTTCAGCATTCATACTATTGCATACGTCTGACACGTCACACACGATTCTTTGACTAGGTATGTCGAGACACGCACCTATTCACATCACTGATTCTGATACTGAGGAGGATCCCATGGAGGGATCATACGACGGGATTCCTATAGCTGTATCTGAGGAGGTTTACCCGCCTACATTTCCTAGAGATACTTCAGATGGTTCGATAGCCACTCCACCATCGCCATCCACTGATCCTACTACCCATATGTTAGGATCTATCTCTATGTCTAGACGTCATCTGATTGGAGAGCCTGATTTTAGGCCTATACCTAGGAGGACACCGCTGTCGTGTGTCAGGGATTTTCCCATAGGACCTTCATCATCTCGCGGCAAAGAGCCGATGGTTGAGGAGCGGGAGATTCGCTGTGATCAGCAGACACCGAGAGCTAGAGTTCCGCATCTGGACTGGATGCCACGCATTTTACGCCATTGGAGGATCATTGAGAGGATTCCTTCCACCTATGAGACTGGGGAGTCATCTCACACATCTACATCTCTACATTTGACCGAGGAGCCTCTGGAGCTTACGGTCCCTACTGTAGTCGCCGTTATTCGTACCCTGCTGGGATTTCATTTTGGTACGCAGTCTGCCCTCCGAGTTATGCGCAGTGACGCATCTCGTCTTGATGATGATGTGCTGGCGATATATGGACGCCTTGCGACTTCTGAGTTGCATACTGAGGTAGACAGGGAGTCTGCCGATGTTACTAGAGCACGTCTGATCCGACTAGAGCGTCGTTTGGAGACTATAGGTGCTGCAGTTGGTTTATGTATGTTGATGGTTGCTGTTAGGATGCTTGTGGGATGGAGTCTACCGTATTTCTTTTAGACCGTATGTATGATGTATTTGGGTTGACTTTTGACTAGATGGATGTATAGGTTAAATCCGTCACCTTTTGTAGATCATGTTTGATCCGATGGGTATATTTGGTTGTAAATCCCATCTTTGTACAAAACTTATGTAACAACAATTAACCCATGATTATGATATATAACTTATGTTGGTTTACATCACTGTGTCTATTGTGAATGATATCAATTGGTGATTGACTTCATACTATATTTATATTTATCACGTACTTTATGAGTGATGACTTGATTAGTATCTTATGAGTGTTTCTTGTGTGTGATTAGGACTGAATCATGCCGCCTAAACGTAGAATTACCAGGAACAGCCAACTAAACCCCACACCACCTCCTGCTGTTGAGGAGACTACTGAACAAATGGTTAACCGAAGAATTTCTGAAGCCCTTGCTCAGTATGATACTGACCGAAACGGTAGCGGTAGTAGAGAAACCGAACCAAACGCTTCAGGTAGTAATCCTGAGAGCACTCATAAGGGATGTTCATATAAAACATTCCTAGCCTGTAAACCGAGCCATTTCCGTGGTACTGAAGGTGCCATTGGAATAATCCATTGGATAGAGAAAATGGAGTCTGTGCTAGAGATTAGCAAGTGTGCTCGTGAAGACATGGTAATGTATGCTACATGCACATTTAGTGATAAGGCTTTGACTTGGTGGAACGCCCAAAAGCAAGCAATGGGTCGTCCAGCCGCTCATTCAATGTCTTGGGAAACTCTGAAAACTATGGTCATGGAAGAGTTTTGTCCCCGTAGTGAGCTGCAAAAGATTGAGTCTGAGCTCTGGAACATTGCTATGGTTGGTGCTGATATCACAGGATATACCACCAGATTTCAAGAATTGGCACGCTTTGTACCGCACATGGTCACTCCTGAGTACAAGCGCACTGAAAGGTATATCTGGGGTCTAGTGCCGCAAATTCGAAGTTTGGTAACATCAGCAAATCCTGCTACTTTTAAGATTGCTGTGGAACTAGCACAGCGTTTGACTGATGAAGCAGTAAGGATGGGGAATCTTACTAAGAAAGCTGATACTGGAAAGGTTGAATCCAGCAATGCTGATGCTGGGAAAGGAAAATGCAAGTGGAATGACCGTCAGGGTCACAAGAATAAGAAGCAAGCTAGTACCACGAAAGCTTACATTGCCACTACTGCTGAACAAAAGACTTACATGGGGAGTAAGCCCAAGTGTGGCAAGTGTGAACGTCACCATGATGGTGACTGTACTTTCTGTGGGAATTGCAAACGCTGGGGGCATTTGGCCCAATACTGTAGAGCGAACCCTAACACTCAAGCAAATAGGGATCGACGAGCAAATGGATGTTTCGAATGTGGCGAGCAAGGTCATTTCCGAAACAAGTGCCCTAAACTGAACCGTGGCAATCAAATCAATCAGAACCGCCCTGCAAACCCGAACAACAACAATAATCGTGGAAACATCAACAACCAGGCAGCTAGGGGTCGTGCATTTGTCGTTGGAGCGCAAGAGGCACGCCAGGACCCTAACACTGTCACTGGTACGTTTCTAGTTAACGATCATTATGCATCCGTATTAAATGATTCTGGCGCCGATTTGAGTTTTGTGTCTAAGGACTTTAGACCACTATTAGACGTTAGATCTCGTAAGCTAGACAACAAGTACACATTAGAATTAGCCGATGGTAGGTTGATTGAATCAGGAGAAATAGTACCAGGATGTACTTTAGCATTGGAGAGTCATCTTTTCAAAATAGACTTACTACCGGTTGAGTTGGGAAGCTTTGACATCGTAGTCGGTATGGACTGGTTGTCGAAGAACCGTGCAGAGATTGTTTGTTTCGATAAAATGATACGTATACCATTGTCTACTGGAGAAACTTTGGTGATACAAGGAGACAAGAGGGTGAGTGCCGTCAAAACAATAAATTGTTGGAAAGCTTGTAAATATCTCCGGAAGGGATATCCAGCATTTTTGGCGCATGTTGTGGAAAAGAAATCTGTAGAGAGAAGCTTAGACGATATACCTGTAGTACGAGACTATCCGGGAGTGTTTCCTGATGATCTTCCAGGATTACCACCTCCGCGACAAGTCGAGTTTCGCATCGATCTGGTGCCTGGAGCCGCACCAATCGCTCGCTCACCTTATCGTCTAGCTCCATCAGAAATGCAAGAACTGTCTACGCAGTTGCAAGAGCTCTTAGATTTAGGATTCATCCGACCGAGCTTTTCACCTTGGGGAGCTCCGGTTTTGTTTGTCAAAAAGAAGGATGGATCTATGCGCATGTGTATTGACTACAGAGAATTGAATAAAGTAACTATTAAGAACCGATATCCGTTACCACGCATTGACGATCTGTTTGATCAGCTACAAGGATCAAGTTACTACTCGAAGATCGATCTGCGTTCTGGTTACCATCAACTGAAGGTTCGAGAAGAGGATGTGCCGAAGACAGCGTTTAGGACTCGTTATGGTCATTATGAGTTCCTAGTCATGCCGTTTGGATTGACTAACGCGCCGGCAGTATTCATGGATCTCATGAACCGAGTGTGCAAACCTTACTTAGATAAGTTTGTCATTGTGTTCATTGACGATATTTTGATTTATTCAAAGACGAAAGAGGATCAAGAACAGCATTTGAAACTTATCCTCCAACTACTTGAGAACGAGAAGCTGTATGCTAAGTTCTCCAAATGCGAATTTTGGATTAGAGAGGTTCATTTCCTAGGTCACGTGATCAATGATAAGGGAATTCATGTGGACCCATCCAAAATAGAGGCGATTAAGAACTGGAAAGCACCGGAAACTCCCACAAAAATTCGACAATTTCTTGGTTTGGCTGGCTATTATCGACGATTTATAGAGAACTTTTCCAAGATAGCCCAGTCACTCATCACCTTAACGCAGATGGATAAGAAATTTGAATGGGGAGAGAAACAGGAAAACGCCTTCCAACTGTTGAAACAAAAGTTGAGCACCGCACCGATTCTATCCTTACCTGAGGGAACAGAGAACTTCATTGTTTATTGTGACGCCTCACATCAAGGATTAGGTTGTGTTCTCATGCAAAACGACAAAGTTATTGCTTATGCATCTCGTCAATTGAAGATTCACGAGAAGAACTATACGACTCATGACTTAGAGTTGGGAGCAGTCGTTTTTGTATTGAAAATTTGGAGACACTACTTATATGGCACAAAGTGTACAATTTTCACTGACCACAAGAGCCTACAACACATATTCGACCAGAAAGAACTCAACATGAGACAAAGACGTTGGGTCGAATTGCTGAATGATTACGATTGTGAGATTAAATACCATCTGGGCAAGGCTAATGTAGTAGCAGATGCCTTAAGTCGTAAAGAGAACGTTAAGCCTCGCAGAGTTCGAGCCGTAGTGTTAACAATCCACTCGAATCTCATTACTCAAATTCGCGAAGCGCAACAATTAGCTTTCACCGCCGAACGCATGAAAGATGAATCCCTGAGGGGAATGGAAAAACAGCTTGAAACAAAAGAGAATGGAGTTTTATACTTCATGAATCGAATTTGGATACCGTGCGACGATGAACTTCGTAAGCTAATTTTGGACGAAGCTCACAAGTCCAACTACTCGATTCATCCTGGTGCAGACAAGATGTACCAAGATGTGAAAGGTTTCTATTGGTGGACTAATATGAAGAGAGACATCGCTACTTATGTCAGCAAATGTCTAACTTGTTCAAAGGTCAAGGTTGAGTACCAAAAACCTTCCGGAATTTTGCAACAACCAGTGATGCCACAATGGAAATGGGAGCACATAACAATGGATTTCATCACGAAACTACCAAAGACATCAACTGGAGTTTATTCAATTTGGGTGATTGTCGATAGACTGACGAAATCAGCCCACTTCATTGCTTTCAAAGAGACTGACAAGCTCGAGAAACTGGCAAAGATCTATATCAAAGAAGTTGTTTCTCGGCACGGTGTGCCATTGTCCATTATATCTGATAGAGATAGCAGATTCACATCTCGTTTCTGGCAAACACTACAACAGGCCCTAGGTACTCGACTCGATATGAGTACGGCCTATCATCCGCAAACCGATGGCCAGAGTGAACGAACGATTCAAACGCTCGAAGATTTATTACGAGCATGTGTGATTGACTTTGGAGGAAATTGGGATACTCATCTCCCATTAGCTGAGTTCTCCTACAACAATAGTTATCACACCAGTATACATATGGCACCGTTTGAAGCGTTGTATGGACGCAAGTGCAGATCTCCACTCTGTTGGGCAGAGTTGGATGATAGACAACTATCCGGACCCGAACTTGTCCAAGAAACCACAGACAAAATATCTCAAGTGCTTAACCGATTGAAAGCGGCAAGGGATAGACAAAAGAGTTACGCCGATAACCGCCGTAAACCTCTTGAGTTTCAAGTAGGAGATAAGGTTCTACTCAAAGTATCGCCTTGGAAAGGGATAGCCCGATTTGGCAAACGAGGAAAGCTGAACCCACGATATGTTGGACCTTTTGAGATCCTTGCGAGGATTGGTCCTGTCGCTTATAAACTCAAACTACCACAAGAGCTTAGTAGTATTCACGACACTTTTCATGTGTAATTTGAAGAAGTGTCTTTCGGACGAAACATTAATCATACCTCCTGAAGAAGTCTTCATAAACTCAAAGCTTAACTTTGTGGAGGAACCAATCGAAATAGCTGATACGAAAACACAAAGACTACGAAACAAACGAATCAAACTCGTCAAAGTTCGATGGAATTCGAAGCATGGCCCAGAGTTTACTTGGGAACGTGAGGATGAGATAAGAAAGAAGTACCCTCACCTATTTGAACAAGCGACCGACACGAGTAATACAAATTAAATCTCGGGACGAGATTTCGCTAACGGGGGGAGAATGTGACAATCCTCCAATTAGGGTATTTACTTAGCCTAATTTCATGCATTACCTAGAGTAATTCCCTGATTAAGTGAATTCAAACTATTTTGTGTATAAGTTTTTGAGAAACTTACTATGTGTTATGTGATATATTTGATAGTAGTTATATGTGTATATATATAATTACGTACGAAATAAATATATCAAACTCTATGAATAGAATGTAATAACATTGGTGATACAAAATAATTAATAATTCGAAAATTATTAATTACAACTATTATATAATTATATTATTGATATAATATAACAAATTATACGTTTTATAATAAATGTATTAAACCGCGAATAATAAAGTTTCAAAATGAACTTCGAAAATACTTTTGAATAATTTTAGTTTGAAATTATTAGATAAAAGTATTACAACGAAAAGAAAACGAAACATTTATACGACTTTTGCTACGCGTATTACGAACAGAAACAATTTTAAAACGCGCCTAGAGGTTCCAAATAATAAAAATATTATTTCGTAAGTTACTGTTTTCGTGTATAGAACATTACCTCAAAATATGATTTCCGAATTTAACTGAAATCTGGCACGCGTTTTAACTATACAGTACTTTTACTGTAAATAATTATATTGTACTTTTGACAAAGTATTTCAAGTACATGATTATCAATTATTAAGTCTGAAATATCGAGAAACATAACGCGAAATTTTATTTTGAGTAAAGAACCACAAATTATACCCGTACACGAAATTAACGGGCTAAAAACTACCAATATAGCACACCTCAAAATATCTGGCGACAGATTGAAGTACCCTCCATACTCACGTTTGAAATCTTCACCTCCAATAATACACTTCACCAATAATTTTGATCTTCACAATTCACACACATTACATTTCACCAAATTTACTCCCTTCTTCTCTGTGGTTTTGGCGTTGGAAAAGAGCAGAGGAAACAACAAGCAGGAAGAAGCAACACCATTTCATCTTCTTCATTTTCTTAAACATCATCACCACATCAAACTCACAAACAAAATGATCACATAATCATCTTCATCATCTCCGTTCGTAATCATCATCAACATCTCAGAATCATCATCATCTTCTTCTTAACATCATTGTGAGGATCAATTTACTATTTTCTTCATTTTTATATTTTTCTTAAATTATGATATATGTTGATGATTGTTGTTATAAACTTGTTAAAACATGTTATAATAGGTTTATATAACATATTGTGATGTTTAATCATCTTAAAAACGAAGCTAAAAACAAAACCCGTATGAATTTGTAATAACAGAGAACGAACCAGAACCTGGAAAACCCTTGAATCCGACGGATTCAAGCGAATCCGGCGGATTCCCAGCCGAAACTCAATGAATCCGGCGTATTCACGGGAATACGGCGGATTCCCAATTTCTAAACTTCGAATACGGCGTATTCACAAGAATACGGCGTATTCCCACCTTCGACCGCACACAAACCTTCGGCTAAAACGATGAACGAGTAAAAGACACGCTTGATCCGGCGGATCATCGGTGATCCGGTGGATCCTTTTAAACTCGAATGAATACGGCGTATTCATCAGAATACGGCGTATTCCCCTATTTTCGAATGAATACGGCGTATTCACCAGAATACGGCGTATTCCCCTATTTGTCTCGAATACGGCGTATTCACCAGAATACGGCGTATTCCCCTACTGGTTCAGACCACTGACCTTTGCATTTTATCATATGTACAAACTAGTAATCGTTATATGGACCGAGACTTATTACTTGACTAATATTGCGACAACGAGACATTGTAATAATATGGACACGACTATGAGACATAATTTAATACGGACAATTAGAACGCGACAAAACTTAATACGATAACGAATATTATATATATATATATATATATATATATATACTAATGGACAATGTATATATACAACTAGACGTATAAAAATGGAATGATTTAACTTATCTAGTACAAACTATATACGCCAAACGAAAAAGAGTTATATTTTATAACAAACAAAGTATGTTTTGAAAACATAATCGACAATAACGACAACTACATTTATAACTATGAATATATACATACACGTGACAATTATAATATATGTATATATGGGCATTAACAACGACAACAACTAATATATATATTAGAATATATATATTCAACTAATATGTATTTAAATATACATACCTGAACTTAACGACTATATGAACGCAAACCTCACCAGCAACTGAAATATTATAAACTTTACAACTTAACAAATAATCCATATACTTATACAAGTATTATTATTTGCGTCTAGGTATTTGAGGACGCGCCTGGGTTGTTTGGTTAGCTTTATTTCGCTGAAGACTTGCAAATTGTGAGTTCACAGCCCCTGACTTTTATTGTTTTAAATGCTTTTAAAACCAGGGGTGGAAAACATAGTACAATGTGATAACATGCTATATGCTTTATTGTATTGCGCTGCATGCTATTATGTGAACTGATTAACATGATCATTTTCATGCTATTAAACTTGGATTGTTAATATGAAAGGTGTTCATATTATATTGTTGAACTTGAACTATTTCGATAAAATATTTTCATATTGATTTAACTCGAACTAATTATATGAAACATTTTCACAACATTTTGGGAATAAGACAACAGATCTTGGTACGATCCTAGGTTTACGCGAGGTAGTTGTAGTGCACATAAGTCCCAGTGCTTGCAACCTATAACCATTAGCTAGGTGACTCTAGCCACTGAGTATACAGATAGTACTATCGATTTGACAACCCTCCCAGGATATTACTCGTTGGTCATTCCAACCACATCGACGATAGTCGTAACGAGGAGTGTATACTTAAGATGTTACTGAGGCAACAACAAAACAACTAGTCGTGGTTTGGTTATAGTACTAGTGTCGTTACTTTAACTCTAAAGGTTTAGCTCACCTTGGAGGGATTATAGTATATATTTCCCACACATACAACTAAACAACTAAACTACAACTTGGTTTGGGAAGGGTATTCCCTGTGATGACTAATAGGACAGGTGTTCCTTGAGAGACTATTTCTAGGAAACGTTTACCTTAAATGGTTAAACTTGGTTTCCCACAAAACAACTACTTATAGGAAATGTTTACTTAAATGTTAAACCTGTGTTTCCTGCAATAACTATATTGGAATGTTTACTTTATTATTAAACTTGAGTTCCTGTTAACTATTTGTTGGAAAATGTTTGCTTGACTGCTAAACCTGATTTTCCTTAACTATTGAAATGGATATGTTTACTTATTTGATAAACCTGTATATCCTGCGACTACTTGTTAGGAAATGTTTATGATTAAACTTGTGTTTCCTACACATTTATATTGTAGTAAGAATGACATTCTTACTAACTATAGGAAGTGTTTTCTTTAATTAGAATACTTGTGTTTCCTACTTACATATAAATATTATGTTTGTGTACATGAATAATTTATACAAAACTGATTTACTATAATCACAACTAAACCTGTGAATTCACTCAACATTCAATGTTGACAGTTTACTATGTTTTTCAGGGAATTAGGACTCGGGTACTCCTGCATGCATAAAGGACGTAGGCAACCTGACTATTTATGATGCCACTTTTGGGACACATGGATTTCCTTTGTATTATCAATTCCATTGGTTATACTTATGAAATCCCTCTTTTATAAACTTGTATTTACAAATACTTAAGTTGTTTATGACAACCCTACTTATGTACGACTTTACAGGTCGTATCTTTTGTAATAACTTTAAACTTATGGCATCTTAAATATATATGTATGTTCTGTATGATCATATACTCTGATACAGTGAACGCACTATCGAATCTGTCCGCCCTCAATGCTTAACTATTATTAAAATGCTTCCGCTAATTAACTAAAAGCTTCCGCTAAACTATTAATAAACGCGATTACCGATTTGGGGGTGTGACACAATGGAGGAACAATATCACCATTTTTGTTCAATAAGATACCAAAGTGGATGATTGACTCATTCCATACTAGAAATAATCGCAGGAAATCCTTTAATGACACGGATTCCTATTTCTCAATGATATTCCACGATCAATACAATTGGCTGAATCCCGTGAAATCATTTCATAGATATTCCTTGAGATCTTCTTTTTATAAAGCAAATCAACTTCGATTCTTGAATAATCCACATCACTTCTGCTTCTATTGTAACAAAAGATTCCCCTTTTATGTGGAAAAGGCCCGTATCAATAATTATGATTTTACGTATGGACAATTCCTCAATATCTTGTTCATTCGCAACAAAATATTTTCTTTGTGCGTCGGTAAACAAAAACATGCTTTTTGGGGGAGAGATACTATTTCAGCAATCGAGTCACATGTATCTAACATATTCATACCTAAGGCTTTTCCACAAAGTGGTGATGAAACGTATAACTTGTACAAATCTTTCCATTTTCCAAGTCGATCCAATCCATTCGTTCGTAGAGCTATTTACTCGATCGCAGACATTTCTGGAACACCTCTAACAGAGGGACAAATAGTCAATTTTGAAAGAACTTATTGTCAACCTCTTTCAGATATGAATCTATCTGATTCAGAAGGGAAGAACTTGTATCAGTATCTCAATTTCAATTCAAACATGGGTTTGATTCACACTCCATGTTCTGAGAAATATTTACCATCCGAAAAGAGGAAAAAACGGAGTCTTTGTCTAAAGAAATGCGTTGAGAAAGGGCAGATGTATAGAACTTTTCAACGAGATAGTGCTTATTCAACTCTCTCAAAATGGAATCTATTCCAAAAATATATGCCATGGTTCCTTACTTCGACAGGGTACAGATATCTAAAGTTTTTATTTTTAGATACTTTTTCAGACCTATTGCCGATACTAAGTAGCAGTCAAAAATTTGTATCCATTTTAATGATATTATGCATGGATCAGATATATCATGGTGAATTCTTCAGAAAAAAATTATGTCTTCCACAATGGAATCTGATAAGTGAGATTTCGAGTAAGTGTTTCCGTAATCTTCTTCTGTCCGAAGAAATGATTCATCGAAATAATGAGTCACCATTGATATTATATATATATATATATATATATATATATATATATATATATATATATATATATATATATATATATATATATATGTGTGTATATATGGTAGTGATCAAGAGGGAAGTGTCTTTTTGGGGGGAAGGGGGAAGCGTTAGCACGCATTAGGAAGCATATTACAATTATCAATCAAAACGTTAACAAAAAATTATTTTTATCGGTAAATAGTAATCAAAATCGATGCTATAAAGAATATTTTAACGAATGAATTTCATTTTTAAGTCAAACATTAATTGATTAATATTCATTTAATTAATTGTTAAGATGCAGTGTGATGCATATTAACTAAGATGCATCGTAATGCATCATAAAACTTCACATTATTTGAAAAATATTTTTATTGTTAAGATGCATCACAATGCAGATTAACTAATATGCACCGCGATGCATCTTAACGAATTTGGATCAAATATTCATAAATCGATACTATAACTTGAAGAAAAAATTTATCAAGGAAGCTTAACATTTATAACATCGATTCTGATTAACATTTACTAAATTTCAATTTGCTTTTTTCGAGATTAGTATAGGTGAAGGTAATATGCTTCCTGATGCGTACTAACGCTTCCCCCTTCCCTCAAAAAATGGACTTCCCTCTGGATAATGCCACTATATATATATATATATATATATATATATATATATATATATATAATTCAATTTTGGTGTTAAGTCAGGTTTATCATTTATGGTCTTAATTAACTAACTTTGTATAAAACCCCAATTGACATATGTTTAAAGAAATAATAATTTACATTCCTTTCGTTTTATTAACTATTTGGCTAACATATGTCTTTTTTCTACTTCGCAGCCTTGGCGTAACGCATTAAGATCGATCGAGATGGAGTTCGAAAATTCAAGTTTGGATATACTCAGAATTCTTCCACAAGTTATAGTTGATAGGATTTTAAGTGTTTTGCCAATTCGAGATGCATTGAGGACGAGCATCTTGTCAAGGAAATGGAGGCATTGTTGGACGAGCATTCCTATACTTTCGTTTGATGACAAATGTTTTGAAGGATGGTCATCTAGCAAAGAAATACTCACGGAGCATAATATGGTTAACGCTATCTTCCAAGTTCTGATGCTACATAAGGGTCAGCTAATGACGTTTAATTTGTGAATTAAATTAGGAATGTATCATTATCAGATAAACCAAATTGTTGTTTATCTTTCAAGGATAAATACTTTGAAGAACCTCACCTTGCTCAACTTTTTGGCCGGCCGCTACAAGTTACCGCGTTCATTTTTCTCGTTTCAAGGATTGGAACACCTAGAGCTCTCCAATTGCAATTTTGAGCCTCCATCAACATTTAATGGGTTTAGTGCATTGACGTGGTTAACCTTTCACAACGTTACGATCACTGCCAAGATGCTTAAGCGTTTCCTTACCAGTTGCCCTCAACTTAAAATTTTCTTCTTGGTAAGGTTTATATATGTGCTTGTTAAGTTCCTTCAGAGATGACCTTTCAATAAACGTGTTTTAATGCAGCTTGGAAGACGAATATATGATACCAGCGAAGATGAGTGTACGTTTGTTGAATTTTTTGAGTGTTTACCTTCAGTTGAGCAAGTGGCAATCTCAAGGTATCATATGAAGGTAATTACTTAACATGCATGCAGTTTAAGTACAGTATTCAATCTCATATACATATATGCGTATGCTAATTCTTGTTTTGGTATGCTCTTAAAGTACTTTGCTGCAGGTGGCACACCACTCAAGCTCCCAATTTCACTAGTCCATCTGAGGAAACTCATTTTGGGGCTGTGTTTTACGGAACAAAATGAGCTTTCTGCTACCCTTTGTTTGATTAATAGCTCCCCAAATTTAAAGCACATCCTTCTCAAGGTAATTAATCACATAGTATTGGTTATTTTTGGTTTTGATTTCTTTATCGAACCTATGAATCTATTCACTCTATTTTATTTGTGATTTCGTGGTTAGGCCTTTATCGAACAGTCGCAACCTATACAAACTTCAATTAATTGTCTTGACCTCCGAGGTTATTATTCGAACCTCAAACTGAATCATCTTGAGATGGTAAGTTTTAGTAATTTAGCTATTGAGAAGAAATTCTTAAAGCTAATCATGGCTAAGTCAGATGTGTTAAATAAAGTACGAATAGAGATCGGTGGTAACATTTCTGTTTACGAAGAACTAAGAATGCTTCGAGACTACATACGAATGCCATTTCCATTTGCATCAGCTTCGGCAAGATTGAACTTCGTACGCCCAACAAAATTCATCGGAAAGTATACCAACGTGATAGGGTTACTTAGATAGTTGTCGTATTCAAATACCGAATGTTGTTAGATTATGCAATTTTGGGTTGATTATGGATTGTTACTTTTGCTAGTTTAATAATCTATTGATAAGTAGGTATGGTCTTATGCGTGTTACCGTAATTCCCAATATTTGCTTTGATAAAATGTACAAAATCTTTTTCCTTTTGTCACACGATCTAATCTATAACCACGTTCGATTTGAAAACTCGATAATTGATCAAACTTCGTTCCCGTAAGTTTGAGCTTAACCACATTTCAATCCTTACCTTTGGACTCAAAATTCGAGTCAAACTTATTTAAATAAACATACCTAAGATAAAAGCATATATCCACATCTGATGATTAAATATGAATATTTTATTGAGGGTTGTACTTGTACAGCTATCTCTTAAAACAAACATTTTCCCAAATACTTGTGGGATATTTTTTCACTTTTTGAGTCGATATGAATTCGAAGACCAAGAAATTGGTGAGAAGAACAAAAATGGTGGCTACTTTAACTGCTTCTTATTTCCTTCTAGCTTACTGCCGATTACGCCTGACGTTGATATCTCTTTTCATCACATTCACAACTTAAATACTTATTAATTTGATACCATGGATGCACCGGCGGTACTAAGGTGGGGGCAGGGTGGGCAGCCGCCCCCACCGAGTTTTTACGGCTCGAGAAAAATTTCGTAGGTTTTAATTTATTTTGCATATTGCCCCCATAAGTAATAAATAAAAAATGATTTCAATAAAATAAATGTTAACTTTGTTTACTTTGATGGTTGGGATGTGGATTTGAAATTTAAGAGGTTCAAAGTTCAATCTCTCATTATGGCATTAGTTTTAATTTTTTTCCCATTTATGTTTTACTCATTATTTCTTACTCTATGTTTTTCATTGTATATATGTAATACTATTTTATATCAACATAATTGTTAAACTACATATCTTAATGATTACATTTTTTTTCCTTTTTTTCCTAATCTACGTATGATAATGTTTTACAATTTTACAATATAAACATATTTTCATAAGCATATTCGCTTTAGAATTTACGATTAGTTGCTACTTAATTATATGAGTATATGTTGTCCATGTAATCAAAAATTTAAATTTGATGTTGAACCAAATTCACCTTGGTTCAACTAAAATAGTTTTGGTTAAATCAAAAAAATTGAGTTGATGATCCGGATTCAACATACAATATTAAAGTTTGCCCCCGTTCGAAATTTTTTCTGATACCGCCCCTGCATGGATGGGGTATTATTGTTGTTTTGTGCTATGTTTAGAAGAAGTGACTGATGTATCATATTAATGTGATACATACGAGTATAAATTATACGTTTGATTCAAGTGGCGTTTATCGTAGTTTTCGATTTGTGTGAATTGAATTTAGGACTAATTGTGAATCGTAGTCTATCGGTTAGAATTATAGAGTTTAGTCCACCTTTTGACATTCGTGAAGCAGTTTTTTGTTATATTTATAAACTAGTTGAAGGATCCGTGGTTGTGCACTTGCGCGTGCTACGACATGTGATTTTGTAAATTTGTAATTATAAGTTTGAATTTTTTAGGATAAAATGGTATATGAATTGTTGTGTGAAATATACTTTCATATGTCAAATAATTATGGTCATGTAAATATAAAACATGCTTTACTATACTTTATACGATTTTAGTATTAAATTTCAATGACAAAACATTCGGTAGAATAAGTAAATCAATTTTAATATAATGTGTTATAATCAAGGGCAATTTTTTTTTTCCTTTTTACAATTGTTATATTTTAGTTAAATTTGTAGATATCTTATTGTTTTCATCATTAACAATTTGTTTCCTACCATGATATTTATGAACTTTTCGTTTTATTTAAATTTTCAATTTCAATATATATTGTAAAAATTAAATTTATAACAATGTTTCAAGTATAAAAAAAGTTACCACGTGTACAATTCTTGCACCAAAGGGATCGTCATTTTTTTGCAATTTCCGAACTGAAAATCAGAGACTAAGATATGAACAAAATTGAAAAGATGAGAAAGCATAAACCTTGATTGTACTAGACTACTGGTTAATCAAGTTGCTATTTTTTCAATGAATGCCTTTTATTATACCAACGAAAACTATTAAGCAAAATGCACAAGCAAGCTTCAACAATTTTTGGGTCATCACGGTTTTACTCAGCAATTCTACAAACCAAAATCTACTTTTAACAATACCACACACAAGAAGTTATGGGCCCTGACTAATAAAACACATGAAGCAAAGAATAATCAAGCATATCAACCCGCTCGTTTATCCACCGCTAATGATGTAAAATAAAGCTAACTATACGAGATAAGGGGCACATGAGGAAATCCTACCAAATCAGGTTGCACATTTTAATGAACGTGGAAGATAAAGTTGAGAGTACCTATTGCTTGTAGAAACTAACGACAAGTTTATTGAATAATGAATGCGATTACAATGCTTAATAAAAACTGAATACAAAGAGATGCTTAAATGGTAAAACTAACAAACCTTAAAAGCTAAACGGGCTTTAACTAGACATAACAGACGTGGGCCTATAGAAGATGGACTATTATGTTAACATCCCCTCTCAAACTCACAATGCTAATGTCGAATGCATTGAGAGTTTGTCAAACAAAACGTAAACTAAAATATGAAACCAAACATAACTAAGCCTTTGATGTAGTGCCACCGATGACCACCAATCCTAGTGCGGAACCTACAACCAATGACCACCGTAGGAAACCAAAAGGCAATTCCAATACAAAACCAAAACCAAATCCAAAGCGATACCGAAACCAAGCCAATGCGAAGTCGATACTAAACCATGCCAATGCCAATGCCAATGCGAAACCAAACCAATATGAAACCGAAACTATTCCAATGCGAACAAATCGAACCAAACAAGTATCAAACTGAGCGGAAGACAATCATTGCATAACCAAACAAAACCTAACAATCATACCATGTAGAAACTAACGACAAGTTTATTGAATAATGAATGCGATTACAATGCTTAATAAAAACTGAATACAAAGAGATGCTTAAATAGTAAAACTAACAAACCTTAAATGCTAAACGGGCTTTAACTAGACATAACAGACGTGGGTCTATAGAAGATGGACTATTATGTTAACAAACATCTATTACTTAATCTGACTTGTACTAATACTTAACTTTCTCAAAATAGTTCTCAAGCCGTCCTATCTACCCGTTTCACAGAGCAATGAAATATCCTATCTGTTATTCTATCCAAATAAAACAGAACTTTTAGAAACAATAAACGCAAACTTTAAAGCCAACTTTGAGAGATGTTTCCATAAATACAGAGCCATGTATCACAAAATGAAGGAAGACGTACCTGGCATGGTTTCGTTGAGCACGTACCCTTTCCTCGACTGAATTTACTTCCTTTCTTTTCTAATCAACAACATGTTAGCCAAGTGGAGAGCTAACAACTAATAAGATAGGTGGTAATGTACATTAGTAGTCGTTTGATTTATTTTTATTTATAAGTTTTGTTGATGGTGAGAACTTTATGCCTTGCACATAACAGACTGACTAAACACACTTCCTTTCCTAATTTTCCAATTATGATATCCAGTGATCCAAAAGACAAACCTGGATTGTGTTCAACCAAAATCTGCGTTAATGTAGCGAAAGTACAAACTTCGATTGTGTAATTGATTAAAGATGTAAACTTCTAGGAAACCCACAATCAACTAATCCTAGAATTCAAATTAATAAAACTGCAATTTGCAAACATATGAAGAAGAAGTGAATAGATGATAACAACATTTGCGCTCACATAAACGAAACTAATGAAATTTAATGTTAAGTTTGCCAATTAAACACATGCGCCAAAATTTACATGAATATAGTCATGTAGAGATCATAAAGTGAAAATGTATAAATGATTAAACCTAAGACATAATATAATATAGATATAATAAACAGTGAACAAATGACCAAAAATAGCTTTAATGGCCAATAGACCATGAGACAATATGAACCAAAATACGCGCGTTACCATTTACATAATCATATTTGTCAAATAATTTTGTCTCAAATAACATCCTTGCTGAATTATAAAGACCGAAATTATAATCAGTGTACACTTCAGAAGGTTTAAATAAGCATATACGGATCTGTTGAATAGTAGTGTCATGATGGATATCAATATATCCTTCTTTATATCATAGCAAATCGATCATTAGCAATAAGCTAATGGAATACATCATTTTAAGTCATACAACAAATTCAGCGGATGCTCTTCTTTGTTAGGAATTTGCAGCGGAAACATATAACTAACAACAACTAGCTGTTAGCAAAAAAACAAATCCAAACAACGCTCGTGTAATTGCATTACACCCAATAATTGTAAACCTAGCAATCTAAACAAGATAAAGAATCAAACAATACGATAAAAGGATTTAACATGGTTATGTTCAATCTCCAACTTGAAGATTGGTTTAGTCCACGGGACCAAACCAGAGAGTTTTTTTTTATATATATATATTACTATTACGGCTTAAGAATTGCAAATACAATGAGGCTATATTTATAGGGGATAAATAACTTAGCCAACAAGCTAAACCTAAACCTAGCCCACCCATTAATATTTCCAAGCCCAACAATCTCCCACTTGAAGATTCATGAACTCAAAATCAGTAATCCTTAACAAATCTCGTCCCTTCATCAATGTCACCCGTACAAACTTCATACCGCCAAAATACCATTCAAGACACGCCGCTCGACCACACAGAGTCGGAAAACTTTCGACACAAAGCTACCAGAACACTCACATCTTGAAACTGAGACCACTCTCAAAACACCATCATCATCTTCTAGGCCCAAGAAGATCCATTGAAGCGTGCGAAACTCCAACCACAAGATTCTATCAAGAGACACCCATCTTAATGTAAGTTTTGTCTACTTGTTGGTCTTGTGAATTTGTCGATTCTGAACTTGTAATTTGTCACATTTCTTTCATCTTCTAAGTAAATAAAAGGTTCAAGAACAAAATGACAAAAATTCTTAAGATATAGTCGACAAATTAAAAAGCTACCACGATAACAAAAATTGAAATTTACCATTTTGCGATAGGGTGATGATTTGTACACTATCTAAAATTAGTCATACAACATTTTTATGTATTGTCGTGTTGTACTGTACAACACTGTATAACAACTTTAGTGGTGTATGACTAATTTTTGATGGTGTACAAATCACCACCTTTTACGATAAGTTGGATTGCCACTAACACCAAGCTTAATTAATTGAGTTGAAAACTTTTTCTTTCAAACGCAAGAAATTCAAAATTGATCATTATACTTTTGAAAACATCAAACGCTTCCATAGCAAGTTTCCAACACCATTATTAATTATAGTTCTAGCATCATTGAATTATACTTGGCGTTTCATTAAGTAAAACGAATATTTGTATCAAGTAAATTCACGTATATATTCACAAATAATATCATAAGACGGCAAGAAAATAAAAAAACAAAACAATAATAAAAAATAACTAGCTTAAGATTTTAATTAATGTGATTATATATAATTATAATTAATAATTATAATTATGATTATGATTATAATATCTCAATCTTAAAGCTGTTTCAACACCTTCAAGTGGAACAGAAATACCATAGATCTATGGAACAAATACCCTTTTTTCTTCTTTTAACACCTTCTACAATAACCAACTCATTACATTACATATAATTAAATAAACAATCATACAAGATGTGTAATATTCATGAGCTTCACTTGAAATAAAAACAACGATCGAATAGTTCGGGTGAAATAAAAACAACGATCGAATAGTTCTCCGGGGCATACTCACGTTGAAGATAAAGTAGCTAGCAGTTATTACTGATTTATTCGATATACGCAATATAAATTGTATATAAAATATTGCAGTTTTTGCTATATTCTATGTTTGTTCTACGAATCATAAAAATTGATATTATCGTGTTACGGCTCACTCCAAATTTTGAATACGCCACTCTACGTCTCTTTATAGAATATCACGAGTTTTAACATCATCAGTAAAAGAAATTCCACTTAATCTGTTTTTATAGCATCCTTTGTATAACTTAGGCACAACTTGTCTATAAAACAAGTAAATTAAAATTGTTACACAAATATTGAGTATTTGTATGACTTAAAACATATTTTATTTATTATCGTTTTGATTATTATATAACTAGATATAAGGCAGAGCCAGGAAATCCGAATGGTGGGGGCGAAAAAATTTTACTTTTTATTTCTTTAATAGTTTTGGCGAAATTTTTATAATGTAATTAAATCCTTAAAAAAATGTTTTGCGTAATTTAAAAATTCTTATGGGGACGACTGCCTACGCTACCTCCGCCTTGTCTCTGACCTGACTAGATCCAAATGAATCCTAATTGTTGTTGAATAAAATGAACTAATAACTACTAAACTAGTTTGTTCATAACTCTCTGTATTGTGACACCCGTCAAATTAGGACTAGAATTTAGTGCCTAATCAAGTTTTAATACATGTAATTAGTTCTGTGTTAGGCTAATTAATGTATCAATTATTATATATATATTGTTGAATATATATCTACAATTATGCGGTTTGTTTAAATCGTACAAGTTTCAAATCGAATGAATTTCGATACAATAAATACGGACGTTGGTGAACAATTTTATTAAGTAATACAAATATTATTTAATAACTCAATTTTATTTAGAATATTATTATGATAATATTTCGTAATCATTCGTATCGTACAAACCGAACTTTCACAATTTAAAATATTAAAAACGCGCAAACTAAATAAACAAACTTACATTTTATAACTCAAATAAAAATTTACTTGTAAAATATTTAAACAATATGTCGCGTAATAAATCGTATTTTAAAACTTATAATAAAAATGTAAATAATTATTTGACGTTAAACGACGGAGAAAACGAACACCACGCGGAGAGCGGGGCGAAAACCGAAAAGTGGGGATAACCTCCCACTTCTCATTTTCCTTCCTCATTTCTTTCACTTTCTCCTTTCCTCTCTCTCTTTTTCCTCTCTTTTCTTTCAACTCACCAAACACACCAAACTCACAAAATCGACAAATAACACCACGAAACGCAATCGTATCATCAATATTTTTAGAGATTCACGACCACCTCGCGACGATCTACAACGCTATCTTTCCGGATTTTCATTTCGGCAATTTGTAAGTTTCCGACAAAATCCCGAAATCCCTCGATTCTTAGTATTTTTCATTTGTGGTTGTTATTATAACTAGTATATGTCCATTACAATGTATAGAACACGAATTTATAGCCTAAAAACGAGTCTAAAACGGAATTTTGGCCGGAAAAACGTTAACAGCCGGACTTTCTGGGCTGGTGTTCATCCATGCGACACAAGCCTTGTGTCGCATGTTGTGTCGCATTTTGGCTTTTGTGTCGCATAAAATTCATTGTGTCGTACCTTATGTCGTATCAGATAATTAGTGTCGCAAGTCTTGCGACATAACCACTATGTCGCATACCCCATACGACACAACCACTATGTCGCTGTTGAATCAGCATTTCGCATCCATGCGACACAACCCTTGTGTCGTATGGACATTGTGTCGCACTCCTATGCGACACAACCCTTGTGTCGCATAACCCATTTAGTGTCGCATGATTGTGTCGCATAAAACAGCAGGATTTCAAAATACAATATCACTAAGTGTCGAACTTATACAACTTCAACCCGCTATACAATACGACTTTTCAAACACTATGAGACATACTTTTCGAGGTTAACATTTCAAATCATAATGAGAACATTGAAATATTTAAATTTCAATGATCACCAACGGGCCGTACAAGTTTTCACAACTTTTCTTAAAATCAAACAAGTCGTTGTAACTTGTATCAATTCAATCAAACAAGTCGTTGTAACTTGTATCAAGTCAGTCAAACAAGTCGTAATAACTTGTAACTACTCAATCAACCAAATCGTAGTAATTTGGACATGTATACATAGTTGTATAACAACTACAAAGGTAGTCCTTTGGGATACCTGTACAATTAATAACAATTCAAGTGTCGTGGACACATTCAGGTTTTGAGTCTTTGGACACCAACTCACAGCTAATTACTTCGAGCTTATTAAATTAAACACTTCAAGACTCAGGTGAGTTTCATGGCCCCATTTTCACTATTTTACAACTAGGGGTGTGATATTACTGCTCTGTTTTGTTTTACAAGTAGAACGCAAGTACCAACCTTCAAATACTACATGAGTTTCAAGCTAATCAATTTAAAGTCCTCTATAGCATAGTCTCTAATATTTTAGCGTGAATGTTAGTATATGATATCATATGGGATTGACAATCCTCATCCGGGTTAGCACGCACTAACCGGTCAAACGGATGTATTAGCATTTGGGAAGACGAGTGTTGATTAGGCACTCGTAGGAGGCATTTCAAGTTAGGTTTCCTTAATTGGGCCTGACAAATCAAGTTAAGCTCAGACTATGTGCTCATGGACAGTATAACTTTTATTTTGCTTAATTGCATTTTAAATTCAATATAAATCTTGCGGTTCTGACAACTATACAATTGACATACAAACCTGTGAGCTCACCAGCGTTTTCGCTGACCCATTTTAGTATTTATCACAGGTACCCAGCAGTAGGTTGACTGCACAAGCAGGAACTATTAGCTCGAGTCAGCATTCATACAACTAGAGATTTGATTGCATTATTATATTTTGTAAAAGTAATTATGCTATGTAATCTCTCAATTTTAGGAATCGAGCTAATGTAACTATATTTTGATGTAAACAATTACTTTATCTATACAAGTTTAAAACGACGCATATAGTGGTCGTTCATTATATCTTATGTGCTTTGTATATTGATTAGTGACACCCAAATCGAGCTTCCGCATATCATTAAATTTGGGGGTGTCACATGTATATACAAAAATCATGTACATTTTTTATATTCCTCGATCGGTAGGTTAGATCTAAGTTAAAGATTACAGGACACGCTACAAACCTATACATATAAACATATATATATATTATATACTCCGTGTTATTTTCTGTCATTGTAAAATAATCAAAATATATCCGGCCTAGTGTTATTAGAACTTTTCCGGATCCAGACTTCCCCTGTTCTTTTCAAGTCTTCCTCTTGTATAAAAGAACGCAACTATTGCAAAAGTGGAGTAACTCATTTGAAATTGTGATTGAACGTAATACGTGAGTTAGGTTGTAGGTCTCTTCTTATTCATACACGGTAATAAAAAAAATTATGGAAGTAAATATAGGTAGAAGTTAGGACTTAGAGCATACGGTGTGGGGGGCAAATCGTCGGCGTTTTTGGTCGATAACACTGTCGAACGGCGTTTTGCCACACCGCGACAGTGTTTTTCACGGCGTTTTCGTCCGGCGTTGGAATTCACACGGTGTCTCGCACGATGTTTAACCATTTTTTATTGTTTTTTTTTTTCTTTTCCCCATTTTACATTGAACAAACAAATAAAATAAATAATAAAATATTCAACAACACTGTCCACAACACTGTTACCACACCACAAAATTTTAACTCAAAACACATTGTCCTAAACACTGTAAATACAGTGTTACGACACCGAGTGCTCTTACAATTAATGAACAGTTTTTAAAAAAATACGAGGAAGGTCGTTTTACATGGGCGGCTAGCTAATATTTGTATCAAATCGTCGTTGATGACGTAAGCCAGGTCGACGTATTCAACATGACATCATAGCAGTTCACAGTTGGAAGATGACGTCAATCACATATATATTCTTAATTAATTAATAATCCCACTTTCAATTCCTAGTATAAAAACAAACTTGTAGTCTAAACAACAATATTCATTTCAATCCATCCAGATATCTCTAGCTAGCTATGAAAAAACATAATAACATCATCACACACATTAATCATGATCATGATCATGATGATAATAATGATCATGATGATGAGAAGAAGATGGAGATGTTTTTTTCACTTATCAAAAGCTTTAAAGAAGCGCGAGATCGAAGAAAGCGGGAATTGGAAGAAATTGCGAAAAATAGTAACAAAACCCGAAAGTTACATCATCTCCAATCGCCGTCTTCTTCTCTCAAGTGCCACGATTTCATTCACCCAAATCAACAATCAACTCACCATCATAAACCAGAGAAACAACATGAAGAAAAAGAAGAAAAAGATTTGAACCTCAACTTGTCTTTGTAGACGTAACGAATTAAATGATTATTGTGTTTCTTATCTGCTAGTTTAGTAGTGTTTTGCCTAATACGTACATACTCATCATTAGATTTCAATATTTCATGTGGATGCTTTTAGTTTTACGGATGATTTTATAAACATAGACGAATAGCGGTGATATTTTATAAACATAGACGGATGATTTTAGTTTTATGTATGCTTTTAGCACAACCTGTTAATGCATACATATGATGAAAAAAAATATCACCACCCATATTTTACACCATATTTAATAATAAATTCATAAAGAATGTGCATTAAGAGCTTGTAATGCAATCCTTAACAATAACTTGCAATCCTTTTAACGCCTAAATCATCATATCTTAGCCTCAATAATACCACTATACACAAACTTTTAATTTTCTGTCAAGCGACAAATCAATCCCTGGTTGACTAATTTTTTACCCTTTTATGTCCTAAATTTTGATATTAACAAGAAAACCCTTAAGAACTCTGAACAGTTAAGTGTCTGTCTATATTAGAATAATTGTGTTTTAATACATACAGTAAATTAAAAAGGAAAAATAAAATAAAACAAAAGGATGCTTATTTGAAATGGGCAACCTTGGTTCATTCTAACTTGGTCCTGCAATTTAGGTGAGTTACACTTAATTAGATCGTTTTGTATGTTTGTTTTAATTGTGTAGTGTTGGTTTATAATCTTGTAATTTAATCAAAATTTTATTAATTTATACTCTCTCGGTCTCAATTTAAATGTTCACATTACCATTTTTAAATGTTTCAAAATTAACATTTATTCTACTAATTTTAAATTATCATCGTGAACTTAGGATACAAGTGAAATAGAGGGAGTAGTACGGAGTATTATTATTAGAGCATCTACAGTTGTGTTTAAGAGCATCTCTAATGTACACATTAAAAAGTTACACTAAGATAGTGTAAATTAAGAATTTTTTAAGCATATTCATACACTAAATATTTTTCACTCCAATGTGTACACTAAATATTTATACTATATATTTTTAAAATATATAAAGTACATCACATAAAGATGGTGGTAACAAATTCATGGTGTAAAATGCATTTGTATATGTTTTTATTATTATAAAATAATGAATAGTGTTTAGTGTAAGGTTTAGTGTAGCATCAAATATAGTGTAATTTGATAATGATTTAATGTTGTACTAAAATAGTGTGATGGTTTAGTGCTAACATTGGAGAGCTTTTTTTGTCCTTTTTGCATTAAGATAATGTAAAAAGGTACTTTTAGTGTACACATTGGAAATGCTCTAAGAAGAGTTGTATCTATTTACCATCACCTATATACATTTATATGAGATGCATAAAAGATTGGTACCTTTATCAAAATTCAAGGGGTAAAAATAAATTTGAGGGAAAACAAAAAGTTAGTTATGGTTATAGTACAATATTTTTAATGCATATATAAAGGTCTTAACGAAAGTCCTAAGGACTTCCGTTATCAAATCCCTAAATGAAGTACGGAGTAATAGTTTTTATTTGCAAATTAATGTAATGCGTGAATTTGGGACATGTCACGTCATCACCAAATAATGAAAAAGACATAAGATGATAAAAGTTGATGGTGAATCACGTTTTTAGCGAATAAATAGATGTCACGAGATGTGTATGTATTTTGGTTATAATTTTTTTTTTTTTTAAAGATAAAAATAAGATTTACTCTTCTAAGGACCGACATGTCACACCCCCTAATTCGGGCTGCGGAAGCGAATCGGGTCGGGGCGTGACTAATCAATAATCAAAGCACAAGATATATAGTAAACGACTCTAAATGAGACGTTTTAGAAAATACATTGCAATACAGTACATTACATAAGTTTTCAAAAGTAATAAGTCATAAAGATACATCATTAGTGAGTTCGCAAACTGATTCTAAAGATTTTAAATACATAATCCTAGTACAAAAGATAATGCCAGTAAAATCTTCATAAGTGTGTATGCATGCGACTCGTACTAGCTTAGCATATAAGTAGATCCTGCTGGGCCATCCTAATCTTGCTGCGTACCTGAGAATGCATCACTAAAAGGTCAACAAAAGGTTGGTGAATCTCACAGGTTTATAGTAAGTACAGTTTTGAACACATCAAGTAGTATAAGTAAGTAAATATTGCACAGTTGCAATAGTTTCGATATACATTGCCATGAGCACCATAGTCGAAGCTTAACAGTAAGTAAGTAATTGCCCTCGTGAATGCTAATCCAAAAACATTCATATGAAACGAGTAGAAAACACCTGTTTATACGAGTACGGTTCGTGGTGGCGCTACCACCCCAGGTGGGGATTGTCAGTCCCATATGGATCCATATACTAAAACTCGCGCTTAAGTCCATAACTAACAACTATGATTAAAGGGACTTCATTGGATTAAGTAAAACCCATGCAATCGATATACCAGTAAATCAGTAAGTAAATCAAGTAAGTAAGTACATGTGTTCGAGTAAAACAAGTAATGCATCTCCCCCAAAACAGTAAAACAGTAAAAAGGGGCCGTGAGACTCACCTGTGGGTGTTAGCGTTCCTAACCGCAAGTAATATCCAATCCGTAACCTCCTAATGTCCTAAACGTAAGAGGTATATTAATATGAGTATTTGACGTTTTGTCAAAATATACAAATGATTTAATTGTTTTGATGGATCGTTTGAGTTGAATTATGTACTATCCGTTGGTGTTTCTTGAATTGAAAAACGTTTGTATTCCTCGAGTTCTCTCACTTGTTATGCGTCTTGTGTATCCAAATATATATACGTATATTTTATATATATATTTATATATAAAATCATTTAAATTCCTTGTATACTTTGAAAAGTATATATATATAAATCGTGTGGGTTATATCGTATACATTCATTGAAAAAGTCATCGTATAAATATGTATATATATACATATATACATTTTAGTAAGTAACATTTAAATACGCCCGTTTCATTTGTTGCAAAAACATATCTATTCGAAAGTATCTGTATATACTCGTATTACTTTGTCGTTGTATACCTATATACATATATATACATTATGTGTAATAGGATAATAAATACTAAAAAGAAATTATGTATAAAAAGACAACAGGCCACAGGATCGAACCTGTGACCTTTCCCACAATTAACAAGGGTGCTTTACCACTAGTCTACTTGCCTTCTATTGTTTATAATTTACCAATTATATGTTTATATTGTGATAATAAGTAAGCAATCTTAGGTGTGTTTCATGCCATCGTGGTTTTCAGTTCCAGTTCAACGAAATCAGTCACAACCAGGTTCTAGCTTTTGATTAATATACGAATATAACAATATAGCATAATAATGTAAGCTTTGCAAACTTAATGTAAACTCAATGAAAGGGAGGTAGCTCACGGGTGGTGGTGTATGGAAGCCGAGGGTGAGAGTGGTGGTGCCGAGGTCGTGATGATGGTGTTCTTTCTGACCTGCTGTTACTTCCTCTCCCCTTGGTTGTGATGATGATGATTCCGAAATTGGTGATGGCGGTCTCGGTGGTGGGTGTGACCGGCGGTGGTGGTGTGGTGCCGAGAGGAGGAAGAAAAGGATGTTGATTATGATACAAAGATGATTACCACAAGTTGCCGCTACTCTTTGTTGTTGTTATTAATTTGATGTTGTTGTTGTTATAGATAGAGACCGAGAAAGATTGGATGAACAAGAGGAACAAGAAAATGAAATTGGAAAGGGGGGTTTGGTCGTGGCTTATACAGGAAGGAGGAGGAAAAGGACCAGCCATCTCCAATTATTGGAGGTGGTTGGGTCCAATTGTAGTGTAAAATGTCCGTGTTTTTATACCCGATCGAAAAGTAGTATAATATTTTTAAACGATAAATTTCTAAATATGAAATCATATATATTTTTAATCGAATTATTTTATAAAAATACTTTTAATAAGCTATAAAATTATGTCTTTGTTTTACTTTGAACTTACGGATAGTTTTCTGTGTTCACAAATGTTTTGAAAAAATTTCTGAGTAAAGAAATATTATTTCTAACAATAATATTTCAGTTGGAGATATTTTGTACTAACTTTTGTTTAAAAGTTTCCGAGTGCTTTCAGATTGAATATACGCGATTACTAAATAATCTTTTAACGTTATTATATATATTTATATATATAATACTTGTACACTTCAGTAATTTGAGTATATATTACTTGAAATAAAAGTTTAAATTTGGACCAAATTTTGGGTCATTTTGACCGGGTGTCACATTCTCCCCTTGTTAGGAGAATTTCGTCCCGAAATTTGTTTGTAGTAGTTGTCGGTGTGTTTAAGTTATAGTCTGTGCATCATCTAAGAAGGTATGTGAGATTTTTGTGAGTGGGACAACACCTATCTAGTGTTGCCCTAGTGGCGACTAAAAGAATGGGAAATAAAAGTTTCAAGGTGTTGACCATTATGTCCATATGTCAAGGTCAGTCAGTCGGTAACCATAGTGTAGCTACAATTTGTACTAGTAGCCTAGAGTATCTTTGTAATTTCTACCATGTTCATAAAGTCTATGATAGTCTGTAATACTGTAGTGTGAACAAACTCTACTGGTGTCGTGTAGAAATTTAGTGGTCATTTTCTAATCCTATCGCATATTTAGGATTTTTGGTACGGAATGGAATAATGAGTGGTAAATTAAATTTAGTAAAGCCAGTAACACAGAAGTAGTTAAAATGTCGGAGAATGAACGTGCCTGCGTTCTCATTCGGGTATTGGTATACATAGTTTATAGTACATGAATCGAGATATAATTATTTCAAGGGTTACCGTATGTCAGTCGTTACTATTATTTGTAGGTTTAAAGTAGGTGGAAAAATGTATTGTTCCTCAGAACGGATGATCGTGGTACGGCGAAATGTGTTATTATTCGTTGTGTCGTATACTTGTAATGTATATTTGTCAGTCTGTTAATTGTATCACTACGTGACAGTGTTGTTTGAATGTAATTTCTAGTGAGTATAACTTGTGCAAGTGCAAGCTCATATAAGTGTGAGTGTAAACTCATGTGCCTGTAGTGAGTGTAATTTCATAAGTCTGTAGTGATCGTAATATTATACTATCATGAGTATCCAGTCATTCGTATTCAAGTAGTAGTGTATACTTTCAAAGTAAATGTGTTTGTATGTATAAGTATCATCATATACTTATAAAGTGTATGTATTCGTATGTTCTAGTATTATTGTATAAAGTATACTTGTCGTTTTCGATGGCATGAGCATTAGCGAGAGTATTATCGTGTAAAGTTTTTATATATATATATTCAATATATATAATGGTGTAGAAAGTAATATGTAGATAAGGCCTATTCATATATATACAATATATAATAGCCTAGTCATATATGTATATACCATATATAATAGCCTAGTTGTGTCTAACACAAAACAAATATGAGTCCCGGTTCTCTCGTGGTCAGAGTCAACTAGTGCATTCCCGTTCAGCATAACTACTTTCAGATCTTACATCATCTTCATTTAATTGTACATAGTTGATCAAGCTATGTTAAATTAAACTCGTATGACGAAATCGCTGAACCAGTTATACCTAGTAAGGAATACTGCCTAACGGTCATAGTCTAGGCCCACTACATGCAACCTAGTTCACTATAACCTTAGGCTCTGATACCAATCTGTCACACCCCCTAATTCGGGCTGCGGAAGCGAATCGGGTCGGGGCGTGACTAATCAATAATCAAAGCACAAGATATATAGTAAACGACTCTAAATGAGACGTTTTAGAAAATACATTGCAATACAGTACATTACATAAGTTTTCAAAAGTAATAAGTCATAAAGATACATCATTAGTGAGTTCGCAAACTGATTCTAAAGATTTTAAATACATAATCCTAGTACAAAAGATAATGCCAGTAAAATCTTCATAAGTGTGTATGCATGCGACTCGTACTAGCTTAGCATATAAGTAGATCCTGCTGGGCCATCCTAATCTTGCTGCGTACCTGAGAATGCATCACTAAAAGGTCAACAAAAGGTTGGTGAATCTCACAGGTTTATAGTAAGTACAGTTTTGAACACATCAAGTAGTATAAGTAAGTAAATATTGCACAGTTGCAATAGTTTCGATATACATTGCCATGAGCACCATAGTCGAAGCTTAACAGTAAGTAAGTAATTGCCCTCGTGAATGCTAATCCAAAAACATTCATATGAAACGAGTAGAAAACACCTGTTTATACGAGTACGGTTCGTGGTGGCGCTACCACCCCAGGTGGGGATTGTCAGTCCCATATGGATCCATATACTAAAACTCGCGCTTAAGTCCATAACTAACAACTATGATTAAAGGGACTTCATTGGATTAAGTAAAACCCATGCAATCGATATACCAGTAAATCAGTAAGTAAATCAAGTAAGTAAGTACATGTGTTCGAGTAAAACAAGTAATGCATCTCCCCCAAAACAGTAAAACAGTAAAAAGGGGCCGTGAGACTCACCTGTGGGTGTTAGCGTTCCTAACCGCAAGTAATATCCAATCCGTAACCTCCTAATGTCCTAAACGTAAGAGGTATATTAATATGAGTATTTGACGTTTTGTCAAAATATACAAATGATTTAATTGTTTTGATGGATCGTTTGAGTTGAATTATGTACTATCCGTTGGTGTTTCTTGAATTGAAAAACGTTTGTATTCCTCGAGTTCTCTCACTTGTTATGCGTCTTGTGTATCCAAATATATATACGTATATTTTATATATATATTTATATATAAAATCATTTAAATTCCTTGTATACTTTGAAAAGTATATATATATAAATCGTGTGGGTTATATCGTATACATTCATTGAAAAAGTCATCGTATAAATATGTATATATATACATATATACATTTTAGTAAGTAACATTTAAATACGCCCGTTTCATTTGTTGCAAAAACATATCTATTCGAAAGTATCTGTATATACTCGTATTACTTTGTCGTTGTATACCTATATACATATATATACATTATGTGTAATAGGATAATAAATACTAAAAAGAAATTATGTATAAAAAGACAACAGGCCACAGGATCGAACCTGTGACCTTTCCCACAATTAACAAGGGTGCTTTACCACTAGTCTACTTGCCTTCTATTGTTTATAATTTACCAATTATATGTTTATATTGTGATAATAAGTAAGCAATCTTAGGTGTGTTTCATGCCATCGTGGTTTTCAGTTCCAGTTCAACGAAATCAGTCACAACCAGGTTCTAGCTTTTGATTAATATACGAATATAACAATATAGCATAATAATGTAAGCTTTGCAAACTTAATGTAAACTCAATGAAAGGGAGGTAGCTCACGGGTGGTGGTGTATGGAAGCCGAGGGTGAGAGTGGTGGTGCCGAGGTCGTGATGATGGTGTTCTTTCTGACCTGCTGTTACTTCCTCTCCCCTTGGTTGTGATGATGATGATTCCGAAATTGGTGATGGCGGTCTCGGTGGTGGGTGTGACCGGCGGTGGTGGTGTGGTGCCGAGAGGAGGAAGAAAAGGATGTTGATTATGATACAAAGATGATTACCACAAGTTGCCGCTACTCTTTGTTGTTGTTATTAATTTGATGTTGTTGTTGTTATAGATAGAGACCGAGAAAGATTGGATGAACAAGAGGAACAAGAAAATGAAATTGGAAAGGGGGGTTTGGTCGTGGCTTATACAGGAAGGAGGAGGAAAAGGACCAGCCATCTCCAATTATTGGAGGTGGTTGGGTCCAATTGTAGTGTAAAATGTCCGTGTTTTTATACCCGATCGAAAAGTAGTATAATATTTTTAAACGATAAATTTCTAAATATGAAATCATATATATTTTTAATCGAATTATTTTATAAAAATACTTTTAATAAGCTATAAAATTATGTCTTTGTTTTACTTTGAACTTACGGATAGTTTTCTGTGTTCACAAATGTTTTGAAAAAATTTCTGAGTAAAGAAATATTATTTCTAACAATAATATTTCAGTTGGAGATATTTTGTACTAACTTTTGTTTAAAAGTTTCCGAGTGCTTTCAGATTGAATATACGCGATTACTAAATAATCTTTTAACGTTATTATATATATTTATATATATAATACTTGTACACTTCAGTAATTTGAGTATATATTACTTGAAATAAAAGTTTAAATTTGGACCAAATTTTGGGTCATTTTGACCGGGTGTCACATTCTCCCCTTGTTAGGAGAATTTCGTCCCGAAATTTGTTTGTAGTAGTTGTCGGTGTGTTTAAGTTATAGTCTGTGCATCATCTAAGAAGGTATGTGAGATTTTTGTGAGTGGGACAACACCTATCTAGTGTTGCCCTAGTGGCGACTAAAAGAATGGGAAATAAAAGTTTCAAGGTGTTGACCATTATGTCCATATGTCAAGGTCAGTCAGTCGGTAACCATAGTGTAGCTACAATTTGTACTAGTAGCCTAGAGTATCTTTGTAATTTCTACCATGTTCATAAAGTCTATGATAGTCTGTAATACTGTAGTGTGAACAAACTCTACTGGTGTCGTGTAGAAATTTAGTGGTCATTTTCTAATCCTATCGCATATTTAGGATTTTTGGTACGGAATGGAATAATGAGTGGTAAATTAAATTTAGTAAAGCCAGTAACACAGAAGTAGTTAAAATGTCGGAGAATGAACGTGCCTGCGTTCTCATTCGGGTATTGGTATACATAGTTTATAGTACATGAATCGAGATATAATTATTTCAAGGGTTACCGTATGTCAGTCGTTACTATTATTTGTAGGTTTAAAGTAGGTGGAAAAATGTATTGTTCCTCAGAACGGATGATCGTGGTACGGCGAAATGTGTTATTATTCGTTGTGTCGTATACTTGTAATGTATATTTGTCAGTCTGTTAATTGTATCACTACGTGACAGTGTTGTTTGAATGTAATTTCTAGTGAGTATAACTTGTGCGAGTGCAAGCTCATATAAGTGTGAGTGTAAACTCATGTGCCTGTAGTGAGTGTAATTTCATAAGTCTGTAGTGATCGTAATATTATACTATCATGAGTATCCAGTCATTCGTATTCAAGTAGTAGTGTATACTTTCAAAGTAAATGTGTTTGTATGTATAAGTATCATCATATACTTATAAAGTGTATGTATTCGTATGTTCTAGTATTATTGTATAAAGTATACTTGTCGTTTTCGATGGCATGAGCATTAGCGAGAGTATTATCGTGTAAAGTTTTTATATATATATATTCAATATATATAATGGTGTAGAAAGTAATATGTAGATAAGGCCTATTCATATATATACAATATATAATAGCCTAGTCATATATGTATATACCATATATAATAGCCTAGTTGTGTCTAACACAAAACAAATATGAGTCCCGGTTCTCTCGTGGTCAGAGTCAACTAGTGCATTCCCGTTCAGCATAACTACTTTCAGATCTTACATCATCTTCATTTAATTGTACATAGTTGATCAAGCTATGTTAAATTAAACTCGTATGACGAAATCGCTGAACCAGTTATACCTAGTAAGGAATACTGCCTAACGGTCATAGTCTAGGCCCACTACATGCAACCTAGTTCACTATAACCTTAGGCTCTGATACCAATCTGTCACACCCCCTAATTCGGGCTGCGGAAGCGAATCGGGTCGGGGCGTGACTAATCAATAATCAAAGCACAAGATATATAGTAAACGACTCTAAATGAGACGTTTTAGAAAATACATTGCAATACAGTACATTACATAAGTTTTCAAAAGTAATAAGTCATAAAGATACATCATTAGTGAGTTCGCAAACTGATTCTAAAGATTTTAAATACATAATCCTAGTACAAAAGATAATGCCAGTAAAATCTTCATAAGTGTGTATGCATGCGACTCGTACTAGCTTAGCATATAAGTAGATCCTGCTGGGCCATCCTAATCTTGCTGCGTACCTGAGAATGCATCACTAAAAGGTCAACAAAAGGTTGGTGAATCTCACAGGTTTATAGTAAGTACAGTTTTGAACACATCAAGTAGTATAAGTAAGTAAATATTGCACAGTTGCAATAGTTTCGATATACATTGCCATGAGCACCATAGTCGAAGCTTAACAGTAAGTAAGTAATTGCCCTCGTGAATGCTAATCCAAAAACATTCATATGAAACGAGTAGAAAACACCTGTTTATACGAGTACGGTTCGTGGTGGCGCTACCACCCCAGGTGGGGATTGTCAGTCCCATATGGATCCATATACTAAAACTCGCGCTTAAGTCCATAACTAACAACTATGATTAAAGGGACTTCATTGGATTAAGTAAAACCCATGCAATCGATATACCAGTAAATCAGTAAGTAAATCAAGTAAGTAAGTACATGTGTTCGAGTAAAACAAGTAATGCATCTCCCCCAAAACAGTAAAACAGTAAAAAGGGGCCGTGAGACTCACCTGTGGGTGTTAGCGTTCCTAACCGCAAGTAATATCCAATCCGTAACCTCCTAATGTCCTAAACGTAAGAGGTATATTAATATGAGTATTTGACGTTTTGTCAAAATATACAAATGATTTAATTGTTTTGATGGATCGTTTGAGTTGAATTATGTACTATCCGTTGGTGTTTCTTGAATTGAAAAACGTTTGTATTCCTCGAGTTCTCTCACTTGTTATGCGTCTTGTGTATCCAAATATATATACGTATATTTTATATATATATTTATATATAAAATCATTTAAATTCCTTGTATACTTTGAAAAGTATATATATATAAATCGTGTGGGTTATATCGTATACATTCATTGAAAAAGTCATCGTATAAATATGTATATATATACATATATACATTTTAGTAAGTAACATTTAAATACGCCCGTTTCATTTGTTGCAAAAACATATCTATTCGAAAGTATCTGTATATACTCGTATTACTTTGTCGTTGTATACCTATATACATATATATACATTATGTGTAATAGGATAATAAATACTAAAAAGAAATTATGTATAAAAAGACAACAGGCCACAGGATCGAACCTGTGACCTTTCCCACAATTAACAAGGGTGCTTTACCACTAGTCTACTTGCCTTCTATTGTTTATAATTTACCAATTATATGTTTATATTGTGATAATAAGTAAGCAATCTTAGGTGTGTTTCATGCCATCGTGGTTTTCAGTTCCAGTTCAACGAAATCAGTCACAACCAGGTTCTAGCTTTTGATTAATATACGAATATAACAATATAGCATAATAATGTAAGCTTTGCAAACTTAATGTAAACTCAATGAAAGGGAGGTAGCTCACGGGTGGTGGTGTATGGAAGCCGAGGGTGAGAGTGGTGGTGCCGAGGTCGTGATGATGGTGTTCTTTCTGACCTGCTGTTACTTCCTCTCCCCTTGGTTGTGATGATGATGATTCCGAAATTGGTGATGGCGGTCTCGGTGGTGGGTGTGACCGGCGGTGGTGGTGTGGTGCCGAGAGGAGGAAGAAAAGGATGTTGATTATGATACAAAGATGATTACCACAAGTTGCCGCTACTCTTTGTTGTTGTTATTAATTTGATGTTGTTGTTGTTATAGATAGAGACCGAGAAAGATTGGATGAACAAGAGGAACAAGAAAATGAAATTGGAAAGGGGGGTTTGGTCGTGGCTTATACAGGAAGGAGGAGGAAAAGGACCAGCCATCTCCAATTATTGGAGGTGGTTGGGTCCAATTGTAGTGTAAAATGTCCGTGTTTTTATACCCGATCGAAAAGTAGTATAATATTTTTAAACGATAAATTTCTAAATATGAAATCATATATATTTTTAATCGAATTATTTTATAAAAATACTTTTAATAAGCTATAAAATTATGTCTTTGTTTTACTTTGAACTTACGGATAGTTTTCTGTGTTCACAAATGTTTTGAAAAAATTTCTGAGTAAAGAAATATTATTTCTAACAATAATATTTCAGTTGGAGATATTTTGTACTAACTTTTGTTTAAAAGTTTCCGAGTGCTTTCAGATTGAATATACGCGATTACTAAATAATCTTTTAACGTTATTATATATATTTATATATATAATACTTGTACACTTCAGTAATTTGAGTATATATTACTTGAAATAAAAGTTTAAATTTGGACCAAATTTTGGGTCATTTTGACCGGGTGTCACATTCTCCCCTTGTTAGGAGAATTTCGTCCCGAAATTTGTTTGTAGTAGTTGTCGGTGTGTTTAAGTTATAGTCTGTGCATCATCTAAGAAGGTATGTGAGATTTTTGTGAGTGGGACAACACCTATCTAGTGTTGCCCTAGTGGCGACTAAAAGAATGGGAAATAAAAGTTTCAAGGTGTTGACCATTATGTCCATATGTCAAGGTCAGTCAGTCGGTAACCATAGTGTAGCTACAATTTGTACTAGTAGCCTAGAGTATCTTTGTAATTTCTACCATGTTCATAAAGTCTATGATAGTCTGTAATACTGTAGTGTGAACAAACTCTACTGGTGTCGTGTAGAAATTTAGTGGTCATTTTCTAATCCTATCGCATATTTAGGATTTTTGGTACGGAATGGAATAATGAGTGGTAAATTAAATTTAGTAAAGCCAGTAACACAGAAGTAGTTAAAATGTCGGAGAATGAACGTGCCTGCGTTCTCATTCGGGTATTGGTATACATAGTTTATAGTACATGAATCGAGATATAATTATTTCAAGGGTTACCGTATGTCAGTCGTTACTATTATTTGTAGGTTTAAAGTAGGTGGAAAAATGTATTGTTCCTCAGAACGGATGATCGTGGTACGGCGAAATGTGTTATTATTCGTTGTGTCGTATACTTGTAATGTATATTTGTCAGTCTGTTAATTGTATCACTACGTGACAGTGTTGTTTGAATGTAATTTCTAGTGAGTATAACTTGTGCGAGTGCAAGCTCATATAAGTGTGAGTGTAAACTCATGTGCCTGTAGTGAGTGTAATTTCATAAGTCTGTAGTGATCGTAATATTATACTATCATGAGTATCCAGTCATTCGTATTCAAGTAGTAGTGTATACTTTCAAAGTAAATGTGTTTGTATGTATAAGTATCATCATATACTTATAAAGTGTATGTATTCGTATGTTCTAGTATTATTGTATAAAGTATACTTGTCGTTTTCGATGGCATGAGCATTAGCGAGAGTATTATCGTGTAAAGTTTTTATATATATATATTCAATATATATAATGGTGTAGAAAGTAATATGTAGATAAGGCCTATTCATATATATACAATATATAATAGCCTAGTCATATATGTATATACCATATATAATAGCCTAGTTGTGTCTAACACAAAACAAATATGAGTCCCGGTTCTCTCGTGGTCAGAGTCAACTAGTGCATTCCCGTTCAGCATAACTACTTTCAGATCTTACATCATCTTCATTTAATTGTACATAGTTGATCAAGCTATGTTAAATTAAACTCGTATGACGAAATCGCTGAACCAGTTATACCTAGTAAGGAATACTGCCTAACGGTCATAGTCTAGGCCCACTACATGCAACCTAGTTCACTATAACCTTAGGCTCTGATACCAATCTGTCACACCCCCTAATTCGGGCTGCGGAAGCGAATCGGGTCGGGGCGTGACTAATCAATAATCAAAGCACAAGATATATAGTAAACGACTCTAAATGAGACGTTTTAGAAAATACATTGCAATACAGTACATTACATAAGTTTTCAAAAGTAATAAGTCATAAAGATACATCATTAGTGAGTTCGCAAACTGATTCTAAAGATTTTAAATACATAATCCTAGTACAAAAGATAATGCCAGTAAAATCTTCATAAGTGTGTATGCATGCGACTCGTACTAGCTTAGCATATAAGTAGATCCTGCTGGGCCATCCTAATCTTGCTGCGTACCTGAGAATGCATCACTAAAAGGTCAACAAAAGGTTGGTGAATCTCACAGGTTTATAGTAAGTACAGTTTTGAACACATCAAGTAGTATAAGTAAGTAAATATTGCACAGTTGCAATAGTTTCGATATACATTGCCATGAGCACCATAGTCGAAGCTTAACAGTAAGTAAGTAATTGCCCTCGTGAATGCTAATCCAAAAACATTCATATGAAACGAGTAGAAAACACCTGTTTATACGAGTACGGTTCGTGGTGGCGCTACCACCCCAGGTGGGGATTGTCAGTCCCATATGGATCCATATACTAAAACTCGCGCTTAAGTCCATAACTAACAACTATGATTAAAGGGACTTCATTGGATTAAGTAAAACCCATGCAATCGATATACCAGTAAATCAGTAAGTAAATCAAGTAAGTAAGTACATGTGTTCGAGTAAAACAAGTAATGCATCTCCCCCAAAACAGTAAAACAGTAAAAAGGGGCCGTGAGACTCACCTGTGGGTGTTAGCGTTCCTAACCGCAAGTAATATCCAATCCGTAACCTCCTAATGTCCTAAACGTAAGAGGTATATTAATATGAGTATTTGACGTTTTGTCAAAATATACAAATGATTTAATTGTTTTGATGGATCGTTTGAGTTGAATTATGTACTATCCGTTGGTGTTTCTTGAATTGAAAAACGTTTGTATTCCTCGAGTTCTCTCACTTGTTATGCGTCTTGTGTATCCAAATATATATACGTATATTTTATATATATATTTATATATAAAATCATTTAAATTCCTTGTATACTTTGAAAAGTATATATATATAAATCGTGTGGGTTATATCGTATACATTCATTGAAAAAGTCATCGTATAAATATGTATATATATACATATATACATTTTAGTAAGTAACATTTAAATACGCCCGTTTCATTTGTTGCAAAAACATATCTATTCGAAAGTATCTGTATATACTCGTATTACTTTGTCGTTGTATACCTATATACATATATATACATTATGTGTAATAGGATAATAAATACTAAAAAGAAATTATGTATAAAAAGACAACAGGCCACAGGATCGAACCTGTGACCTTTCCCACAATTAACAAGGGTGCTTTACCACTAGTCTACTTGCCTTCTATTGTTTATAATTTACCAATTATATGTTTATATTGTGATAATAAGTAAGCAATCTTAGGTGTGTTTCATGCCATCGTGGTTTTCAGTTCCAGTTCAACGAAATCAGTCACAACCAGGTTCTAGCTTTTGATTAATATACGAATATAACAATATAGCATAATAATGTAAGCTTTGCAAACTTAATGTAAACTCAATGAAAGGGAGGTAGCTCACGGGTGGTGGTGTATGGAAGCCGAGGGTGAGAGTGGTGGTGCCGAGGTCGTGATGATGGTGTTCTTTCTGACCTGCTGTTACTTCCTCTCCCCTTGGTTGTGATGATGATGATTCCGAAATTGGTGATGGCGGTCTCGGTGGTGGGTGTGACCGGCGGTGGTGGTGTGGTGCCGAGAGGAGGAAGAAAAGGATGTTGATTATGATACAAAGATGATTACCACAAGTTGCCGCTACTCTTTGTTGTTGTTATTAATTTGATGTTGTTGTTGTTATAGATAGAGACCGAGAAAGATTGGATGAACAAGAGGAACAAGAAAATGAAATTGGAAAGGGGGGTTTGGTCGTGGCTTATACAGGAAGGAGGAGGAAAAGGACCAGCCATCTCCAATTATTGGAGGTGGTTGGGTCCAATTGTAGTGTAAAATGTCCGTGTTTTTATACCCGATCGAAAAGTAGTATAATATTTTTAAACGATAAATTTCTAAATATGAAATCATATATATTTTTAATCGAATTATTTTATAAAAATACTTTTAATAAGCTATAAAATTATGTCTTTGTTTTACTTTGAACTTACGGATAGTTTTCTGTGTTCACAAATGTTTTGAAAAAATTTCTGAGTAAAGAAATATTATTTCTAACAATAATATTTCAGTTGGAGATATTTTGTACTAACTTTTGTTTAAAAGTTTCCGAGTGCTTTCAGATTGAATATACGCGATTACTAAATAATCTTTTAACGTTATTATATATATTTATATATATAATACTTGTACACTTCAGTAATTTGAGTATATATTACTTGAAATAAAAGTTTAAATTTGGACCAAATTTTGGGTCATTTTGACCGGGTGTCACATTCTCCCCTTGTTAGGAGAATTTCGTCCCGAAATTTGTTTGTAGTAGTTGTCGGTGTGTTTAAGTTATAGTCTGTGCATCATCTAAGAAGGTATGTGAGATTTTTGTGAGTGGGACAACACCTATCTAGTGTTGCCCTAGTGGCGACTAAAAGAATGGGAAATAAAAGTTTCAAGGTGTTGACCATTATGTCCATATGTCAAGGTCAGTCAGTCGGTAACCATAGTGTAGCTACAATTTGTACTAGTAGCCTAGAGTATCTTTGTAATTTCTACCATGTTCATAAAGTCTATGATAGTCTGTAATACTGTAGTGTGAACAAACTCTACTGGTGTCGTGTAGAAATTTAGTGGTCATTTTCTAATCCTATCGCATATTTAGGATTTTTGGTACGGAATGGAATAATGAGTGGTAAATTAAATTTAGTAAAGCCAGTAACACAGAAGTAGTTAAAATGTCGGAGAATGAACGTGCCTGCGTTCTCATTCGGGTATTGGTATACATAGTTTATAGTACATGAATCGAGATATAATTATTTCAAGGGTTACCGTATGTCAGTCGTTACTATTATTTGTAGGTTTAAAGTAGGTGGAAAAATGTATTGTTCCTCAGAACGGATGATCGTGGTACGGCGAAATGTGTTATTATTCGTTGTGTCGTATACTTGTAATGTATATTTGTCAGTCTGTTAATTGTATCACTACGTGACAGTGTTGTTTGAATGTAATTTCTAGTGAGTATAACTTGTGCGAGTGCAAGCTCATATAAGTGTGAGTGTAAACTCATGTGCCTGTAGTGAGTGTAATTTCATAAGTCTGTAGTGATCGCAATATTATACTATCATGAGTATCCAGTCATTCGTATTCAAGTAGTAGTGTATACTTTCAAAGTAAATGTGTTTGTATGTATAAGTATCATCATATACTTATAAAGTGTATGTATTCGTATGTTCTAGTATTATTGTATAAAGTATACTTGTCGTTTTCGATGGCATGAGCATTAGCGAGAGTATTATCGTGTAAAGTTTTTATATATATATATTCAATATATATAATGGTGTAGAAAGTAATATGTAGATAAGGCCTATTCATATATATACAATATATAATAGCCTAGTCATATATGTATATACCATATATAATAGCCTAGTTGTGTCTAACACAAAACAAATATGAGTCCCGGTTCTCTCGTGGTCAGAGTCAACTAGTGCATTCCCGTTCAGCATAACTACTTTCAGATCTTACATCATCTTCATTTAATTGTACATAGTTGATCAAGCTATGTTAAATTAAACTCGTATGACGAAATCGCTGAACCAGTTATACCTAGTAAGGAATACTGCCTAACGGTCATAGTCTAGGCCCACTACATGCAACCTAGTTCACTATAACCTTAGGCTCTGATACCAATCTGTCACACCCCCTAATTCGGGCTGCGGAAGCGAATCGGGTCGGGGCGTGACTAATCAATAATCAAAGCACAAGATATATAGTAAACGACTCTAAATGAGACGTTTTAGAAAATACATTGCAATACAGTACATTACATAAGTTTTCAAAAGTAATAAGTCATAAAGATACATCATTAGTGAGTTCGCAAACTGATTCTAAAGATTTTAAATACATAATCCTAGTACAAAAGATAATGCCAGTAAAATCTTCATAAGTGTGTATGCATGCGACTCGTACTAGCTTAGCATATAAGTAGATCCTGCTGGGCCATCCTAATCTTGCTGCGTACCTGAGAATGCATCACTAAAAGGTCAACAAAAGGTTGGTGAATCTCACAGGTTTATAGTAAGTACAGTTTTGAACACATCAAGTAGTATAAGTAAGTAAATATTGCACAGTTGCAATAGTTTCGATATACATTGCCATGAGCACCATAGTCGAAGCTTAACAGTAAGTAAGTAATTGCCCTCGTGAATGCTAATCCAAAAACATTCATATGAAACGAGTAGAAAACACCTGTTTATACGAGTACGGTTCGTGGTGGCGCTACCACCCCAGGTGGGGATTGTCAGTCCCATATGGATCCATATACTAAAACTCGCGCTTAAGTCCATAACTAACAACTATGATTAAAGGGACTTCATTGGATTAAGTAAAACCCATGCAATCGATATACCAGTAAATCAGTAAGTAAATCAAGTAAGTAAGTACATGTGTTCGAGTAAAACAAGTAATGCATCTCCCCCAAAACAGTAAAACAGTAAAAAGGGGCCGTGAGACTCACCTGTGGGTGTTAGCGTTCCTAACCGCAAGTAATATCCAATCCGTAACCTCCTAATGTCCTAAACGTAAGAGGTATATTAATATGAGTATTTGACGTTTTGTCAAAATATACAAATGATTTAATTGTTTTGATGGATCGTTTGAGTTGAATTATGTACTATCCGTTGGTGTTTCTTGAATTGAAAAACGTTTGTATTCCTCGAGTTCTCTCACTTGTTATGCGTCTTGTGTATCCAAATATATATACGTATATTTTATATATATATTTATATATAAAATCATTTAAATTCCTTGTATACTTTGAAAAGTATATATATATAAATCGTGTGGGTTATATCGTATACATTCATTGAAAAAGTCATCGTATAAATATGTATATATATACATATATACATTTTAGTAAGTAACATTTAAATACGCCCGTTTCATTTGTTGCAAAAACATATCTATTCGAAAGTATCTGTATATACTCGTATTACTTTGTCGTTGTATACCTATATACATATATATACATTATGTGTAATAGGATAATAAATACTAAAAAGAAATTATGTATAAAAAGACAACAGGCCACAGGATCGAACCTGTGACCTTTCCCACAATTAACAAGGGTGCTTTACCACTAGTCTACTTGCCTTCTATTGTTTATAATTTACCAATTATATGTTTATATTGTGATAATAAGTAAGCAATCTTAGGTGTGTTTCATGCCATCGTGGTTTTCAGTTCCAGTTCAACGAAATCAGTCACAACCAGGTTCTAGCTTTTGATTAATATACGAATATAACAATATAGCATAATAATGTAAGCTTTGCAAACTTAATGTAAACTCAATGAAAGGGAGGTAGCTCACGGGTGGTGGTGTATGGAAGCCGAGGGTGAGAGTGGTGGTGCCGAGGTCGTGATGATGGTGTTCTTTCTGACCTGCTGTTACTTCCTCTCCCCTTGGTTGTGATGATGATGATTCCGAAATTGGTGATGGCGGTCTCGGTGGTGGGTGTGACCGGCGGTGGTGGTGTGGTGCCGAGAGGAGGAAGAAAAGGATGTTGATTATGATACAAAGATGATTACCACAAGTTGCCGCTACTCTTTGTTGTTGTTATTAATTTGATGTTGTTGTTGTTATAGATAGAGACCGAGAAAGATTGGATGAACAAGAGGAACAAGAAAATGAAATTGGAAAGGGGGGTTTGGTCGTGGCTTATACAGGAAGGAGGAGGAAAAGGACCAGCCATCTCCAATTATTGGAGGTGGTTGGGTCCAATTGTAGTGTAAAATGTCCGTGTTTTTATACCCGATCGAAAAGTAGTATAATATTTTTAAACGATAAATTTCTAAATATGAAATCATATATATTTTTAATCGAATTATTTTATAAAAATACTTTTAATAAGCTATAAAATTATGTCTTTGTTTTACTTTGAACTTACGGATAGTTTTCTGTGTTCACAAATGTTTTGAAAAAATTTCTGAGTAAAGAAATATTATTTCTAACAATAATATTTCAGATGGAGATATTTTGTACTAACTTTTGTTTAAAAGTTTCCGAGTGCTTTCAGATTGAATATACGCGATTACTAAATAATCTTTTAACGTTATTATATATATTTATATATATAATACTTGTACACTTCAGTAATTTGAGTATATATTACTTGAAATAAAAGTTTAAATTTGGACCAAATTTTGGGTCATTTTGACCGGGTGTCACACGACATTAATTAGGTGAATTGTCATTGCAGTTAAACTCAAGATCATCTTTATAATTTTCCTTTCAAGGTAAGAAAGAATGAATTAAATCATTATTGTTGGAAAATCATAGTGTGTTGTATTGTGAATCTTTTGTAACAAATTAGTTAATGGTAGTTTAATGATAGGGGTATGCAAAATTAATGTGGAGGTAATGTGTTCGATTCCTATTCATAAGGTTCATTTAAACCACCTTACGTGATTTACCTCTTCCATGTTGATCGTGAGATCAGTTAGTTGAGAGTCGCAAGAGGTCGTTCTTACCCCTTTTTAATAAGTTAGTTTTCAGACATTATATTTCACTAACGATATCGACCTATTAAATTGGATAGTATTTAACATCAAGAAATGAAATTCTAGCTATTCTAAAACTTTCAACAATAAACAATAGTAAGCAATTTTAATTTCTACTCAAGGCACACAAAAGTGTTATATATGCTGGTTAATAAGATTGAATCCACGATAAATTAACAATTATATATGTGAGACTTCTTGTAATATATATATATTCATAATTTATGTTAAAAGCACATATATCTGGGTCCCAATATATTCCACTTGAATGTAAAGATATCAAATATGAGGGACATAATCGATGATCAATAATAAATCTGTAAATTATGGTCAAAATTAGCAATCAAAAAGAAACGTATGGTATGTTTCTCGACAAATAATAGTTGTGACCTTTATATTTCAATTAATTATGGGGTAAAATAAGTAGATAGTCCAAGTGTCCATTTCGATTTCACATAAAATTTTAGGGTTCTTCACTAATCAATGTTTTAAAAACCGGGTTTTATAAACGAACTGTCCAATGCCCCGATTCCGGTTCAACCGGTTCGACCGGAATAATCGGCCGGTTGAACCGTTTTCCTTTATTACAATATATAAATATAACAAATATAATATAACTGCCATATAATTCGTTGTCGTGCCTTCAGGCGGACGGATTAGTGGGTTTTTCCCGGATTTGGAGTAACTTGGGGCGCTTAAGGGCTCCGTACGGCTGGATTGAGCCAGTATATGGAGACTTAGCCATTGGGTCTCCCCGTACGGAGTACCTAGACGATTTCTGTTAGCCTTTCAAAAAAAAAAAAAAACTGCCATATAATTATGACCAAAATAGAAGAAATTGATATAGAGATATTTATGCATACATGGATAAAGCAAGTTAAAAAATAAATCAAAAAGTCATCATCACGTTTACCAATTCTACTCCGTAGAAATTAGAAAAATAATCTTAAATTATATATAAGAAACAACTAATGATGTCATCAAAAATTTAATCACCCAATAAAATTACTCAATTTTGTCCAATTAGCTAAATTATAGGATTTAATGACATCATAAATCATTAATTATATACGGAGTATTATATAAAGAAAATTATTTATGATAACTTTATCCAAATAGATATTCGTAATGCATTAGGACTATTATCATATTACAATAGGTATTAGTAATACATTAGGACTATTATCATATCACATGCATTGATGAAATTTTAATCCTTCGTATTAACAACTTTTAAAATCTATTTGTTTTCGTCCAACCCCGTGTAATACACGGGTATAGAGGCTAGTTAATTACTCAAGTATTCAAACCTAAAATTAATTTCATTATTCAACTTTGACCAATATTAATTATTAAACGAGTCCCACCCATTTTTTCAGATCCCTGAGCCGGCCTTTCACCTTCGTAACTCCGTCATCGATTCCGTCAGCCTATCACCTTCCCACTAACTCCGTCACCAACTTCCACCTTCGCACTGACACCATCACCAACTTTCACCTTTCCCGGCTATCAACGTCGCTGGATTCTCACTTGTCAGTTATCATCAGGGGCGGAGCTAGAGGGGGCATGGGGCAGTCACCCCCTCTAAAAATCTAAAATTGTGGAAAAAATTAAATTTTTTAAGGTTATTAGTGATAGTTTGGGAGTTTTGCCCCACCAAAATGATTGAACAAAGGAAAACAAAATATTTGCCACCCTATATAAAATATCCTAGCTCTGCCCCTGGTTATCATCACCGGTTCCGCTTTCAACTGTCACCGGATTATCTAAGTGAGAGAATCTCGCATTTGTTTTCTGACTTTCTCTACGCTAACATAAACCGATCGTGATTTTCCATTCAATTGTTATTTTTTTTTATCATCCGTTCAATTGTTCTCCCTCGATAGTTATCCATCAAAAAAAGGCAGCAAACCGGTTTTCACCAGTTCCGGTTCACGGCTCAATGCCCCGATTCCATCTGTCCCAAAAACTAGCAAAAAACCGGTTCAATTCGAACCGTTATTCACTTCGGATCCGGTCAAACCGGTTGAACCGTCCAATTCGAACAGGTTCTTTAATCATTGCCGTGAATAACAATCTTCACCAACGAAATATTATAGCTACACATAAAAGTCTTATTTTATTGGTTAAAATATAAAATGAATGCTATATTGAGAAAACTATAAATAGAAATTCAGTGGAGGATATTGACATGTGCTTTATGTGCCAGCGTACAGAGCCATCGGAATTTGAGGGCCTCCAAATTTTACAAGAATTGCTATAACTAGTATAGCTTTAATAATTTCTTTTGCGTTATTGATCAAATAATTGTTTCTCTTAAAAAAAGATTCGAACAATACAAAGAGTATGACGAAACTTTTGGTTTCTTGCTTACTTCTAACAAGTTGCACTTCTTTGATAACAAGAGTCTTAATTCTTGATGTAGTTATTTTGAAAATGCGCTCACGAAGAGTGGACTATCTGATATTGATGGAAACGAACTCCTTGTGGAAACGAACTCCATGTGGAGTTCAAATTGCTTACTTTTTTTTTTTTTTTTTTGTCTTGTGTTAATATGGGACATATTAAAATTCTACATTATCTTAAACGGGTCCGATTATTGCATATATAGTATTGTTAACTATTCCCATAACTGTAGCAACAACGAAAAGAAGTTTTTCAAAACTTGAATTGTTGAAGTCATATTTAAATTGTGTTCAACAATGTCACAAGAGAATCAATTGATAATAATCTACTAGAGAATATTGATTATAAAGGTTTAATCAACATGTTGCTTCGAAGAATGCTCGGAGAATAGCTCTTTTTAATGAATAATGAAAATAGTAAGTTTTTCGAATTCTTAGATCATGACTTCGTATTTTTGTATCTTTATATAATTCTTGTAGTAGTAAGGCATTTTTCTATATATATGTTTGAATTTTTTTTACCTATTCAGACCTTCTTTTTTTTTATATCGCATGTGGCTTTCAAATTCATTTACCGGCCTATAGAAATTTTTAGACATTTCTAATGGTACGGATGTGGTACTATATATTTAAGGAGGAATATGGGCGTTTAAGGCCGTTTAATAAGTTGTTATATAGCATGGATGCCCTTAGAAGACGGTGTTAAATGAGGAATAGATGTTGGCAGCTTCCAAAGTTCCAATCCCTCCGTCCCATTTATTTGGTCCATTATTTCCATTTTGAGTTGTACCAAATTAATTGTCCACTTCCATAAATAGAAAGTTTAAGGAAATAAAGCTCTTTTTTACCCCTAGTGTATATATATAAGACAAAAAAATAGGTAAAAAGTAGAGGGTAAAATTGTCATTTTATCAAAAAGTAAGAGAGATATAGTTATATTTTCTTAAACTGCGTGTCTTTTTGTCTGGGAACAATAAAATTGGGACGGATGGAGTAACATATAGTAGCATCATCATCAACCGTGATGACGTAAGCAAGCCTACGTAGTTAGCATGACGTATTCAATGTATGCCGGTTCACAGCCAGAAAAAAATAGACGTCAATCACGGACTTCTATTCCATAAGTTTTCTTGTATAAAACCAAGTCTTTCAAAGTGACCAAACAAACAAATACATTTATCAAATTTTCAACCATGGCAAACATCATGAGATCCACCACACAACACCATAATAACGATCACTAACACGATCACGACGACGATGAAGAGAAGAAGATGGAGACGTTTTTTCACTAATCAGAAGTTTTAAAGAAGCGCGTGATCGAAGAAAACAAGAGTTGGAGGAAATGGAGAAAGTTGTTAGTCGAAACAAAACAAGAAAATTACATCAACTACAATCGCCGTCTTCTTTGTCTTTCGTATGCCAAGATTTCATTAACCCAAATCAAAATCAACATCATCATATTCTAACTGATCACCACCACAATATTCAGAATCGAGAAGAAGGAGATCAAGACTTGAACCTAAAACTGTCTTTGTAAACTTAATTAGCTTATTTATTTTATATTTTCGTTATATCCTATGTGGGCTTGTATTAATATTACTGTAGTTTGTAGCATAGTTGTTAACTCGTGACTCGACTCGTGGTTCGGAATGTTGATTTTTAACTCGTGGCTCGTGACTCGACTCGACTCGTAAGAGTCATAATTTTACAATATATACATATATTTATATCTATATGTATATTATTGTTTAGATTTCTATCTTAAATTGAAGTAAAACATGATGAAAGTCATTAAATAACACAAATGTATATTTATAATGGATTATTAGTCATTTCCTATCATATTTTGTCATTTTATATTTTTTATTAGATTACATTAAACGTGTGTCCAGTTTCTGACTCGTAAGAGTCGCCCAAGACTCGTAAGAGTCGCCTACGACTCGGAAGAGTCAATAAATGACTCGTAAGAGTCAAAGCCATTTAAGAGTCGGGGTCCGAGTCGCATCATTTTTTGAATTTCCGAGTCGACTCGTAAGAGTCGACTCGTGAATCGTAAGAGTTTAACAACTATGACTTTGTAGCACTAATATATCCTTTTTTGAGGATAATATCTAATCTAAATCAAATTAAAATTAACAATAATCAACGATCAACACTACCTATGTCTTCATTTTTTAACTTTTGTAATCATGTTGATCATCTGATGATTATGATATTCTCTCTTTTTTTTTTCTTTTTTTTGGCGTAATCTTCCTCTCCTAATTCATTTGTTTTTACTATATTTTCCATATCCGGTGAAACTTACAATGTTTGAAGACAAATAGATTAAAAACATAAAAATTGCCAGAAAATTTAACATAATATGTACCCATTTTGATCATTTAGAACATGTAATATTACAAGTTTTCTGGTTAATGTACCTGTTTTGGTCAAAAATTACTAAAAGCAATTAAGTGATTAAAAATTAGTTTGTGAGGTCAGGTGTAAAAATTACTATCAAGATAATTACGCCTTTACACGATTATCTCTATTAGTAAGTCAATATTTTGTGTTAAAAATATTGATTGAATCCGTGGATCCTTGTTGAACAAACGTTTAAATATCAAAGTTTGAGTATGAATTAAAGATAATTACAATGTTGACGATAAAAAATGTGAACAGAATGCTACGGAAGTAATATAAATGACAAGTAAATAAAGTCGACACGATGATATACGAGGAAAGTCCTTGATCAAGGTTGATCGTCGGCACAAAACCTCGGGAAGGATCAAACAATCCTTGCCTTTGTTAATCTTTTAAAAATGAAAGTAATTGTTACAAACTAAGAGCACAAGGATGATCGGCTAGGTGAATTTGTGTGTGATTTTAGCTAAGTGTTGATGAAATGATCGTAAACGAGAATGCGAGCAGAGTGTGTGAGTTTTTACAGGTAAAAAAATAGCAAGTATTCGTTAACCTAAGTGATCATCCGAGCCTCATTTATATACTAAGAGCGTTTAACAATAATTCCGAAATATCAGGGATCCTCCGAGGAATGATGAAGACCTCCAACGTCTCTTTTGACTCTATTCCACACGTGCATAAGACTTCGTCTTCATGGAATTGTGTCAGATCCTCTTCACGTAATCCGGAGCATATCTCATTAACACGTTTCTTCTAAGACCTGGTCAATACTCAAGAAAAATAAACGTGTTATATAGTTCATGATCCTTAACTAAGATAAGTCCAGGATCCTGAGCTATGTGTACTCCGAGATTGATCATAGGATCCTTAAATAAATATCTTCCTGGTCCAGAATCCTGCATAATTGTGTTAGATAAATATATCCTGAATAGGATCCTGCAAGACAAATAACAAAGATACTCCCAGGATCCTTAGTTATATCAGTGATCCTGAATGCAGACTTACAAATCATCAATATCCTTTGATACGAATAATAAATGTAAACAACTTCCATACCTGAGTAATAGTATTATGATGCTGGTAAGGATCCTGCAAAGTTAGATAAAAATCTACCCACAACAATTGCCCCCGAAGTTATAACGTTTTTCAGGATCCTTAAACGTTGTAACTTCTCAGAGTAACCGCTTAAATCGTGTTAGGTAAGATATTTTACGTGTATCGAGGATCGTGCCCAAATATTAATGATAACCTTTAAACCCTTATCACATCAAACCGTCATCATAATATCAGATAAGTCCTTTTATCTCTCATCATTCTTCTTCGTCACTTTTTGCTTAAAAGCATCCCACAGTCTCATCTTCATATCTAATCCATACAAAAACAATCGCAGTAATCGTACAGAACTCAACCATGTCAGGTAGTTTTTTCTTTTTTACTTTCCGTAATTTTATCCTTTTCGTTCATAATAATCTTCAACAATCTTTCAGTGCACTTCACCCTATCTGACGTTGATCCAGAGATTCCTCAAAAAGAAGCGATCAAGATCGGTAATGCAAGGTTCAAGCCTTTTTCCACGCACTTTCTCTCCAAAAAGAGAAAAGTTGAAGAACTATATGATATCGAAACCCCTGCTTCTAACCTTATGATGGTAAGGCCCTTCATTCCTAACTTCTTTTCGAACAATAATTACTAATATTGATCCTGTTATTAGGCCGCAGACATCATGATAGATAGATACTCAGAAAAAGTTGAAGAGGTCGACAATCTGATTGCTGACCAAAAGAAGAATGCTCTTAAGCTGGAGAGAGCTAAACGGAAGATCAAATCCCTTAAAGCTATGCTTGCCGCAAGATCCAATTACTCCAACGAGGAAGGAACAAGCATGAACAATACCCTAATGGAAGAGTCGAAGAGAGACGCCACTATCGCTGTTTTGGAATCCAAAATCCATATGTCCACAGAAGCTGCCTAAAATGGTCTAGATGCCAGCTTGTGGGACATCAAGGGATGGAAGGAGAAACTGGAAAGAATTAAAGATGATTATTCCCCAAACCAATTCTTCATAGGTTCGGAGGATCCAAAGCTCCAAAAGGAAAAGCAACCAAGGCACCCAAGATGAGGATCGCCGACACCCTGATCAAAGGTGAAGCGTCTAATTCCAAAGATGATGAAAAGATGGTGGTAGCCGATGACGCAGTCGATAGCGAAGAATCCTCGGGCGAGGATGGCATTTGACTAGCCGGAGCCCGATTTTTATTTTGATGCTCATTTATTTTTCTAAGGGTTGTGATTGTAACGGACAATTATTTGGGGTGAGGTTGGCCTGGCATGGTCAAGCATGGCGGTGTTTAAATGTGGTTCATGTTGGCCACAAGACAATTTTAATTTCCTGCTTTTCTCTTGAACTTCAATCTTAGGATTATAGAATCCTTATATCTTTTGATGTTAATAATATTAGGATATTATCTACATCTTGTGTCTTCAGGATACTGAGGAGATTCCCTCAGTATACATATATAGATTTGCTTAGAAACAGGATCCTGAGGAGATTCCCTCGGAATACTTCCAGGATAATGAGAAGATTTTCTCAACATTATAAGTTTCAAGGATCCTTAACTGGATCTGAGATACTGACGGGTTAGGGATCCTCAGATTCAAGGATCCTTAATCGGATTTCGTATAAACTTGAATTTAGGATCCTGTGACTTCAAGATCCTAAAATAAACTGCTGATAATGAGGAACTCCCAATGAGTAATTCCTGTAACATATAAATGTTAATAATTTGTCAAACAATTGTGAAAACAATTTATTTTTTGAAAAAATGTTGTGATCTTAAAAAGATTTTGCGATCCTTAGATCAAAACAGCTTTTGATAATCATGAAAACATTAAAGCTAATAAAGTTATTTATTAGACTTAACCAATGAAAGTTTTGATAATGTGAATACATTATAACCATTGGATAGTTCATGAAAACTATAAAAGTGACATGTAAATGCCAAACCATTAGGTAATGTGAAAACATTACAAACCGTTTGATTCTTGGGCTACGCCATTTGAGACATCAAAATGCCTAACCAATTGGTAATGTGAAAACATTACAAACCTTAGAGTGACGTGAAAACGACACAAACCTTAGATCGATACGTATAGTGCACATCAGTATCGACATTCGTTAGCGCTTGATCTATAGGCCAACGGAAATGAAGTTGTCGGGTACCAGAGGCATCACCGATTCCCTAACCATGGCACTATAATCAAACATCGTGCGCACCCGGCGAGGTGTCAAAACCCTTTTCGTAGAGAGGTGTTTATCCGTACGGAAACCTCTAAACCTTAGAGAATCGCTGGGATCCTTAACGGATGAGAGGTGGCCAACCCCTAATCTTCATTCCATGATCCTTAAGTATATGAACTACAACAAATACAAAATCTTGGGTAAAGGTGGGTGTTAGTTTGCCTAACACCCCTCCGATGCTTAAGTCAGTAGGGTATTCAATCGAGAATAATAATTATAATAAACTTTCATGCATATATATATAATTATAATACACACATACATATATAGTAAAAAGTATGAAGATCAATGTAAAATTAAGGATCATAGGAGTACCTTTTATGTTGAATAAAAACATTCAACTTACACATGGTAGAGCTTCAAATGAATGGCATTCCAGGATCTTGGAAGTAGTTCACCATCCATATTGGCCAACCAATATGCCCCCTTTCCAGCATCCGAATCTATTAAATATGGACCTTCCCACTTTGGTGCTAGCTTTCCTTCTGCAGGATTCTTAGTATTTTGAAATACTTTCCTTAATACCAAATCTCCTACTCGAAACCTTCTTATCCTGACATTCTTGTTGTAGGATCTTAAAATTCTCTGTTGGTATGCTGCAATCATGAATTTAGCACGATCCCTTAACTCATCCACAGTATCCAGATCCTGAATCAACGCTTCCTTGTTTGCTTCCAAAGTCTGCATCCGGGATCTTGCCGTTGGGATTACCATCTCCGTTGGGATCATAGCTTCGGATCCAAACACCAAAGCAAAAGGAGTTTGCTTAGTTGCTTCCTTTTCTGTGGTCCTATCAGCCCATAGCACAAAAGGTAATTCTTTAGCCCATCTTCCTTTCTTAGCATCCAGCCTCTTCTTCAGATTGTTGATTATAATTTTATTGCTAGATTCTGCTTGTCCATTGGCTTGAGGATGGACTGGAGTTGAAGTTATCATCTTGATTCCCCAACTTTCACAAAATTTAGTTGTTCTTCTTCCAATAAATTGAGATCCATTGTCACACACTATTTCTGCAAGGATCCCAAACCTTGTGAGGATATTTCTCTTAATGAATGAGATAACATCCTTTTCCTTTACTTGAACAAATGCTTCAGCTTCAATCCATTTTGAAGAATAATCCGTCATTGCAAGCATAAACACTTTTCCTCCTGGAGCAACTGGTAGTTTTCCAACAATATCCATCCCCCATTTCATAAATGGCCATGGTGAAATAATCGGATGCATCGGTTCTGCTGGTTGATGATGGATGTTTCCATGCCTTTGACAAGCATCACATTTGCGAGCAAAATTCATGGAATCCTTATTCATAGTAGGCCAGAAGTATCCTGTCCTTAAAACTTTCAAAAATAATGCTCTGCCCCCAGAATGATTCCCACAATCGCCTTCATGTATATCCTTGAGAACTGCTTTTGCTTCAGGATCCTCAAGGCATCGCAATAATGGTCCTGCAAGTAATTTTTTATACAATATACCATTTTCAATAGTAAAACGGGATACCTTTAACCTGAAGGCTTTATGATTATTTTCATCCTTAGGGATCACATCGTGTTGTATATATTCCATGATCGGCTACATCCATGATCCTGACTTGCCCCCAGAACCTGATGCATTCGATTTGTCTCCAGGCTGTGGATCCTCAATGTCACACACTTACTCTTCATTGTGATCCTTATCAGCGATGGCAGACGCTGCAATATGTATAATTGGTATTTTGACATCAGGTGGGATTCTTAGACTTGATCCTAGATTAGCCAAAGCATCCGCTTCAGTGTTGTCCTCACGTGGTACCTGTTGAATGTCGAAGACCTCGAAGCTACCTGCAAGATCCTTAACAATCTCCAAATACGCAGCTAATCTATCTACTTTTACAGTATAAGATCCATTATAATGATTAGCAATTAACAATGAGTCAACATATACATTTAAGTATCTTATTCCAATATCCCTAGCTAATTGTAATCCCGCAATTAATGCTTCATATTGTGCCTCATTATTTGTAGCTTAAAATTCACATCTTATGGCTTGAGGCATGATATCACCTTGAGGTGATTACAATACAATTCCTAATCCAGTCCCTCTTACATTAGAAGCACCATCAGTATATAATGTCAATTTTTCACTTATTTGATTTAGTTCTTACACTTCTAAATCTACTTCATTTTGGAGATCACTAGTAAAATCAGCAATAAAATCCGCTAAAGCTTGAGATTTAATTGCATTCCTAGGTTCATAAATTAGATTATAAGCACTTAATTTTACAGATCATTTAGCTAATCGTCCTGACATTTCTGGTTTCCTCAAAACGTTTTTAATAGGATAATTAGTTCTTACATGTATCGGGTGTGTCTCAAAATAATGCCTAAGTTTAGTTGATGTCATGACTAATGCAAGTATAAGTTTTTCGAGATGAGAATACCTGGTTTCCGCATCTAATAGGCTTTTACTTACATAGTAAACAGGATGTTGTTGCCTGATATCGCGTAAAAAGTCACATTTTTTACTACCGATATCTCTCTCATTCTGGAACGATTCTTGGCATATTAGCTCAAAAACATTACAAATCAGTAACATTATGCCAAGATTGTCAAAACAAGGTTGCACGATAAAAATCAAGCAAAACGGATGTAAAACGAAGATTCCACACACGTTTGAAGATTCAAGGCATAAAAATGAGATTTCAAGACTAAAGTGCCCTCCACCAACATCCACTATTTTCAAGATGTTCGTTTTCAAAATACGAATCCAACATAAGAAGAATCAACCAAAACGGGTGAAAAATGAAGATTTCGCGCCCACCGGAAGATCCAAATGATTCGCACGCAATATCTGGAGCTAGGGACCTCATTTCAGGGCCTATCCTATGTCAAAATCTTCGTTTTTGAATTACGAATCCAACAAAAAAAGAATCGACGCAAACGGACGCATAACGAAGAAAATACGCACGAATCAAGCAACGAAGCGAAACGGGGCGTGTAGCCGCCGGCCGCCGCCGGCTGCTACAGTGACGCCGCCGGCTGCTACAGTGCCGCCGCCCGTCTCGCTTTCCTTTTTTGGTTAAAACCCGTACCCGGTGCACCACCTTTTCGCGTTGTACGGTACCCGGTGCGCCTACTTTTCGTGTGGTACACGCCATTTTTGAAAATTTTCTAATGTGCACCTCTTGATGCTAATGTGAGCCTAAACTCACCTATAAATAGAGGGCTTGGGTTCCATTTGCAAAACACACCTTCCTAGCTTATTTTCTCTCACTCTAGAATTAAGCTCCAACTTTCTCACTCTACATTATTTCTTTAGATTAGGTTTTTACTAGTATTTAAACTAGTTTAGGAGTTTCATTAGAAGTAGAAGGAAAGTGCGGAACGCATTGTAATCTTCGGTGTATGCTCGGAATTGTGTCAATTAATTTAAGTCTACTTTCTCTCGCATTTAATTCTGGTTCTTTCTAATCCTTATCTATCTTAATTAATTACGTTTATATTGATTATGCTAGATTTAGTTATTGCCATGATTAGAGAGTAGTATACTTGTTGTGTTTGTTTGCGATGTAGTTAGTTAATTATGGGATGATTTATAATTACATATTAAAGATCGGTAATATTACTTTGATCGTCTTATTGCATGTTCTTGTTTGATTGTTGCCTTAGGATCATCATAGTAGTAAAATGTAAACGGTCTTAATTATCGTGAAGTAATATGACGGCCCATGTTCGACTGTTACTCGATATAGTACTGGAAACACTTCAAGGTGGAGTACAAATGTATGGAAGTCGAGGAACGACCGAAGGTAGTCATATTACGAAACGATATAATACTATGAAGTAATATGATGGCCCCTATTCGACTGTTACTCAGTATAGCGTTGGAAACACTCTAGTTGTAGTACAAACACGTGGAAGCTGCGTAACGACCGAAGGTAGTTATATTACGGACTAAGATATATAAAATGAGAAACCTAGTTTAATTAACCTTTCTTAAAAGACTCTTAAACTTCAAATTAATCTATCGCCTTTCCACCAATAAACGTGATTACAACACCTTTTTACGACGTCCAATTAAAAGGTAGTCAATTATCTGTGTCAATATAATTTGTCAAAGGTATGAAACTATGGAACCGTAAGGCTACATGGGGGATTACCGTAGGACAAGACATGGCCAAGGTTTGAAGCGGCGGAACCACTTAAAGTGAGGAACGCTGTGGATAATTAGGGGATTTATTGGGTAGTCTTAAGCAAGGGCCGGTTTAAAGTCATAAATGAACTGTTTTAAATACATGAATCTGTTAGGATGACGAGGAATCGTTATATGATTCAGTTATGTCTAGTACCTTAAGATTTTGTTCCCGTTCATATGAAAGTATTATTAAACCATATTAAGATTTTGCTTATTATTCTAAATACTCTGTAATGTTATCATAACCTAGCTCCCGGTGTGACATGCTAATGGGATTTTAATTAGTAGGGAATCTAGTGTTTACATGCAAGTGTTCAAGAGTAACAATTAACTAATATCTTTCAAAACTGTTTCTCCAAATATCATCCCATAACTAAGTTAACGAAGTCTCAACAAACACTATCTTTACTTTATCTGCTTTAGGTTTTACTTTTATTTCGCTTTTATTTATTTACTTGCCTAAGTTAGTTAATATAAAAACCAAAACCCCCACTATTTTATAAACCATTCACTAGTTTGAAAGCCCTCATCTACCTCGCCTTAGTTTCAATTCAGTCGGTTTGAAGAACGACTCTAGGTCATACCTACCACTTGCTCACCCTTAGGATTAGCATTGTTAGGGAAAACTTAGGCCCCGCAATTACAAATTTAAAACACCCACTGTTGCGCGCCCGGTTAGCGATCGTTTAACGACACCGACCTGATCGGGCCCCAACAAGTTTTTAGCGCCGCTGCCGGGGAACCAATTGTACGATCCTTAGGCGTTAAGACGAACTTACTTACTACTGAACCTTTAGAATTCCTTAAACCCCTACGTTTTTCTTTATTTTTCCTTCCTTTTACTACTTTTAGAAATTACCACCCCTATCCACTCAACTAGTCAACCACCTGCCAACGAGACTATGACAGCTGCACGTATAACTCTCGCTGAAGACTTTAAACCTTTGATTGAAGGTCGAGGAGGACCAATTATCTATCCGGAAATTGGTAGAGGATCATTTGAATTAAAACCATACATTGTTCAGTTAGTCCAAAACCTCTGTCAATTCCATGGCCTACCAAATGATGATCCCAACTCACACCTTGACAAGTTCATTTCCTTATCCAACTCTTTTAAGCCAATTGGGGTTAATTTGAACATAGTCTACCTATACCTATTTCCCTATTCACTCACTCTCAATGCACAAACCTGGTTTGAGGAACTAGAGATTAACTCTATAACCTCTTGGGTAGAACTAGCAACCAAATTTCTGGCCAAATATTTCCCCCCATCAAAACAAGCCACGTTTAGGACCAACATCATAAACTTCCGTCAAGTCCATGATGAATCAATCTACAATGCATGGGAGCGCTTTAAGAAATTGCTTAAGAAATGTCCAAATCATCGATTTGAGCGTTCAGACCAGTTGCGCATTTTCTACAATGGTCTCTTCCCACATCACCGTCCTTTACTTGATACCGCCTCTCAAGGTAGTTTCATAGATTGTACGGCAAATGAAGCTTGGAGCCTTATTGAGAAAATGACAATACACAACCATGACTGGAACAGTGAAAATCACCCCTCATTAGTGAATTCACCTACTACAATCGGGAATGAAGCTATCAAAACCCTCACTCAGCAAGTGTCAGACCTAACCAAGGAGATTAAGGAATTGAAAAGTCAACAAGTCTGTCAAGTCTGTCAAGTTCAAACCTGCCTTAATTGTGCTAATCTGAACCACTCAGCCCAAATTTCCCAATCTCAACCATTTCCACCCAATACTAACCCTTCTCTTAACCCACCTAGGAATAGCCCACCAACTTACCAACCCCAACCTTTGGAACCCTCTCCCTCACAAAAAACTCTAGTTTTGACGACACCCTGATACAAGTCATTCAAGGTCTCTTGGCTAGACAAGACCAAACTGATCTCATCTTAAGAGATCATTTGACTTTGTTAAAAGCTTTCGAATCCCAGTTAGGACAATTAGCACAACATATTACCGCTAAACCTCAGGATAGTCCAACTAGTTGCCATAAGGAGGCTTCTCATATTCTAGACTCTCAGGTAGCACATAGCCCACCTACGGTTTCTTCTCCGGTGAAGGAACCACCTATTGTCCCATCGACAATGGATTTAGAGTTTGCACCAAATAGGAAGGTAAACATTCCATTTCCGGCTCGTCTTAAACAACGACCCGACAAGCTTAAGTCTTTTAAGCTTGATAGGAAATTCGTAGATACCGCCTCTGAAGTTCACTCCAAAAAGTACTTCAGAAAACTTCTTACAACCAAGGATAAGGTACCCGAAGTACCCAATGTCCCGCTGAACGAGGAATGTTCAGCTATCTTGAAAAATATCATTCCTGAAAAACTCGGAGATACTAGACGTTTTACTCTTCCATGTTCCATTTACAATTCAGGCATTATCTATACTCTCGCCGATTTAGGAGCTAGTGTTAATCTTATGCCATACTCGCTTTTCAAGAGGCTTGAGTTAGAAAATCTTAGACCTACCAAAATGACCATACAGCTTGCTGACCACTCGGTCAAATACCCTAGGGGAATAGCTGAAAATGTTTTAGTTAGGATTGATAAATTTCTTTACCCAGCAGATTTTGTAGTTATGGATATGCAGGAAGATGCACACATCCCAATCATACTAGGAAGACCTTTCATGAATACGGCCAAGGTAATCATCAACGTCTTCGCACAGACCATCAGCTTGCAGTCTCAGGGAGAAACCATCACTTTCCATATCGACAATCCAAATGCTAGAGAGCAAGCCGATATGTACATGATCTCCATGAAGACCGCCAGAGACGAAGAAACTGCAACGTCAATAAGTGAAAGGAAATCTAGCAAGGAAATGGCGATCACGCCATATTTCCCGATTGTCCTCCGACGAATAGGACAAGAGATGAAAAACGCATCTCCATCGGCAAACAACCCAACGATGGAAGAATTGATCAGAACGGGAAAGATGGAAGAAGAAAACAAAAGAAGCAGACCGCCAACTAATCCATTTACCACTGATGAAATGGCGGAAAGTAACCACAACCATCCTATGAAAAGAGAAACACTGGAGGAATATTCCAAACGCACAAGATACCAACCGCAAACCATCATAGAACACAAAGTGCTTGAAGAATTCATCCAAAGATTTGACAAAGCGGTAGAAGGAATTAGCAACGCATTCAACTTGCTTGCTCCTTCCCCTGCTGAACTGCAATTCTGTCTACAACAGAAACGGACTTACGCTATGTGACAACCGTCAATTTAGGACTATAATTTAGTGCCTAATCAAGTTTTAATACATGTAATTAGTTCTGTGTTAGGCTAATTAATGTATCAATTATTATATATATTGTTGAATATATATCTACAATTATGCGGTTTGTTCAAATCGTACGAGTTTCAAATAGAATGAATTTCGATACAATAAATACGGACGTTGGTGACCAACTTTTATTTAATAACGCTTTATGTCAAAAGTATTCTTATTATAATACTTCGTATCCATTCGTACCGCACAATCAGAAAGTTACCAAATTTAAAATGTAAAACGCGCAACCAAATTAACTTACGTTTTTATAATTCAAATATAAAGTGAATAGTAAAATATTTAAATAAAATATAGCGTGATAATTTGTATTTTAAAATGTACCAATTAATATTTAAAACAATTATTTAACGTTTAAATGACGGGGCAAACGAACACCGCACGGAGCGCAGTGCGCGGACTGAAAATGGTGGGGATTCACCAAAACCCCCTCCACTTTCTCTTTTCTTTTCATTTCTTATTTTCTTTCTCTCTCTCTTTCATTTCTTTTCTCTCAAAACCCCAAACACCCAAAAACTCACAAATTCACAAAATAAGCACCTCAAACAACCTCGGATCTTCAAGCCCATTTGGAAATAAACGACCACCTCGCGACGATCTACAATCCTACCTTTCCGGAATTTCATTTCGGCGATTTGTAAGTTTCCGACACAACTTCGAAAACTCTCGTTTTTAAGTTTTATAACTTGCTAGTTGTTTGTATAACCTTGTAATGTCCTAAAATGGGTTGGGTAAAAATATTAGGCCGATCGATGGCCGGAAAACGCGTTTTTGGAGTTGAAACTCCGATCAGACTCCGTACGTCGCATTTGGCCTGGAGCAAATGCGACGCAGCGACCTACGTCGCATTATATCCTCAACGTCGCATATAGCGACGCAGCGACCTACGTCGCATTATATCCCCAACGTCGCATACAGCGACGCAGCCTATTACGTCGCATTGACTTGCGAACGTCGCACATAGCGACGCAGACCTTAACGTCGCAAAAACGAACCTACGTCGCATAAGCGACGTAGCACCCTACGTCGCTATTGACTTAGCACTGTTGACCTTAGCGACGTAACCCTTTACGTCGCAAAACTCTTACGTCGCAGCCTACGTCGCAGCCTACGTCGCAGGCTACGTCGCACAAAACAGAATCTTCAAAACTCAAAATTTTCGAAGTCAAAGTTACTGTAGCAATTCACTGTAGCAACAATATAATAACCTTTTGAACTATTGTTACAACCGTCACCAACGGGCCGTACGCGTTTTCAAAACATACTTCAAAATCAAACAAGTCGTTGTAACTTGTATCAATTTATTCAAACAAGTCGTTGTAACTTGTGTCAATTCAATCAAACAAGTCGTAGTAACTTGTAACAATACAATCAACCAAATCGGGGTAATTTGGACATTAAGTTAGACAAACAATTTCAATGATAGTCTTTCGAGATACCAATACAATTAATAACAATTCAAGTGTCGTGGACACATTCAGGTTTCAAGTCTTTGGACACCAACACACTGCTAATTACTTCAAGTTTATTAAGTTAAACACATCAGGAATCAGGTGAGTTTCATAGCCCCATTTTCACTGCTTTTCAACTAGGGGTGTGATATTACTACTCGATTTTGTTTTACAAGTAGAACGCAAGTGCCAAACTTCAAATACTACATGAGTTTCAAGCTAATCAATTTAAAGTCCTCCATAAGCATAGTCTCTAGTATTTATAGCGTGAATGTTAGTATATGATATCATATGGGATTGACAATCCTCATCCGGGTTAGCACGCACTAACCGGTCAAACGGATGTATTAGCATTTGGGAAGACGAGTGTTGATTAGGCACTCGTAGGAGGCATTTCAAGTTAGGTTTCCTTAAGTGGGCCTGACAAATCAAGTTAAGCTCAGACTATGTGCTCATGGACAGTATAACTTTTATTTTGCTTAATTGCATTTTAAATTCATTATAAATCTTGCGGTTCTGACAACTATACATTGACATACAAACCTGTGAGCTCACCAGCGTTTTCGCTGACCCATTTTAGTATTTATCACAGGTACCCAGCAGTAGTTTGGCTGCACAAGCAGGAATTATTAGCTCGAGTCAGCATACATACAACTAGAGATTGGACTGCATTATTATATTTTGTAAAAGTAATTATGCTATGTAATCTCTCAATTTCAGGAATCGAGCTAATGTAACTATATTTTGATGTAAACATTTACATTATCTATACAAGTTTAAAACGACGCATATAGTGGTCGTTCATTATTATCTTTGTGCTTTGTATATTGATTAGTGGCACCCAAATCAAGCTTCCGCAAATCATTAAATTTGGGGGTGTCACAGATTGGTATCAGAGCCTAAGGTTATAGTGAACTAGGTTGCATTTAGTGGGCCTAGACTATGACCGTTAGGCAGTATTCCTTATTAGTTATGACTAGTTCAGGGATTACATCATACGACTTTAATTTAACATAGCCTGATCAACTATGTACAATTAAAGAAAGATGATGTGAAATCTGAAAGAGTCATGTTGAACAGGAATGCATTAGTTGACTCTGACCTCGAGAGAAACGGGACTCAAAACACGTCTGTGCTAGACACTCAATAGGTTATTATGTGATATACATATATATATACATAAATAGACCTCACTTACCAACTTTAGGCTATATTATATTATATGAATATAGGCCTCATTCCCTCTAACGTTTTGTCTCGGAATGACAAACACACCACTAGTTCATCATACTCGGACTAGTATCTTATTTCATTTCCTTGTTCTTTCTTACTCAGCATCATGCCTCCACGTCGTCAAATTACCCTTAGCGAAGCTGAGATCGCGGGAATAATTGCCCGCAGTGTGACTGAAGCCTTGGCTACCCGAACACCACCTGGTAGTGAGGACACCGCAACCAATACTCCACCACCCAAACCCTGCTCCTATAAGGACTTCCTTAGCTGTAAACCGCTATACTTCAAGGGCACGGAAGGTGCCATTGGCTTGATCCGTTGGATTGAGCGCATGGAATCTGTTTTCAGTCTCTGCGACTGCACTGAGAACAACAAGGTCAAATTCGCTGTTTACACCTTTCAGGAAGGTGCATCCACGTGGTGGAAAACCCACGCAAACTCTGTAGGCCTTGAGGTTGCAAACCGACTTCCTTGGGCCGAACTGAAGAAGAAGCTGACAGAAAAGTACTGTCCTGAAGAAGAATTGCATAGGCTGGAAGAAGAATTCTGGCATCTGGAAGTGCAGGGAAATGATGTCGCTGATTATACCACCAAGTTTCAGCAGTTTGCCTTATTGTGCCCGGGTTTGGTCGAACCAGAAAGTAAGGGCATTAAGAAATACATTCGTGGACTTCCCGAGAACATCCAGGGAAACGTCGCCTCATCCAAACCAACCACTACTGAGAGTGCCATTCGATTGGCCCACGAACTCATGGCCCTAGTTGTCAGCCGTGAGACCTCCAACACCTCATCCTCCAACAAACGCAAATCCACTGAACACCACCACAACTCAAGCAAGAAAAACAACGCCATCCAAGTCTACACCTCCAACTCTGAAACCACCCACAGCTACACCGGGGGCAGACCTTATTGTCCCAAGTGTAACTATCACCATTTTGGTCAGTGCGGTACTCCTTGCAACAACTGCAGGAGGCAAGGGCATTTGACTAAGGACTGCAGAGCCCCCAAATCCAACAACAACCTCTCTGACAGAAATACCCGACAACCTAAGTCCTGCTATGAATGTGGAAACCCAGGACACTTCAGGGATTCTTGCCCAAAGTTGAAGAATAAGGGCAACAACAACAACAACTCCCGCAACAACAACAACGCCAAAAGTACCGCTTTCGTGATCAACTCCGGGGACGCCCGTCTAGACCCGAATGTGGTCACGGGTATGTTCCTCCTCAACAATTTAACTGCTTCCATTCTGTTTGATACTGGTGCCGATAGGAGTTTTATTTCCGATGAATTTTGCCCTCTACTTGACATTACACCTGTTGCTTTAGACGTTAAGTACACCGTAGAGCTAGCAAATGGCAAGCTGATAGAAACCGATAGTGTGATACCTAATTGCACTTTAAATCTAGCCGACGAAACCTTCCCCATAGATCTTATGCCTATTGAGATAGGAAGTTTCGATGTCATCGTAGGCATGGACTGGTTATCCAAACATCGCGCCGAAATCATCTGCTATGACAAAATTGTTCGCATACCTCTCACTGTCGGTAGAACCCTAGTCATACAGGGGGAGACCGGAGGGACGAGGCTCAACCTCATATCTTGTTTAAAAACCCGAAAATTTCTGAGAAAGGGTTATCCTGCAATCCTCGCGCACATCATGGAGAAAAAGTCGGAGGAGAAGCGACTTGAGGATGTTCCAATTGTTCGAGACTTTCCAGAAGTCTTTCCTGAAGAACTACCTGGTCTACCACCACCAAGACAGGTTGAGTTCTCAATCGATCTTGTACCAGGTGCTGCGCCTGTGGCCCGAGCACCATACCGTTTAGCTCCATCCGAACTTCAGGAGTTGTCCACCCAGTTACAGGAACTCCTGGAACGAGGGTTTATCAGGCCGAGTTCTTCACTTTGGGGAGCTCCGGTCCTATTCGTTAAGAAGAAAGATGGTTCCTTTCGAATGTGTATCGACTATCGAGAGTTGAACAAGTTAACTGTCAAGAACCGGTATCCACTTCCTCGAATCGATGATTTGTTCGACCAACTGCAAGGGTCGAGTTGTTATTCAAAGATTGATCTCCGATCCGGTTATCATCAATTGCGTGTTCGCGATGCCGATATTCCAAAAACCGCTTTCAGAACCCGTTACGGGCATTACGAATTCCAAGTGATGCCATTCGGCCTAACCAACGCACCGGCGGTATTCATGGACCTTATGAATCGGGTGTGCAAGCCTTATCTTGACAAATTTGTCATTGTCTTCATCGACGACATCCTTATATATTCACGAAACAAAGAAGAACACGAGCAACACCTCAAAACCATCCTTGAACTGCTTAAACACGAGGAGCTCTATGCCAAGTTCTCTAAGTGTGAGTTCTGGATCAAAACCGTTCAATTCCTTGGTCACGTGATTGACAGTCAGGGGATTCACGTTGACCCGTCAAAAATCGAGGCTATCAAAGATTGGCAATCGCCAACCACTCCAACCGAAGTACGGCAGTTTTTGGGACTTGCCGGGTACTATCGACGCTTCATTGAAAATTTCTCCAAGATAGCCATACCACTCACGACTCTGACCCAGAAAGACAAAAAGTTTGACTGGACTGAGAAACAAGAGTCGGCATTTCAACTCTTAAAGCAAAAGCTTTGCAGTGCTCCTATCCTATCATTACCCGAAGGCACCGATGATTTCGTGGTATACTGCGATGCTTCTCATCAAGGTCTCGGTTGTGTGCTCATGCAACGAGACAAAGTCATAGCTTATGCTTCCCGACAGCTCAAGATTCATGAAAAGAATTACACCACCCACGACCTCGAGCTAGGAGCTGTCGTTTTTGCCCTCAAAATCTGGAGACATTACCTTTACGGTACCAGATGTACAATTTTCACCGACCATAAAAGCCTTCAACACATATTCGATCAGAAGGATCTCAACATGAGGCAACGTCGATGGGTCGAGTTGCTTACCGATTACGACTGTGAACTCAAATATCATCCAGGCAAAGCAAATGTTGTTGCTGACGCCCTCAGTCGAAAAGAGCGAGTGAAACCACTTCGGGTTCGAGCCCTTAGTATGACCATTCACAACAATTTAAACATTCAAATTCTCACTGCTCAACTCGAAGCCTTAAAACACGAAAACGTCAAGGATGAAGCCTTGCGAGGCATGGATAAGCAATTCGAAATCAAACCTAACGGGATTAGGTATTTCTCAAACCGAATATGGTTGCCTAAATGTGGGAACCTACGAGACTTGGTGATGGATGAAGCTCACAAGTCCAAATATTCTATCCATCCGGGATCTGATAAAATGTACCACGGTATCAAGGACTTCTATTGGTGGCCGAACATGAAAGCTGAAATCGCCACCTATGTCAGCAAGTGTCTTACTTGCTCCAAAGTCAAAATTGAATATCAAAAACCTTCTGGTTTACTTCAACAACCCAGTCTTCCTGAATGGAAATGGGAACAAATTGCTATGGACTTCATAACCAAACTACCAAAGTCAGCGAACGGTTGCGATACCATTTGGGTGATCGTGGATCGTCTCACAAAGTCTGCTCATTTCCTGGCGATCAAGGAATCCGACAAAATGGAACGCCTCACCAGAATCTACCTGAAGGAAATCGTGACCAAACACGGTGTTCCAATCTCAATTATCTCTGATAGAGATAGTCGCTTCACTTCACAATTTTGGCAATCACTTCAAAAATCTCTGGGTACTCGACTTGATATGAGTACCGCATACCATCCTCAAACCGACGGCCAAAGTGAACGAACCATTCAAACACTGGAAGACATGCTACGGGCCTGCGTAGTAGACTTCGGTGTAAACTGGGAAAAACATCTACCATTGTGTGAGTTTTCGTACAACAACAGTTATCATACCAGCATCAAAGCTGCACCCTTCGAAGCACTGTACGGTCGTAAGTGCCGGTCACCTATCTGTTGGACTGAAGTTGGGGATAGCCAACTCACAGGTCCAGAAATCATTCACGAGACGACCGAGAGAATCGTTGAAATTCAGAACAAGCTCAAAGCCGCGCGTGATCGTCAGAAAAGTTATGCTGACGTGAGACGCAAGCCACTCGAGTTCCAGGTTGGGGATCGAGTTCTACTCAAAGTATCGCCTTGGAAAGGCGTAATCCGATTTGGCAAACGAGGGAAGTTGAATCCCAGATACATTGGACCATTCGAGATCCTCGAAAGGATTGGTCCAGTGGCTTACCGATTGCAGCTGCCATCTGAACTCAGCAGCGTGCATCCCACTTTTCATGTTTCAAATCTGAAGAAGTGTCTGTCTGACGAGACACTTATCATTCCACTCGATGAAATTCGAGTTGACGAAAAACTTCACTTTGTTGAGGAACCCGCTGAAATCATGGACCGTGAGGTCAAACAACTTAAACAAAGTCGTATTCCCATTGTCAAGGTTAGGTGGAATTCGCGGCGCGGTCCGGAATTCACCTGGGAACGGGAAGACCAAATGCGACTCAAGTATCCTCAACTCTTCACTGATTCAACGTCAAACACCACTTCAACATAAATTTCGGGACGAAATTCTTCTAACAGGGGGAGAATGTGACAACCGTCAATTTAGGACTATAATTTAGTGCCTAATCAAGTTTTAATACATGTAATTAGTTCTGTGTTAGGCTAATTAATGTATCAATTATTATATATATTGTTGAATATATATCTACAATTATGCGGTTTGTTCAAATCGTACGAGTTTCAAATAGAATGAATTTCGATACAATAAATACGGACGTTGGTGACCAACTTTTATTTAATAACGCTTTATGTCAAAAGTATTCTTATTATAATACTTCGTATCCATTCGTACCGCACAATCAGAAAGTTACCAAATTTAAAATGTAAAACGCGCAACCAAATTAACTTACGTTTTTATAATTCAAATATAAAGTGAATAGTAAAATATTTAAATAAAATATAGCGTGATAATTTGTATTTTAAAATGTACCAATTAATATTTAAAACAATTATTTAACGTTTAAATGACGGGGCAAACGAACACCGCACGGAGCGCAGTGCGCGGACTGAAAATGGTGGGGATTCACCAAAACCCCCTCCACTTTCTCTTTTCTTTTCATTTCTTATTTTCTTTCTCTCTCTCTTTCATTTCTTTTCTCTCAAAACCCCAAACACCCAAAAACTCACAAATTCACAAAATAAGCACCTCAAACAACCTCGGATCTTCAAGCCCATTTGGAAATAAACGACCACCTCGCGACGATCTACAATCCTACCTTTCCGGAATTTCATTTCGGCGATTTGTAAGTTTCCGACACAACTTCGAAAACTCTCGTTTTTAAGTTTTATAACTTGCTAGTTGTTTGTATAACCTTGTAATGTCCTAAAATGGGTTGGGTAAAAATATTAGGCCGATCGATGGCCGGAAAACGCGTTTTTGGAGTTGAAACTCCGATCAGACTCCGTACGTCGCATTTGGCCTGGAGCAAATGCGACGCAGCGACCTACGTCGCATTATATCCTCAACGTCGCATATAGCGACGCAGCGACCTACGTCGCATTATATCCCCAACGTCGCATACAGCGACGCAGCCTATTACGTCGCATTGACTTGCGAACGTCGCACATAGCGACGCAGACCTTAACGTCGCAAAAACGAACCTACGTCGCATAAGCGACGTAGCACCCTACGTCGCTATTGACTTAGCACTGTTGACCTTAGCGACGTAACCCTTTACGTCGCAAAACTCTTACGTCGCAGCCTACGTCGCAGCCTACGTCGCAGGCTACGTCGCACAAAACAGAATCTTCAAAACTCAAAATTTTCGAAGTCAAAGTTACTGTAGCAATTCACTGTAGCAACAATATAATAACCTTTTGAACTATTGTTACAACCGTCACCAACGGGCCGTACGCGTTTTCAAAACATACTTCAAAATCAAACAAGTCGTTGTAACTTGTATCAATTTATTCAAACAAGTCGTTGTAACTTGTGTCAATTCAATCAAACAAGTCGTAGTAACTTGTAACAATACAATCAACCAAATCGGGGTAATTTGGACATTAAGTTAGACAAACAATTTCAATGATAGTCTTTCGAGATACCAATACAATTAATAACAATTCAAGTGTCGTGGACACATTCAGGTTTCAAGTCTTTGGACACCAACACACTGCTAATTACTTCAAGTTTATTAAGTTAAACACATCAGGAATCAGGTGAGTTTCATAGCCCCATTTTCACTGCTTTTCAACTAGGGGTGTGATATTACTACTCGATTTTGTTTTACAAGTAGAACGCAAGTGCCAAACTTCAAATACTACATGAGTTTCAAGCTAATCAATTTAAAGTCCTCCATAAGCATAGTCTCTAGTATTTATAGCGTGAATGTTAGTATATGATATCATATGGGATTGACAATCCTCATCCGGGTTAGCACGCACTAACCGGTCAAACGGATGTATTAGCATTTGGGAAGACGAGTGTTGATTAGGCACTCGTAGGAGGCATTTCAAGTTAGGTTTCCTTAAGTGGGCCTGACAAATCAAGTTAAGCTCAGACTATGTGCTCATGGACAGTATAACTTTTATTTTGCTTAATTGCATTTTAAATTCATTATAAATCTTGCGGTTCTGACAACTATACATTGACATACAAACCTGTGAGCTCACCAGCGTTTTCGCTGACCCATTTTAGTATTTATCACAGGTACCCAGCAGTAGTTTGGCTGCACAAGCAGGAATTATTAGCTCGAGTCAGCATACATACAACTAGAGATTGGACTGCATTATTATATTTTGTAAAAGTAATTATGCTATGTAATCTCTCAATTTCAGGAATCGAGCTAATGTAACTATATTTTGATGTAAACATTTACATTATCTATACAAGTTTAAAACGACGCATATAGTGGTCGTTCATTATTATCTTTGTGCTTTGTATATTGATTAGTGGCACCCAAATCAAGCTTCCGCAAATCATTAAATTTGGGGGTGTCACACGCTAGGATCTACAATGCCCTTAAAAGATCTAACATCCCATTTACCTCAACGCAATGGGAGATGTTAGGATCTATTAGAGCGCATATGAAAGAAACTACTGGACATCTGAGCAGTCGTGCCGACATCTTGACGATGAGTGACCTCACATCATTGCTAGACTTGCTACATAGAGAAGATCACCTTAGTTCCAAAGAAAGCGGATATATGGTTATCAACTCCACTATTGAAAAACAAGTTGAGTTATTGATTGAAGAACTTAGTGATCTCGTTTGGGAGGAATCAAGGCGCGAACAACCCTTTAGGGTTACATATGAATCACCACTTGATATCGCTACTTCTGTTACGATCCATCTAAAGGAGATTCAACAACGGAAAAGTAACTCCAGAACGAAGTTCATATTCTACTCAGGATGCAAGGAGATACTTCGTCAGCTTATTCTAGTTTTCTCAGAATCCGGCTTTCCATTCAATGACCATCAGCACCGGCAAACAGAGAACCTGTGCATGTCCATCAGAAGATTCAACGGAGACCCCAAGACCGAGAACTATGAAGGCATAAAACTGCAATTCTTAGCGTTTGTATGCTCTCTCTGGCAAAACCCACCGTCAAGAGAGGTTGTTAAGACAGACACAACCACCATGACCGACCCTAGTGGGACTGTCACTAAAGCAGTCGATTACATCACCTTCGGACTTCACGGCCTTGCAAGGACAACTTTAGAGCATCTTCTGATTTACAAGGCAACATCGAGAGATAGTCCACTCGAATTGATTACGATAATAGTCAATCATTTCATGAAAATCTATCCACCCCGATACACCTTTCCGCAACCTAGGGCCCACAACATCAACAAAGAGGATCCCACGAATGCATCCATCTCCATCTAGCTAGGAGAAAAGAAGTCGAGCTATCGACTTTAAAAGAGCGCTTCTCGGGAGGCAACCAGTGTTTTTACATTTCCGCAATTTTACATTCCAATAAGTGATGAAATCTCCGACTATCTTTCACACTCGGATAATACAAAGAATGCTCCAGCCTGCAATGAAGCATCAACAACCGAAGAATCGTATATCCGACGTGTTCACACCTACGAGACCAATCACAAGAAGAATTGATCAAGAATGCACCAAGAAAGACGGAATCCGGAAAAATGCACACAAAGGCACTGCAACAACCGGGGAGTACTTCTAAACCGTCTCTTTCATTCGTTTTAAATATACCATATCCATTATGCTTATCACTAAGTGTGGGATTCAAACCCAACACACACTAAAAGAACGCTACCTAGATGTTTAAAACCCTAAGTGTGGGATTTTACCCCATTCAGAGCTTAGCATAACATCGAGGACGATGTTCCTTTAAGTGTGGGATATCAGTAGTTGTACTACTGTTAAATGGATATTGGTATATGCTTGATTCTAAAATCGTTGCTCTTTATAAGACCTTGCTTCTCCATAAAAGTAAACAAAATTTTTCAAAATTGAGTTAAAAATATGTTGAAAATGAAAAATTTTAAACAAAGAATGATTTACTTTGGGGAAGAAGGAACAATAAAATACAAATTCTTTTGAAAGGTTAGTTTAGTAATCCCATAAAGAGCATCGCATGACTAGGCACACAACAACCCAACTTTCGATTCGTGAGGTATCTTGAGCCATATGAAAAGCATTCACTTTTAATGCTTCACTTTTTCGATTCTTGAGTGTGCCGATGTATGCGTTTAGAATCAGAACTTGCTCCTGTAATGCATTTCAAAGCCGAATTGGTGAGTCAAAAAGGAGATCGAATCACATCATTCTTGAACCCATCTATACACCCAAAAATAAACACGTCATCCCGTACCCACTCAAAATCATCCCTCAAACTTCATAAAAAGTTCCAAAGATGAAAGAAGAAAAGCTACAAGGATACGAAGTCAAAAATCCCAAAGAAAACTCGAAGAAAAGAAAGTCAAATGGAGAAAAGACTCCTTCCAAGAACCTAAAGAAAAAGGCGTCAATCGTCCCAAGAAGTCAAAAACTTCAACTTTCCAACTTCACCAAAAAGAAAACCACCAAAACCACCTCTCATATCACCAACACCTCACTCCAAAACCCTACAATGATTGTGGCTAGATCGACTTCACGCTCACCTAAAAGGTAACGATTTGATTCTCGATCAAGCCTATGACGATAAACGGTACATGACTGGCGTTCTGAGTGATTGATTATAATAGAATAGGAAACCCTAAACACTTTGAGTGATTGGAGTGACCACCTTGAGAGGATCGCCTAGTCATGTATCCAAGATCAAAGATCAAAAGCATGCTCCTAAAGATTACAACCTTGCTTTTTCAACGAATAAATATTTTATTTTTCCAAAACCCCCTTAGTAAAACGTTCCGCCTTAAAATATTTCATTATCTGCTTATTTTTATCTCTGTTGAATGTTAGTTTGCTTGAGGACAAGCAAAGTTCTAAGTGTGGGATACTTGATATCGCGTAAAAAGTCACGTTTTTACTACCGATATCTCTCTCATTCTGGAACGATTCTTGGCATATTAGCTCAAAAACATTACAAATCAGTAACATTATGCCAAGATGGTCAAAACAAGGTTGCACGATAAAAATCAAGCAAAACGGATGTAAAACGAAGATTCCACACACGTTTGAAGATTCAAGGCATAAAAATGAGATTTCAAGACTAAAGTGCCCTCCACCAACATCCACTATTTTCAAGATGTTCGTTTTCAAAATACGAATCCAACAGAAGAAGAATCAACCAAAACGGGTGAAAAATGAAGATTTCGCGCCCGCCGAAAGATCCAAATGATTCGCACGCAATATCTGGAGCTAGGGACCTCATTTCAGGGCCTATCCTATGTCAAAATCTTCGTTTTTGAATTACGAATCCAACAAAAAAAGAATCGACGCAAACGGACGCATAACGAAGAAAATACGCACGAATCAAGCAACGAAGCGAAACGGGGCGTGTAGCCGCCGGCTGCTACAGTGCCGCCGCCGGCTGCTACAGTGCCGCCGCCCGTCTCGCTTTCCTTTTTTGGTTAAAACCCGTACCCGGTGCACCACCTTTTCGCGTTGTACGGTACCCGGTGCGCCTACTTTTCGTTGTGGTACACGCCATTTTTGAAAATTTTCTAATGTGCACCTCTTGATGCTAATGTGAGCCTAAACTCACCTATAAATAGAGGGCTTGGGTTCCATTTGCAAAACACACCTTCCTAGCTTATTTTCTCTCACTCTAAAATTAAGCTCCAACTTTCTCACTCTACATTATTTCTTTAGATTAGGTTTTTACTAGTATTTAAACTAGTTTAGGAGTTTCATTAGAAGTAGAAGGAAAGTGCGGAACGCATTGTAATCTTCGGTGTATGCTCGGAATTGTGTCAATTAATTCAAGTCTACTTTCTCTCACATTTAATTCTGGTTCTTTCTAATCCTTATCTATCTTAATTAATTACGTTTATATTGATTATGCTAGATTTAGTTATTGCCATGATTAGAGAGTAGTATACTTGTTGTGTTTGTTTGCGATGTAGTTAGTTAATTATGGGATGATTTATAATTACATATTAAAGATCGGTAATATTACTTTGATCGTCTTATTGCATGTTCTTGTTTGATTGTTGCCTTAGGATCATCATAGTAGTAAAATGTAAACGGTCTTAATTATCGTGAAGTAATATGACGGCCCATGTTCGACTGTTACTCGATATAGTACTGGAAACACTTCAAGGTGGAGTACAAATGTATGGAAGTCGAGGAACTACCGAAGGTAGTCATATTACGAAACGATATAATACTATGAAGTAATATGATGGCCCCTATTCGACTGTTACTCAGTATAGCGTTGGAAACACTCTAGGTGTAGTACAAACACGTGGAAGCTGCGTAACGACCGAAGGTAGTTATATTACGGACTAAGATATATAAAATGAGAAACCTAGTTTAATTAACCTTTCTTAAAAGACTCTTAAACTTCAAATTAATCTATCGCCTTTCCACCAATAAACGTGATTACAACACCTTTTTACGACGTCCAATTAAAAGGTAGTCAATTATCTGTGTCAATATAATTTGTCAAAGGTATGAAACTATGGAACCGTAAGGCTACATGGGGGATTACCGTAGGACAAGACATGGCCAAGGTTTGAAGCGGCGGAACCACTTAAAGTGAGGAACGCTGTGGATAATTAGGGGATTTATTGGGTAGTCTTAAGCAAGGGCCGGTTTAAAGTCATAAATGAACTGTTTTAAATACATGAATCTGTTAGGATGACGAGGAATCGTTATATGATTCAGTTATGTCTAGTACCTTAAGAGTTTGTTCCCGTTCATATGAAAGTATTATTAAACCATATTAAGATTTTGCTTATTATTCTAAATACTCTGTAATGTTATCATAACCTAGCTCCCGGTGTGACATGCTAATGGGATTTTAATTAGTAGGGAATCTAGTGTTTACATGCAAGTGTTCAAGAGTAACAATTAACTAATATCTTTCAAAACTGTTTCTCCAAATATCATCCCATAACTTAGTTAACGAAGTCTCAACAAACACTATCTTTACTTTATCTGCTTTAGGTTTTACTTTTATTTCGCTTTTATTTATTTACTTGCCTAAGTTAGTTAATATAAAAACCAAAACCCCCACTATTTTATAAACCATTCACTAGTTTGAAAGCCCTCATCTACCTCGCCTTAGTTTCAATTCAGTCGGTTTGAAGAACGACTCTAGGTCATACCTACCACTTGCTCACCCTTAGGATTAGCATTGTTAGGGAAAACTTAGGCCCCGCAATTACAAATTTAAAACACCCACTGTTGCGCGCCCGGTTAGCGATCGTTTAACGACACCGACCTGATCGGGCCCCAACATTGCCCTTCATGATCCTTCACGAGCACTGCACTTACAGCATTCCTGGATACCGATAAATAGAGAAATAGTGGTTCACCATTCTCAGTCTTCATCAATAAAGGAGCTGATGACAAGTAATCCTTCAATTCTTGAAATGCAGCTTCATGCCTTTCTCCCCACTCGAATTTTTTGTTCTTTTTGAGGATATCATAGAATTCCTTGCATCTGTCTGAGGATCTTGAAATAAAACGGTTCAGGGCTGCTATCCTTCCCGTTAACCTTTGTATATCCTTTGGACTTGATGAAGACTTCAGATTAAGAATAGCTTTGATCTGTTCTGGGCTAGCTTATATCCCTCTCTTGGTCACCATATATCCCAAGAACTTTCCTGCCCCCACTTCAAAGTGGCATTTAGCAGGATTGAGCTTCATGTTATACTGATCCAGAATGTCAAAGGCCACCTTAAGATCCTGAAGATGATCCTCAATTTTCTTTGACTTTACTACCATGTCATCGATGTATACTTCCATTGTGCTTTCCAATTGGTCTTTGAACATCATGTTGACTAGCCTTTGGTATATTGCACCTGCATTTTTAAGACCAAAAGGCATAGCAACATAACAATAAATACCTGTGGGGGTTATGAAGGCTGTGTCTTCCTGGTCTGAAGGTTCCATCTGAATTTGTTGAAATCCTGACGAAGCATCCATAAAAGTTAGGATCTCATGCCCAGCCGTAACATCCACCATTGAATCTATATGAGGCAATGGAAAAGGATCCTTCGGGCAGGCTTTATTGAGATCCGTATAGTCCACACACACTCTCCATTTCCCATTCTTCTTTTGTACCACCACCACGTTTGCCAACCATCTCGGAAATTTTACTTCCCTTATCATGCCAGCAGCAAGTAGTCTTTCTACATCAGCCTGGATAATAGCATTCCTTTCCGGCGCAAGTTTTCTTCTCTTTTGTTGAACCGGCCTGAAACTATTATCAATTCCAAGTTTATGAGTTATAATATCCTTAGATATACCTGTCATATCTTCTGGCTTCTAGGAAAAAGTTGACTTCCTCTGATTCAAGAATTTCATCAGTTTCTGTTCAAGATCCCCTGGGATGCTTGACCCTATAAGCACCCTTTGTTCAGGATCCTTCGAGCTTAGCGGCACTTCTTTGACGTCCTGCTCCTTTATATCCAGGACATCCCATGCCTTGTTCTTTAATTGCTATGTTGACGGAGGCTTGGCAATAGATTTCATTGACGTTGTATAACAATCCTTTGCTTCTTGTTGGTCACTGCTGATCTTGACCACCCCCCATGGGGTTGGTAATTTGATGCATTGATGATACGTTGAAGGTACCGCTTTCATATCATGTAACCATGGTCTTCCTAGGATAATGTTATAGCTTGACAAACAATCCATAACACAGAACTTTTGAATAGAGTTTACCCCTTCAATGTAGATTGGCAACTTGATATCACCGACCGTATTCTTTGCTTCTCCGCTGAATTCTACCAATACAGTGGATCTCGAGGTGATTTCTGATTCTGGATACCCATCCTTTTCAAGGTCTCCAGACGAATGATGTTGACTGAACTTCCTCCATCAATCAGGATCCTTCGCACATAGTGATTTGCAACATAAAGAGTAATAACCAAACCATCATGATGAGGATCCTGAACATCTTGCAAGTCATCCTCATCAAACGCTATGACCTTCTCATCTTTCTTCATGGAAGTCCTTGTGGGTTTATATGGCTTTTCCGACTTAGATTTCCTTGCGTGCCTCTTTGCTGCAGAATAAGAAGTGCCACATATATCAGAGCCACCAGAAATAAAATTGATTACCTTGGCATCCGAAGGTGGGGATCCTGCTCTAGTAGGGGTCCTGCGATTATCCTGAGACTCAGGATCCTGAACTATATCATGATCCTTCGCGTGATCCTTCTTTTTCCCAAGCAGATCCTTCAAGTATCCTTTGTTGAGAAGATGACTGATCTCTTTCCGCAGAGCTATGCAATTCTCAGTTGTGTGGCCGAAATCCTCATGATAGGCACACCATTTAGATTTATCCTTCCATGCATACGACTTGTCATTCTTCTTTGGCCATCTTGCCTTGTCTCCAAGATCCTGCATGGCACACAATATATCTGTTGTATCCACGGAAAAATTATAATAAGTTATTTTAGGATATTCTTCGTCATCTTCGTCAACAGCATTCACACGACGATCCTCATTTCTGGTATAAGGTTTGTTCCGGTTTGATCTGAATGAGGACGAGTCTGACTTCCTGTTAGGTCTATCGTATGCTGATTGAGTATCCACCCTCTTCTGTACCATTGCATCTTCTTCCAATCTGATAAACCTTAAATCCCTATTTCTGACTTCATCGAGGTTCCTGCAAGGATTCATAACAAGATCCTCATAAAATGGGGAATCCCTTTTGATTCCCATCTTAAAGGCTTGTACGGCAGTAGGCATATCCAAGTTAGGTATGTTCAAGGATTCTCTTTCGAATCTCCCTACAAAATCTCGAAGAGACTCGTTAGCTTTTTTTGGACAATTCTATATAGATCAGTCGTTAGTTTTTCAAATGTCCTACTGCAAGAGAATTGATTATTAAATAAATTAACCAAATGAGCAAATGAAGTAATAGAGTAAGGAGGAACGTTCAATAGCCATTTTTGCGTGAATCCTATGAGAGTAGCGCCAAAGCCCTTGCATAAACATGCTTCTTTAATATCAGAAGGAATTGGAATGATTTCCATCCTCTCCCTGTATTGCGCAATGTGCTCCTCAGGATCCGTCGTTCCATCATACAGCTTCATATTGGGTGTCTGAAATCTCTTAGGGATCTCGGCATCACAAATAGGTGGTGAAAATCTCGAGATCCTGTGCGCCGTTGGTGCAACTTCTGGAACTGGTTGTACAACTCCGGGGACGCTTGATATCATATCCTTCAAAGTCTGTATTTCTCTCGCCATCATAGGACTGACTCCAGGATCCTGAAAATTGTTAGTCCCAACAGTATTATTAGAGGTAAAATTATTGAACATGTTACCACCGTCAGGAGTCCTGTATAAGGATCCTGGATTAGATTGTTGACCCCTTGATGTAGAAACTCCTGTAGCAAATATTGGATCAGGGATCCTAGTGCTCCCTTGCATAGATATGAAATCTCCTTGATGTTCCGCTGATGGAGGAGTGCCAAAATCAAGGATCCTGCTTCGGATAGGTGTAGTAACTTGAGAAACCGGAACATTGCTCCTAGTCCTCATGTCCTCCACGTCCTTTCTCAGGATTTCGTTGCTTCTCTCCACTCGTTGAAGCTGCTCCTTAACCTGCGTAAACATAGACACGATATCTCGATTAGCAATCATAACAGGGTCTGGATCCGATAAGAATACAGTCCCCATAGAAGTGGATCCAGCCGACGAAAGCCTTTGATAGACATTTTGCGGCTGTTGTTGAGATGATGTGAGAGGTGGAGCAGGGGGAAGAGTAGTTCTAGCAGACGATGATGATGACATGGTGGATGATGTAGAAAGTCATTGGCTCGACATTTATGACAGAAATTTTTGAAAGAAATGACTCAACAAGGATTTTAACAAAAATTTGATCAAGCAAAACACCAATTACCCCACGGTGGGCGCCAAATTGTTTTGGTCAAAAATTACTAAAAGCAATTAAGTGATCAAAAATTAGTTTGTGAGGTTAGGTGTAAAAATTACTATCAAGATAATTACGCCTTTACACGATTATCTCTATTAGTAAGTCAATATTTTGTGTTAAAAAGATTGATTGAATCTGTGGATCCTTGTTGAACAAATGTTTAAATATCAAAGTTTGAGTATGAATTAAAGATAATTACAATGTTGACGATAAAAAATGTGAACAGAATGCTACGGAAGCAATATAAATGACAAGTAAATAAAGTCGACACGATGATATACGAGGAAAGCCCTTGATCAAGGTTGATCACCGGCACAAAACCTCGGGAAGGATCAAACGATCCTTGCCTTTGTTAATCTTATAAAAATGAAAGTAATTGATTACAAACTAAGAGCACAAGGATGATCGGCTAGGTGAATTAGAGTGTGATTTTAGCTAAGTGTTGATGAAATGATCGTAAACGAGAATGAGAGCAGAGTGTGTGAGTGTTTACAGGTGAAAAAATAGCAAGTATTCGTTAACCTAAGTGATCATCCGAGCCTCATTTATATACTAAGAGCGTTTAACAATAATTCCGAAATATCAGGATCCTCCGAGGAATGATGAAGACCTCCAACGTCTCTTTTGACTCTATTCCACACGTGCATAAGACTTCGTCTTCATGGAATTGTATCAGATCCTCTTCACGTAATCCGGAGCATATCTCATTAACGCGTTTCTTTTAAGACTTGGTCAATACTCAAGAAAAATAAATGTGTTATATAGTTCATGATCCTTAACTAAGATAAGTCCAGGATCCTGAGCTATGTGTACTCCGAGATTGATCATAGGATCCTTAAATAAATATCTTCTTGGTCCAGAATCCTGCATAATTGTGTTAGATAAATATATCCTGAATAGGATCCTGCAAGATAAATAACAAAGATACTCCCAGGATCCTTAGTTATATCAGTGATCCTGAATGCAGACTTACAAATCATCAATATCCTTTGATACGAATAATAAATGTAAACAACTTCCATACATGAGTAATAGTATTATGATGCTGGTAAGGATCCTGCAAAGTTAGATAAAAATCTACCCACAACAGTACCTACATGCGAAATACTCAAATATATGATAAAATAGACCTTTTCATGTTTATAAAACCTAACTTTTCAGAGTAAATTTATTTAAAATGAAATAAATAATAGCAGTTGTACTAAATAAAACTACAAAATATCATATCATCATAAAAGGAAAAAAATATCAATTATAATCTTAACTACCTAGTTGATTTATTTACTCGAACTCGAACAAAAATTACTACTACATTAAATTCACGAGTCGATTTTAAAAATAATTAATTGAATCGTCTCATTCAAACACTCGTTAATTATGAGTTGAACGAGCTAATCAAGCTTAACGAGTCGAACAAGCTAATCAAACTTAACGAGTCGAACGATAGTTAATATAAGAATTTTGTATATTTAATACTTTAAATGTAAGTAACTTATAAAACCTCAAGTACAAATAAACTTATGCGAACTTGATATCCAACTATTAAACAAGTTTATCGAGCTCGGGCTCGTAAACAAGCAACTTGAGCTTGAAAAATAATCTCATTAAAAATATATCTCAATAACTAAACAAGCATCGAATTCTAGCTCGAGTATTAACAATTTATTCGAACTTGATTTTGGGCATTATTTTTAACATTTATTCGAATTATAGTTATGTAAGGATATGATCACATATATTCATTCCAACAACGCTACAAATTACTATACAACGCATACAAAACTAGTTACTATGAAGCTATTACGGAGTATAATAACAACTCAGGTTGTTTTGAGGATGAATGAAACTAGGAGTTGGTTTTCATTTTTCGTGATAAATATTTACACAAGTGTTGTTCTAAGACTTGGCAAATGCAACACTTACTAAATATGTTGCAAGTTAATTTTAAAATTTGCAACATTTCCACTAAAGTGTTGCTTTTAAAATCTAACAAGTGCAACACTTCCTAAAGATGTTGCATTTTTTCCCTAAAGTTGCAACACTTGAAAAAAAAAATGATACATTAGATTTTCAAATGCAACACTTAACGAAAAAATATGTTGCTTTGTAACTTGTGTTGTGCATAAGGCAACATTTTTTCAAAGTGTTGCTTCTAAAGTGTTGCATTAGGCTCATTTTGTAGTAGTGGATGTCCATCCCCATGAACTTAAGTCCATCTCCATGAACATGGTTTACTAATAAACTAGTAGACCCATGTAAAAATTTAACCCCTTTCAAGAATAAAATAATTACAAATATAGTATAAAGTATATTTTAAATAATATTTGGCCAATATAATAATGATGATAAATGAAGTGGGACCTAGTTATTGACTTTGGTGAAGTTTATAGGAGTAGAGGAATAAGTTTATAGAATGTGATATTTATAGAAAGTTGATGTGGCACTGTTATGGACATGTAAAGTCTATATGTAACACCCAGTCTTCGAGTCTGGTAGTATTTTAATATTTTCTGATTGTGAACTGTTATTAATGTGTCAGAAAATAAGTGTGTTGTGTTAATTTAAAATAAAAGGAGAAAATAGTTGAATAATTTATTGTGACTAATAAATTATTGATTGTTTTAAATTAACTCAGTTGACGGTAAAATAAAATAATATTTCCCCGCAAATGGTTTTTAAGTTCCAGGCAATGATAAGTACGGGGAACGAAATTTAACCAATTATGTAATAGACTCATATTTGAGTCGGTTAGTTAAAAATATATTACTGCATACATACATACGCCTTGTACATACATACGTACCATTTCAAAACCCTAAATTCATGAGGAATCATCAAATTGAAGCTTTAGAACTCGAATTCAAGCTTCAAAAACGTGGATTAAGCATCTCTTGATCATCCTAATCATGTTGTAAGTCTCAATTCTTGATTTTCATATAAACCTAGAAATGGGTTTTTGGGTATTTGATTGAATTAGTATGATTAACTTGAAATTGAAGGTTGTAATGTTTGTATAGTTGTTAGTTGATGATTATATGATGATTATAATCAAAAACCTAGCTTAGAAATATGAAATTCATGTATGATCATTAACAAAGTTGGTGGGTTTAATTGATTTTGGAATAATCAATGTTTTAAGTTGATGTTATAAGTTATATAATTGATAGTTGATGTTTAAATGAGGATCATAACCTAAACCCTAGTTTAAAAATGAAGAATATGATGTATGATCATATAGATAGTCAAGGGTTTAGTTGAGTATTCATAAATCAAAGCTTGTAATCATGTTAGAATGGTTATTTGATACTTGAATGATGATTATAAGCTAAGCTCTAACCTAGAATTGATGAATTGTTGATGTTAGAGGCTAATAATCTTGTTAATGGTTGCATTATATTAATTAACAATGATTAAGATGGATGAAGGTGATAAAGTGATCATAATTTGATAATTGATTGTGAATTATGATGATTAAAAGTGATTATTCATAATCATAGAATGAATTATGTTAAATGATTATAAGAAAGTGATAACTTATTTGATTTAAAGTTGAAAAGTGATTATCATGATAATTAATCATGATTAAGTGATAAATCAAGAAAGTTAACATTTGAGTTAAATATCATGTTATAGTGACTAAACATGTTGTTGACAACCATGACATGAATCCATGTAAGTATGGATTGAATATAGATGATTGTGATGATTGTATAAATTCATATGAATCGAGTAGTTTGGAATTGTTGGTGTAAATCTATTTGAGTGATGTTATATCAATATTGAGACAAGTTATTAACTTATGTGGTTCTGTTGTGTTTTCAGATAAACAGAAGACTCAGTGACATTAAACTACTGAGTGGACGACTGAGGTAGTCGGTGAGTGGATCTGTAACCTCGGTGTGATTTAGTTGTAATGATTTGGTTACAACAAGTAATTATAGTATTACTTTGATAGAATGTTTTCGTTTGAGATAACTTACCATGTTAGTTTGGTTGTTTGCTTACTTGGCTGTTTGAGCTAGTATGTAAGATTCTGAGGTCAACTTGAATGAATGGTTGGACTTGATTGTTATTATAGACGACAGGAAATCTTGAAACTTGAAATGTTGGTTCAGAGATTTAGGTCGTGTGTGATTAACAACAAGTTATCGGTAATTTCTGTATAGGCCAATACAGATGATTGATAAGTGTTCCTTGAGTACCATACCGGTATAAGGGTATCTCAAGAACCACCGATCCTTTTGATGATTGATTGTTTATTGTTATTTGATGTAAACAGATTGTTGTGCTAAGTTGGATTATCGATTATAGTTTCACTCACTTAGCGTTAAGCTAACCCCACTACAGTCCTTCCTGCAGGTTGTAATAGATGGGACACATTGGGTTGGGCAGGAAGTTCTTGGAAATGATGGAATGTTTGACAGACGGATTACTCTGATGTTGGTTTAATAACCGAAGACATGTTTTAAATTATATAACACCTAGTTGTTAAAATGTCATGTATTTAGTTTGAAAAAGTTTATCTACATTATAGAGTAATGTAAAGCATGGTTACATGCTTGAAATATACGCTTCCGAATAACAATTATTATTATAATTGTTTCTAGTAAATGAGGGGTGTTATAAGTTGGTTTCAGAGCATAGGTTTGGGTGAATTGGACATTGGTAATGTTCAATCCCAAATCTATAAGATGTGTCAAGTCAAACATTCTAGAGTGTGGGATTAGTTGTTGTATGGGAAATTAGTTAGTTGGATATGTACTAACCCATAACAAGTTCCAAGATTGTTGTTTTGGTTGCAGAGACGGGAGGAACGTGAGGAACCGAATGGTATTCTCAATGATTCCTCAATATTCGTGGGCTTAAGTGTATCAGGTACTTTTCGATAAGCCTGTTGAATTTAAATAAGCTTGAATTGTTTACTTTGCTATGATATGATTAATAGTGAAGTAAATTGAGTCAGATTGATATGATCCCCCAGTTATGAGTCATTGGTGATTATTACTTGTTAATGTGATGCTAGGAATATTAATTGAGATGTTTAGCATCATGAGTAGTTCATCATGAACTAGAAATGGATTTTGTAGACACTTTGTTGAATAAAGTGTAATAGTTGTATTAATCGAATTAAAGTGTGTCTACAAAGTAAAAATAAAGTATAAATCATTATGTGATTATGATTTGCTAAAGGCAAGGTGATTATAAATCCTTGTTAGTGCATTATGTGATAGTTGTTTGAAGTATAGTTGCTCCTTCAGGAGAATACTTGAAAATGTGGCTAAATGTTTATGTGTTGTTCCTTGATCATGATTGTGGTTGAATTATGATCTAGGTATTAAAAGTGGTAAAGTAGAAAGTCAAAGTGGTCAACGAGTCTTTATATGTGTTGACAAGTTTTGGAAAAGTCATTATTGAAGAATTGTTGTAATTGGTCTAAACATGATGACTTTAATATGAAATTGGTGTTTTGGGGATATAATGGGACACCAATAGTGAAAGTGGGTTAGTTTGACTTATAATAGTCAACGTAATGTGAAATGAGTGATGAAATGGTAGTTATATGGGTTGAAACCCAAATGGATTGTTAAAGTGCCCAAATGGGTCACTTGATGGTTAAACGGTTAAAATGAGTAGTAATTTGGTTATGACCAATGTAACAGTGACTTTTAGTCCTACATATGGTGAAAATATGTGTCAAAAGTGTTTTGGGTAGTTAATGTGGTTGTTTGAAGAAAAAAAAAATGCCCAATTGGACCCTCAAACGGGTCAACGAGTCAAAACATGATAGAACGAGTATATGAAAGAGATGAATATGCCCACACGTCACAAATATATATAGGAACATGTTGGCAAAGGGTTGAAGTCAGAAACCTAGCCATTTGGAATATGGCATGTCAACGAAAATGGTTAAAAATGGACTAAAATGAGTCGTACGTCCGTTTTCTCGATAAACGTGAATTTTGAAAAAGTGGAAAAATAGAAAGTTGCATTTTGATAATATGAACGTGCCTGCAAAATTTCAGACCTTAATTCTTTACGGTTTAAGAGATACGCGCGTTTGAATTTCGAAAAATTGCATTAAAATTTCAGGTCTGAAAAATGCATACGAACGCGATCCAGCCCTTTGTTCCGGATCGCGTTGCCAAGTGTTATTTGGTTACAGAAAGTTTTCTAAAGGTGAACGCGATCCAGCCACCTTAGTCCGGATCGCGTTTGCAAGACTAAATTTGAAAAAAATTTGCAAATTTCAAAAGTGCATAAGTGTTTAGTAGTGCTTTTAGTGACGGAAAATTTGACAAATTTTCTTTGAACTCGGATTGGGCTGAAATTTACACGGTCACTCGAAAATGGTCCAATGATCAAAGCTAAGTATTTTAGCCTAGGCGGTTTTTGGCCATTCGGGGTCGTTTGGGGCTCGAAAATGGCATTTTACTGTTTTTCGGGCCTCATTTTGGACTTTTAGCTTACGTTTTGTATTGGGCTTTTGTTTCTTTTAGCCCAGGGATCATTCCTATGACTAAATACAATATTAAGAACTTGTTTTAAGAGGTCCACATACTCTTATCGGGTATTAGTTATTTTCGATTGTTTACTAAACTGCAAAATCGGGTAGCAACTGATATTGTTGATTGCTGCTCACTAGGATTAGTAAACATTGATTATAGAGTTATGTTGACTATATTATGTTAATTAGTTGAACATGATGAAGTATTTAAATCATGTAGAGTATTAGAAAGTGTTAAATTGAGCATTTTAAGAATTTGTAAAATAAGTACCTGAGCTCATACTTATGTGATAATTGAACATGAAATGCTCAATTGTAATCCAACTAAAGTTGTCTAGATTGATGAATATGTGTGGAATATTACACATAGTGTTGAAGAAGTGTTTAGTACTAAATGTACTATAAGAGATGCAACTAGTAATTGATATTGAATCATGTAATAAAGAGGTTGATTGAGATAATTGTGTTAGACATTACACCTGTGTTTATATTATAGTGAAAATGGTGTTGAATGTCTGTGTTGCTTATACATACCTGATAATATGAGTAGTTTTCGTTCAAAGTGATAAGTTGAAAATGGTAGCAAGTTAATACTTGATTGTATGCTTGTTGTTAAGGTGTTGTATAAGTGTGTAAATTGGGATATCACATTTATGAGACATGTGAAAATAAAGATTAATAACTTGAAGATTGATGGTATGAAGTGACCTGAAAATAAAGTGTACCTGACATAATATGACGACGTCTGGCCAACGTATTTATATTATGCCATTTTACATGGAATTGTTGAGGTTACTAAGTACCAGATAAAGTTAGTATGATATAAAATAACAGGTAAGATATGTTGACCTGTAGTTGAGAAATAGTCAATGAATGATTGACTGAAAGGAAAGAGTAGTAAACCATAAATTGTTGTTAATATGGTACCTATGGTACAAGTGATGTGTATGTGATTAATTGCAACTAGAGATAATTAAAAGATGATTTAATCAAAGTAGAGGTCAGTTGATTGCGAACAATAGTGTGTTGATATTGTTGAATAGATGACAAGTGACAACACCTTGTGTTGTTGAAATACCTATGTTGATAGCGCATGGTATTAGCAGGTGTTGATTTAGTGTCCGAATGGATGTGAAAGGATGCTAATTGATTATGTGATAATGGTATTACCATAAAATTTGACCTCTACATAAGGCTTAATGGTTATTCCTATGTGTTGATGGTTATATGAATTGGATTCCTTTAGAGAAAAGAATTTCATATAACCTAGGTAAAGTGATGATTTAATAGTTGCAATGTTGGAAATTCTAGCAAGTTTTAGCTAAATTGCTAGTAGTGAATTAAGTTAAATCTTTATTGATAAGATACATGTTGTGGTATTCAATACCACTTGTTGCTGTTGTTGTTGTGATAAATATGAAAGAGATTATACGTTCGAATGGTTGAAATGGCCAAGTATGAATGGTCATGTAAAGTGGTTATTTAAACTTATTAGAGACAGGATATATGCACAGTATTTGTGCAGGGGGAAAGGATAAAAACATGTACATTTGGATATGTGAATGTGGAAAGAATTGAAAACGTGTATCTATATTTATAAGTTACTCACGGGAGTAACGTTTGATGTGTGTATTTGTGATTAAATAGTTAAAGATGCTGCATATTATGATGAATATTGCATCTTGCGTTAATAAATTAAGTATAGACCAAAGCACAACTTATGTGTTTGTGTGAATTTAATTAAAGTATACACTGGTGGTGTGTAAGTTGATAAGATGTATACACAATTAGTGTATGAGTGGTTAAATATATGTAAGTACATTTTGATAGTTACGTGACTAAAGTTATGCATAATGATGATATGCATAAGTGAATTAAATTATAACCACATCTTGTATGCAAATAGTAATGAATAAGTATGTGGTCAGAAGTGTATGAGATATATAGTATTAGTGAAATGTAATGTGTGATTCTATTTCACTAGATTGATTAAGCATGATCAGATTTCGAGGGCGAAATCTCTTTAAGGAGGAGAGATTTGTAACACCCAGTCTTCGAGTCTGGTAGTATTTTAATATTTTCTGATTGTGAACTGTTATTAATGTGTCAGAAAATAAGTGTGTTGTGTTAATTTAAAATAAAAGGAGAAAATAGTTGAATAATTTATTGTGACTAATAAATTATTGATTGTTTTAAATTAACTCAGTTGACGGTAAAATAAAATAATATTTCCCCGCAAATGGTTTTTAAGTTCCAGGCAATGATAAGTACGGGGAACGAAATTTAACCAATTATGTAATAGACTCATATTTGAGTCGGTTAGTTAAAAATATATTACTGCATACATACATACGCCTTGTACATACATACGTACCATTTCAAAACCCTAAATTCATGAGGAATCATCAAATTGAAGCTTTAGAACTCGAATTCAAGCTTCAAAAATGTGGATTAAGCATCTCTTGATCATCCTAATCATGTTGTAAGTCTCAATTCTTGATTTTCATATAAACCTAGAAATGGGTTTTTGGGTATTTGATTGAATTAGTATGATTAACTTGAAATTGAAGGTTGTAATGTTTGTATAGTTGTTAGTTGATGATTATATGATGATTATAATCAAAAACCCTAGCTTAGAAATATGAAATTCATGTATGATCATTAACAAAGTTGGTGGGTTTAATTGATTTTGGAAGAATCAATGTTTTAAGTTGATGTTATAAGTTATATAATTGATAGTTGATGTTTAAATGAGGATCATAACCTAAACCCTAGTTTAAAAATGAAGAATATGATGTATGATCATATAGATAGTCAAGGGTTTAGTTGAGTATTCATAAATCAAAGCTTGTAATCATGTTAGAATGGTTATTTGATACTTGAATGATGATTATAAGCTAAGCTCTAACCTAGAATTGATGAATTGTTGATGTTAGAGGCTAATAATCTTGTTAATGGTTGCATTATATTAATTAACAATGATTAAGATGGATGAAGGTGATAAAGTGATCATAATTTGATAATTGATTGTGAATTATGATGATTAAAAGTGATTATTCATAATCATAGAATGAATTATGTTAAATGATTATAAGAAAGTGATAACTTATTTGATTTAAAGTTGAAAAGTGATTATCATGATAATTAATCATGATTAAGTGATAAATCAAGAAAGTTAACATTTGAGTTAAATATCATGTTATAGTGACTAAACATGTTGTTGACAACCATGACATGAATCCATGTAAGTATGGATTGAATATAGATGATTGTGATGATTGTATAAATTCATATGAATCGAGTAGTTTGGAATTGTTGGTGTAAATCTATTTGAGTGATGTTATATCAATATTGAGACAAGTTATTAACTTGTGTGGTTCTGTTGTGTTTTCAGATATACAGAAGACTCAGTGACATTAAACTACTGAGTGGACGACTGAGGTAGTCGGTGAGTGGATCTGTAACCTCGGTGTGATTTAGTTGTAATGATTTGGTTACAACAAGTAATTATAGTATTACTTTGATAGAATGTTTTCGTTTGAGATAACTTACCATGTTAGTTTGGTTGTTTGCTTACTTGGCTGTTTGAGCTAGTATGTAAGATTCTGAGGTCAACTTGAATGAATGGTTGGACTTGATTGTTATTATAGACGACAGGAAATCTTGAAACTTGAAATGTTGGTTCAGAGATTTAGGTCGTGTGTGATTAACAACAAGTTATCGGTAATTTCTGTATAGGCCAATACAGATGATTGATAAGTGTTCCTTGAGTACCATACCGGTATAAGGGTATCTCAAGAACCACCGATCCTTTTGATGATTGATTGTTTATTGTTATTTGATGTAAACAGATTGTTGTGCTAAGTTGGATTATCGATTATAGTTTCACTCACTTAGCGTTAAGCTAACCCCACTACAGTCCTTCCTGCAGGTTGTAATAGATGGGACACATTGGGTTGGGCAGGAAGTTCTTGGAAATGATGGAATGTTTGACAGACGGATTACTCTGATGTTGGTTTAATAACCGAAGACATGTTTTAAATTATATAACACCTAGTTGTTAAAATGTCATGTATTTAGTTTGAAAAAGTTTATCTACATTATAGAGTAATGTAAAGCATGGTTACATGTTTGAAATATACGCTTCCGAATAACAATTATTATTATAATTGTTTCTAGTAAATGAGGGGTGTTATACTATAGCACTAGAGATGATCTTAGGATACAAGTGAAATAGAGGGAATAATATCATTATTAGAGCATCCGCGCGCAGTTGTGTTTAAGAGGAGTTGTATGAATCTATTTACCATCACATGTATATATAATGATATTAATAAAGAAATGAGGGGATATCATTTGTAATGTTGATATTACAATTCAGTTGTAATGTTGACCAATCACAAAACAGATATTTTACATTTTTTCTTTCAACTTCTTTATATTTACATGAATTACCCCTACATCAACACTAACATCACCTTTCAAATCGTGCGGTTCAATATTATAGATTATTTTCCCAAGAAATAATAGTTTTTATGTAAACAAATCAAGTACCTAAATAAAAGGAAGGAATACATTTATATGACATGCATAAAAGATTTGTACCTTTATCAAAATTTAGGGGGTAAAAATAAATTCAAGGGAGACAAAAAATTAGTTATGGTTATAGTACAACATTTAATGTATGTATCAAGATTTTAACGAAAGCCCTAAGGATTTCCGTTATCAAATCCCTAAATGAAATACGGAGTAGTAGTTTTTATTTGCAAATTAATGTAATGCGAGAATTTGGGACATGTCACGTTATCACCTAATAATGAAAAGGACATAAGATGATAAAAGTTGATGGTGAATCACGTTATTATTAGCGAATAAATATATGTCACGAGATGTGTATGTATATATTTTTGTTATAAGTTTAAAAAAAGATAAAAATAAGATTTACTCTTCTAAGGACCGACATTAATTAGGTAAATTGTCATTGCAGTTGAACTCAACATCATCTTTATAATTTCCTTTCAAGGTAAGAATGAATTAAATCATTATTATTGGAAAATCATAGTGTATTGTATATTGTGAATCTTTTGTAACAAATTAGTTAATTGTAGTTTAATGATAGGGGTATGCAAAATTAATGTGGAGGTAATGTGTTCAATTTCTATTCATAAGGTTCATTTAAACCACCTTTTACGTGATTTACCTCTTCCATATTAACCGTGAGACCAGTTAGTTGTGAACCGCAAGAGATCGTTCTTACCCCTACTTAATAAGTTAGTTTTCAGACATTATATTTCACTAACGATATCGACCTATTAAATTAGATATTATTTAACATCATGAAATGAAATTCTAGCTATTCTAAAACTTTCAACAATAAGTAATAGTAAGCAATTTTAATTTCTACTCAAGGCACACACAACACAAGTGTTATATATGCTACCTAATAAAATTGAATCCATAATAATTTAACAATTATATATGTGAGACTTCTTGTAATAATATATTTATGTTAAAAGCACATATATATATGGGTCCCAATATATTCCACTTGAATGTAAAGATATCAAATATGAGGGACATAATCGATGATCAATAATAAATCTGTAAATTATGGTCAAAATTAGCAATAAAAAAGAAACGTTTTGTATGTTTCTCGACAGATGGTTGTGAGTTGTGACCTTTATATATTTCAATTAATTATGGGGTAAAATAAGTATATAGTCGAAGTGTTCATTTTGATTTGACATAAACTTTTAGAGTTCTCCGCTAATAACAATTTTCATCAACGAAATATTATATCTACCCATAGAAGTCTTTTTTTATTGGTTAAAATATACAATGAATGCTATATTGAGAAAACTATAAATAGAAATTTAGTGGAGGATATTGGCATGTGCTTTATGTACCAGCGCACAGGGCCACCAAAATTTGAGGGCCTCCAAATTTTACGAGAGTTGCTATAACTAGTATAGGTTTAATAATTTCTTGTGCGTTATTGATCAAGCAATTGTTTCTTAAAAAAAAAGATTCGAACAATACAAAGAGTATGACAAGACTTTTGGTTTCTTGCTTACTTCTAACAAGTTGCACTTCTTTGATCACAAGAGTCTTAAGGGTGTGTTTAGTTGTGAAAAATTTTCCACAATTTTCCATTTCCAATTTTCTAAAGAAAATAGTTTTTTAGAAAAGTGTTGAAAATTTAGAAAACGCGTTCAAAATGTTGAAAAAGTAGATTTTGGAAAACTAGTTATATCTTGGAAAATTTGGAAAAGAGGGGGGAAGATTATAAAAGAAAATTTAGAAAAGTGGGGGGGAGTTGTTTTCCACCCCTAAGTTATATTTTGGAAAAGTGGATTTTCCATTTACTCGGAAAATTTTCTCAAAAAACTTCATTTTGAACGCGTTTTCCACTTTTCCAGGAAAAATTTTCTGGAAAACTCTCCTTTTTTCTACAACTAAACGCACCCTTAATTCTTGCTGTAGTTATTTTGAAAATGCGCTCACGAAGAGTGGACTATCTGATATTCATGGAAACGAACTCCATGTGGAGTTCAAATTGCTTAAAAATTTATTGTCTTGTGTCAATATCTGACCTATTAAAATTCTACATTATCTGAAACGGGTCCGATTATAGCATATATATATAGTATTGTTAACTATTGCCATAGCCGTAACAACAACGAAAAGAAGTTTTTCAATACTTGAATTGTTGAAGTCATATTTAAATTGCGTTCAACAATGTCACAAGAGAATAAATTGATAATAATCTACTAGAGAGTATTGATTATAATAGGGGTTTAATCAACAGTGTCGCTTCGAAGAATGCTAGGAGAATAGCTCTTTTTAATGAAGAATGGAAATAGTAAGTTTTTTCGAATTCTTAGATAATGACTTCGTATTTTTGTATCATTATATAATTCTCGTAGTAATAAGGCATTCTTTTATATATATGTTTGAATTTTTTTATCTATTCGGACCTTTTTTTCTGATATCGCATGTGATCTCCCAAATTCATTTACCTCATTGTGTACAAATTTTTAGACATTTCTAATAGTACGGATGTGGTACTATATATTTAAGGAGGAAAGGAGGAATATGGGCGTTTAAGGCCGAGTAAGTTGTTATCTACATTTCTAATAGTACGGATGTGGTACTATATATTTAAGGAGGAATATGGGCGTTTAAGGCCGTTAAAGTTGTTATATATCATAGATGCCCTTAGAAGACGGTGTTAATTGAGGAATAGACGTTGCCGGCTTCCAATCTACCAACATATATCATCATCATCATCATCAACCGTGATGACGTAAGCCAAGCCTACGTAGTTAGCATGACGTATACAATGTATGCCGGTTCACAGCCAGAAAATAATATATATTGACGTCAATCACGGACTTTATTCCATAAGTTTTCTTGTATAAAACCAAGTCTTCCAAAGCGACCAAACAAACAAGTACATTGATTTAATTTTCAACCATGGAAAACATCATGAGATCCACCAAACAACACCATGATAACGATCACGATCAAGACGACGATGAAGAGAAGAAGATGGAGACGTTTTTTTCACTAATCAGAAGTTTTAAAGAAGCGCGTGATCGAAGAAAACAAGAGTTGGAGGAAATGGAGAAAGTTGTTAATCGAAACAAAACAAGAAAATTACATCAACTACAATCGCCGTCTTCTTTGTCTTTCGTATGCCAAGATTTCATTAACCCAAATCAAGATCAACGTCATATTCTAACTGATCACCACCACAAGATTCAGAATCGAGAAGAAGGAGATCATGACTTGAACCTAAAACTGTCTTTGTAAACTTAATTAGCTTATTTATTTTATAATTTCGTTTTATCCTATGTGGGCTTGTATTAATATTACTGTAGTTTGTAGCACTAATATATCCTTTTTGGGGGATAATATCTAATCTAAATCAAATTAAAATTAACAATAATCAACAATCAACACTACCTATGTCTTCATTTTTTAACTTTTGTAATCATGTTGATCATCTGATGATTATGATATTCTTTTTTTTTCTTCTTTTTTTTGGCGTAATCTTCCTCTCCTAATTAGGTGAAACCTACAATGTTTGAAGACAAATAGGTTAAAAACAGAAAAATTGCCCGAAAATTTAACATAATATGTACCGATTTTTGATCATTTAGAGCATGTAATATTACAAGTTTTCCGGTAAATGTACCTACATGTGAAATACTCAAATATATGATAAAATAGAGGTTTTCATGTTTAATAAACCTAACTTTTCAAGGTAGGTTCTTGTTTATCCTTTTCTTTTCTTTTTTTGTGTGTTTTTATAAAAAAAATAGATTTTTCTTTGTTTTATAGTAGAGAAGAAAAGCAGAAGAAGAAGGAAAATAACATTGTGTTCGGAGATTTTTTGAAGAGAAAAATTATGTCATCTCTTCTCTTGAAACTTTCTCTCAAATATTGTAATACTTAAAAGTTGAGAAAACTAAACAAGTTTCTAAAATTGTTGTTTCCTTTCGTTTCTATAAACTCGAAAACACAAAACATGTAAATTTCTTTTCTCTTTTTGCCAACTCGGAAACCAAGAAACTTTTACAAAATATATTTCATCTTATTTTACTTGTCTATCATTTTATTATTTAATGTTCTCCATTTTTCTTTCCTGAGGTATTCAGTAACTGATTAAAGATAAAAGCAACATGTGTTTTAACAAGGCAAGTATATTCCATCAATAAGCACGAAATATAACCGAAAGTAGAAGGAAAAGTGAAGGAAGCCACCAAAGTATAATAAGTCAATAAAGTAGATAAGACAATTTGGGCTTGGCCCATATCATCCAAACCATATGGGCCAGATAGGGTCATTGTTCATTCTGCCCACTTGTTTTTCTTTTGTAAAAACATTGGGCCTCTCTAAACAGCACACTTGGCCCACTAGGAATTTACTCTAGGCTTTTGTTTTACTTTTCAAGTATTATTATTGGCTTATTGCATCCATGATTTTGGTGGCAAGTGGCAATCTCAATATATATGGCAAATTAGGGGTGAACAAAAAAACCGAACCCGGAACCGAACCCGATTTAAAAACCGAAACCGGAACCGATTTGGAACCGGTTTTTGAATACCCGGTTCGGGTTTTTTCAATACCCGGCAGGTAGGACCCGGTTTGGATTTCGGATTTCAAAATCGGGTTGGGACCGGGTAGGAAGCGGGTCGGGTTGGAAAACCCGGTATAAAACCCGAAAAAACCCGGTTTAAAAACCGGTATTCGTGGGTCAAAAACCCGGTTCTGTTCGGGTCGGGTCGGGTAGGTCAACGACCCGGTTTCGCTTCCTTTGACTAAAAACCGGGTCGGGTATGCCCGAAACCCGATTTTGTTCACGGTTATATACACATACCATGAAAAAGACTAAAACATGATGTAGAAAGAAATATACTTAGTGGTCAACTGTTATGTCAAATCTTGAATTATTGATCATGTTTTGTTTGTATTGTCACATTCCTACAAAAAAACATGTAAAATGTAACATGAAAAAGAAGAGGCTATGCTATTCACTATTGTTGGTTTGGTGAAAGAAATAGATCAATGACATGAATGAATATGTTTGCCACTAATGACTACAAAGTCAATGGTTGCTCATTCATTCTTTAACATCAAAGCAATTCGCAATCGCTTTTTGTTATCACAGATGCAATTCCTGGCCTCTGCTTTTTTTGTTTACGGGTAAAGGGGATTTCCGCGGTAAATATGCGTCTGCTTTTGTTTTGTAATCATCACAACTAACATCCATTTTGCACCCCTCACTTTCAACTTCAAATCAAACCGTCCTTTAACTTTATGTTTCACATCCCTTCCCTTTATATATGATTACATCATACTTTAGATGCATATACTATATTATATCCATATACATAAGGTGCTTTTGATTGCATGTATTTTTCATGTTTTCTTGATTTGGAATTGAATAATAAATTGGAGTTTAAGTCTACAAGACTTCAACTTGAATTATATTGTTATGAGTTTCTTTCACGATATTTATGTGATGCTACATATGTACTCTCCTTGTATATTTTCAGATCAAACTCAAATCAAAGACATGGATTAGTTGGTTGTACCATCATACAAACGAGACGCAAGGTGAGTTGATTTAGAATTCACGTGATTGGTGTAACATGTACCGATTAAAATTCTCGGAATATCCACCTTTCGGAATTTGGTAGTAATACTTACACTATGACTTCTGATTGATATAATACAAGTGTGAATTAAAAGTGATGGTGTTAATATCAACGCCAATTATAATTGAGTAGGACTAATGGCGGAGCCACATGGATTTAGGTAAACCAACCCTTCAATTTTGTATACAAACATTATCACTTTTAGTTATGAACTTAGCTTAATCTAGTTTCGTTTAGTTGAAACTAGGTAGAGATTTATTCTAAACTGTCTGCAAAGGAGTTAATGTACATTACTATCAAGACCATAATAATTACAAGAAACCAATACAGGTTATCCTGTTACAACAATAACAGACTCATTAAAATTCAAATAAGGGACAGCACGCTAGCCATACAAACATGTGAATTAAGGAATACAAAGTTCTTCAATTCCGGGGACTTTTTCCCAAAGAAGATGGAACAATTGGACTAAAAGGTTCTCTTGTTGCAGACCGAGGACTATGCATTGCTCTTAGTTCATTAACTCTAGGACTGTACATGGATAACCGTGGACTTTGAACATTCTTTCCATCTCTTGTTGGAGTTGCAGTGGAGCTCGTTATTCTTGAACTACACGTTCGCCTAATCTCACCCCTGCTTCTTGTAACCACCTCATCTAATATTTCTCCAGCATCTGGAACTGCAGGCCTAGCCCCAAATTCTCCCTCCTAAATCAGCAATTAATCAAACAATTAAGTAAAAAGAAATACTCCGTAAATAAATAAAACTTGAAGACTTGGTGTCCAACAACTTGAAGACTTGGTGTCCAACTTATGGCCATTGGCCTAGCGGAGTAGCATTATCGAAGTGATCTTACAACTATGGTCCAGGTCCTGCTTACGGCAAATGTATAATGTGTATTTTTGTGGTGATTGTGTGTGGATATCAGTCCTTAGAAAAAATATCGCATACCTGGGGATAATTAAAAGGTATAGCGGGAGCTTCCTCATACTCGGCTGCATCCAAGTCCTGAAGATGTACACCTTTGAAAAATTTAGGCAAAATGTATTGTCGAACAGGAACTAACAGCATGATCATCAACGGGAACAGAAGTCCAGCTATTGGAACCCATGTAAGCCCAAAACAGATGAGAAGATATGATGTTTGGAACAATGTAAATGTCGCAATCGTTTTGAAAGGCACCGTTTCCACAAACGTCGCATGGTAGTCCTCTAGAACTCTGCAAATACCAAATGCACAAATTTAGTTAAATCTGTTTGTTAATATAAGTATTATTACTTAAAGTAATTATAAATTAAGTTACTTGAATCTTCTGCTTGGTGCAGTGAAGAGGAGTAATATTCGTTCCCAGAACTGGTTTCCAGGTAAACTTTCAATCGCCATGAAAGCAAAGTAACCCCAAAGGACTGAAGTCGGAATCAGTTTTAAAAACGGCATAGCTGCAACACATCCTCCAACCATACACGATTGAAGTAGGTTACTCACACGCTGTTCTTTAACTTCAACTGGTAACAAATCATCTATCTCTTTTTCCACATCGAATACACTCTCGTCCACCGGTGCATCAATGTTCCCCATGTTATGGGCTAATTGAAGTGTTGATTCTTTTAGTTCCTTCAACCCACGATCTGATGGTGCTTGGTGGTTTAAGGGTGTCTGCATTTGTTGATACGCATCTTGCATGTTTCCGTATAATTGTCCTAAGCTTGAGTTCATCCTCATACTTTCTCGTGCAGACTCAACTAGTCGATTCCGAAGCAACTGCGCATTTGTATGACACTAGTTTACTTTGTGTGTATTACACCAGTATTTTAAATTTTACATTATTAATATGCCTAAAGCCCTATATACAAAATATAAGTTTTAAGATTTAAATGATACCTTGTTAATTTTAATAAAACATGATGTCACGTTACCTGGTGTTTCAGAGTCGCGAGACTCTTGGTGTGCATAGGAGATTGTGGGATGACACCGTTAGATGGAGGGATACCAAGAAGACCACATAGTAATGTCTGCCAAGAAAGCATAATCGATAAGAATCATGCTTTAATAATGCACATAATAATTAAAAGTATTTGGTAACTAGGTAAGTTAAATACATACCAAAAATCCTAAAAGGAGTAGGTCGTAATGGAAAGAAGGTGGTTTTCTCAAATTGAACTCTTTCTGTTGAGCAAGTTGAGATGCAACACTATGGTCAAAGTAGTACAATACAGCAATCATGGTTGCAGGAACAAAAGCTCCAAATATGAATAGAATAGGTACATCGAGCATATCCTGCACACAGTTGAGTTTCAAAAGCAAGTTATACGCAAAACAATAAGCCAATAATAAATGGAAAAAAAAGGGACGAATATTAACGAAAGTATTACCTTAATGACAGTCCAATTTTCATATGCACCAGGAGACCAAGGATTTGGGCTAAAAAGGCGCCGAGGGATACCTTTTGGGACACTTCCGGATGGTGCATAGGACACGGCTGTCCAAACAAGGACCATAAGGGGCACACCGTAATCTGCGATAAGGCTTCTAATCCAGCCTAAAAAGACCAAACAGAAAGCATTAAAAGACTGTAGAGTTGAAATGAATCTTGTTATCAGTTCTTGATGACATAACGTTAGCATGCATACCTGAACCATATCTCCATGATCTAGCTTTCCGGCTTTTCAATCCAGTTAGTAAGAGGCCAAAGGACAAAACAAGTGCAAACATTCCATTGGCAAATCTCCATGAAGCTATAAACTCGATTGACTTCAAATTTGCTCGTTCTGGTATGCGAAATTCTTCTACTAGTCCCTGAATCCATATTTTATTAAGAACTAATCCAATATTAAAATAAGTAATAAATTTATAACTTGAGAATGAAATTATCTTACTCTAATTGCTTGTTGCATAAAGAGCATGGCAATAAGTAGACCGAAAAGTTCACCAGCCACACGTGTAAACCGGTTAATAATTGAACATGCTCCGAGTATAGCTAGCATGAACAACAAAGCAGCAGTCCACACACATACCCTGTAAATTTAAGTAACAAAAAATCATACAATTAAACCAGTGGATATATTTAACCATATAAAATTACATAAGTATTTTTAAATGTATTCAACTTTACCTACAAATCTATTGTAACTATTATCCTTTAAAATTTGCTACTATCTGTATCGAACTTTCAATTGTTACTATTTATAAGTTGCCACGTAATCAGAACCATGCCACATCTCACCACTTAACAAGTTATAAGAGGTCTGATACATGCAAAAGCAATTATTTAAAGTTCGATACAGACAATAGCAAGTTTAAAAGTTGGATACAATCAATAATACAGAAACCGAATGACATAACAAAAGAATGGAAAAAAACTCACCATCCGCTCCATGCAAGAAACAGATTGTGACCTAATTCTGGTCTTTGTTTAGCAAAGTTGTACATAAAGGTGTACATTAATACAGTAGGCTCAGCAACACCTAAAATCAACAAAGGTTGACCTCCAATAATAGAATGTATGATCCCACATATTGCAGTAGATGCTAATGTTTGAACAGCTGTCAATGCTCCTTCTGCAAATACCAAATTAATCACAAAATTAGTTAATCTTACCAAAATACAGTAACAACTTTTGAAGAATCAATAGCATTAATTTTAGGGAAACGACTCATACACCACCAAACAAGCTTTACAGTAGTAAAAAATGGTGTTGTACGAAGCATTACCCTTATTTTGAAATCTATAGTTCATACCAGTATTTCGGTCCAGTTGTTCCCCGAATGATATAACCGGAATTGCTGATGCGAAGAATATATATGTTGTTGGAGCCAAAATTCTATCAAAATGAAAATGATCACAATATAAAAGACCGTTACTAAAACTTATTTATATAGAATCAAAACTTAATTGAAAAGCTAAATATTCATGAGAAACGTGACAAGATTCACAACTTTAGAATAACTGATTTTTTGCATATCCATAAAATAAAAAAAAGGGAAATGCTATTGACAGCCCTAAGGGCTATCAATAAGAACTCTTGAACTTATTTATTAAACTCAAACTTTCCTTTATTATCAAAAATCATAATTAATAAATCACATATAAAAGGAAAGTTTCAATGAATTAAATACAAAACATCAGTATATTAATTATAATTTAGATTATATAAGGAAACTTTGACTTCAATAAATGCATTTATTGACAGCCCTTAGGGCTGTCAATAGCATTTCCCTAAAAAAAAATAAAAAAAAAGTTCACAAAAAGCTGTAAATCAGCTATACAAAATTTCTGAATCAATTCATTTCAACTTTACTTCTCATTAATTATTTTATTTATTACGAGTATTTCACTAGATCCTAATCCTAGGCATATTCACACATGTTAAAGCGAGTTCTTAGAATACAGCAGTTAAATGCTGTTTTTCTTCTCCTTAAATATAATTAACAATAATAATTAAAATAATGTATACTCACAAACATGAGTTAATTAAACTAATTAGTAGATATTTCACTTAATACCGTATTTTACGCGATATTCCGTCCATGAAAGCATGATTCCCGATTGGATCTACGGGAAGCAATACACTAGTTTTTTACTATCCAGTTGTTTACCGTTTAATTGATATACACCGATGAATTCGATGAATATTGAGTAACACATATATATAAGTACAGGAATCATTTATTTATAAGCAGAATGCGAAATGGAGGTAAATTAGAAAAATGTATACCGGAAACCTGCACGGAATCCACCGGTCCAATCTTGCTTGTAACACTTCAACCGTCCGCTGACGTCATTTTTGATTCCTTGAAATGGAACGAATGTCTCTTCCATCTTTTTCGGAGTTCAATTAACGGTCTACCGGAAACTTACTTATTCCGGCAGATTAAAAAGTTTGTTAGAGAACGGAACTTTCTAGATTTACGGAATACTCATTTTTATATAAAACATAAAAATAGAAGGAAATAAAATTACTTTGACATTTTGAGAAGAAATAAAGAATGCAAATCTGAGTTGAGTTACTTCGACAATGTGTTGAGAAATAAGAAGAAAGAAGGTGTGATTTATAAAGGTGAGAGAAAGTGGAAAAGGTGTGGAGGTTGGATATAATTTTTAATTTTTTTACAAAAAAAAATAAAATAAAAATAAATAAAAGTGTTATGGTGGTCAAAGAATGGATGAAAAAAACATTCACTGTCATGGATCAGTATTTATTTTTGTTACTGGAAATGAATGAAGTTGTGAACACAAAGGAAAGTAGATTAAAAGATCTGGGGAAAATATACAGACTGACAGACTATAAACTTATAAAGCTAGCTGGCCATTTAATATTGTTTGTTTAGAGGAAGAAGAAGAGGAAGATGGCTTGATTTGCATTTGTGAACCTTCATGTTTAGGTTGTTTGCTACTTGTGATCTTAAAGTTTTTTATATTTGACATTTGGGATCAATCCTCAAATATGGCCTTTGTTTTTCAAGCTCAAACTTATTTTTTGTTTACATGTTAGAGGTGTTTCTGGAAGCGGTATTTATATCATCGGGTAATATGAGTGTCTACATTATGTCTTTTTACCTTTCGTATATCCCTTCTTCGATGAAATTGAGTATCGTTGTTATTGTTGCTATTAGGCAGTTACTTTTGCTTTCAAAACAATATCTATCGACCTACCCCACGTATCATGTATTTACACATGTATATATATAAATTGTTAGTAATAAATACGACTAGTATTCACAACATACACATGATCGAAGTACTCTTCTTTGGTACTAACACTTTATTATGTAGAGTTTGATTGATCAAACATGATATCAATTGTCAGGTTATTTGACTTCTCAACATTCAAGGCATCGTTAATGCTCTTCAATTCAAGCTTTCAACTCAAGCTTGAGCATACGATAAGATGTTTGACACGAGATTTAGTTGCTTGTAACTTGGTTTTAACCTCGCTTTCAGCTCTCATGAAATTAAAATCTTATCTTTTCAACTTCTTTAAATTATGTGAATATGTCTCATAGTTGTTACTTGTTAGCAATACCTTTATCTCCTCTTAAAGATATTTTTAATAGGTACTTAAAAGTTTTGGTTAATGTTACAATGTTGACTTTGTTAGTGTATACATAATTAACTCTTGAGTCTCGACTTGAAATAATAAGATTTTCCATAGCAATTACTCCGTATTACAACTATTGTTGGCAAAAATGATAATGGTGAAGAAAGTTGTAAGTGTAGGGGTGTTTATGTCAAACAAAGTTAACAAAGTCCAACAAAAGAAGGGGGATTCTAAAGACACCCCCAAAAATCTGCGTATACCCCCTGCCCCACCTTCTGGCCCGCAGTTCAGTACTCCTGGCTCACAGTTCAGTACAGAATCAGTTTCAGTTTTATTAAAAAACATATTTTTTTATAAAAAATAAAATAAAATATGATTGATTTTGATGTGGGCCAGGAGGTAGGAATGGAAAAAGGTGAAAAATGGGTGGGCCAAGGGGGTAGCTTTAATAGCCCCCACAAAAGAATCCTGCTCACAAGATATACAATGTTGTACTCCGTATTAAATTTAATGCTTCAATCATAAATAGCTTTAGTTTTATATTACCAATGGCATGCAAGTTGCATCCAGAATATCCTAGTGGTTAAGTGAATAAATACAAGATAGTCACTTCATCACCGGTTTAAAGTTGGTAATAAAGGTCACAAAATGAGGTTGGATTGATGTGTTTACTTAACAAATACATAAAGAAATACGGAGTAGTATATATCGGGTATGTTTAGCAATAACTAGCTCTAGTTGAAGATTGTGACTGAAGCTGGAGCTGAGATTTTTTTTCAAGCTATACTTAGAAAAGCTTCTCAAATTAAAAAGAGATTATTGAAGATTCTCGAAGTTTTTCAACAATCGCTTTCGTATTTTTATTGTCAAACAGGGATAGAGCTACGTACTCAAATAAGTATTGATAACAATATTATTATAATTTTCCTTGTATATTCATGGTATAGTTTACTTTCCTTCACACCCCATGTGAAGAGATTATATTGCAAATGGTATTTTGACTTTCCCGAATTATAAAAATACAACAATGTGTAGCTTTACAGCAACTTCCTTAAAACCAAATGATATGATTAATCATCAGAAATTTTGTAGTTACTTGACACGACGGTTTCTTCTCAAAGGTATATGCAAGATATTCGGCAACTCGGATCCCCTTCGTGTCCATAATTTATCAAAGTTACTATTCTTTGTCCTTATTAAGTTGGTATTACGAGCCATAACTAATATACTATACTGATGTTACAATAAAATAACTAAAAGTGATTATAGACATTTGTTTTGAATCGGAGTTACTATGGGTTTAAGTTTCACGCGGAAATGAGAATGAATTACCCGGCCACCATCCTACTTGGGTTATTAGGGCCGGGCGGCGAATGAATTTGAGAGACCATATGCAATATACAAGGCTTCATAATTAACACACTACAAGAAAAAATGGCTATAGTGATGCATCAGATTTCATCACTAAAGGCATAAAAATCGTCACTAAGGTACTTTAATGACAAAATTATTTTCGTCACTTTCTGTCACTATAGGTCCGTCACAAATTTCAATTAGACACGAAAAACTAAAATTATCACTAATTAGTCACAGAACAAAAGACGTCACTAAATTTGTGACAAACGGATTTGTCACCAAATTTTGTCACTGACTAAGAAAATGCATCACTCATTGATCAACTTAGTGACAAAATCTGCAGAGAACCAGATACGTCACTGATTGTTCAGATTAGTGTCGAAAGCTATTGAATAACAAACAGGTCACTGGTGACAAGATATGCAAGCATAAACGCTCAAATTCACATAAACCTAATGATTTACGACAATTAATAAAAAAATTTATCAATTTCATTAACACAATGCAAATTGGATCATTCAAACTCTAAATTAAAACAGAACCAAAAGTCAATATATCAACAATGTACCAACAATTGTCACAATTTTAAGTCTTCGCGTTTCCACGAAAAAGAAAAACTAAACATGACTACACACTTCCAAGATGAATCAAAATGTCTTTTGCTCCCCTTGTAAACTTCAAGCACTTTCACCTGTCAATGACCAATATCAGGTTAGTTTTACTATTATTATATGTTATATATAAGCTTCTACAAGACATGTAATGAGCTTTAGAAGTGTCAAAATGGGTGGGTGGGTGGGTGGGTCAGTTTGGGAACAGGGTCAAAGTGGGTTAGGGTAAAAGTAAAACGGGTCCTGGTCATAATGAGATCGGGTCATGCAATGATGGTGATCCTTGAGCTTTGGGTTAAACTGGAACATACCTGTATGCATAGTAATTTAACTTTACTGCCCTGTGAATTGTTGAAGTTCTAAAGTTGTTACTTGAGGACCGAAGGACTTTACAGATGTGTTTCTTAAATAATAGTACAAGCTCTAAAGTTATTACTTGAGGACTTAGGGACTTTACAAATACCTTACATAATAGTAGAAGCTCTAAAGTTGTTAGTTAAGGACTTGGGGACTTCACAGATGTATTCCTTAAAAAAGAGCAGAAGTTCTAAAGTTGTTACTTAAGGACTTCAGTGGATCTAAATCAGACTATCACTATTTAAGGATCTATAGCAATGCAACCAGAATCATGTGGACACACTTTAGGCCTTACTAATTGAGTTGACTAACACTCGTCAAAATACAGCCATCATACATACACTACTGAATTGTCAGTATTGCTCTGCTATTTGCACATAATATACATAGTAGCATATGTTATTAAAAGAATGACACAAAGTCACAAACCAAACAAATATACAAAACAAAGACAAAAATTTGATGTACCTGAATGAAGTGCTCTATCAATGTAAGTTACCCAGCAACTACAAATGACAGTAGATGAGTAAGTCATCGTGTGTGTTAGGTCAACCACAACCGCGATCCACCTCCTCCTCCATCTCTTCATACATTGTAACAAAGTACATAATCAGTACCTAAGCAAGCTTATAATGATAAGATACATGAAGATTTTGAATATAAATTGTATCATCATCAAGATTAAAGACTAACCTATAGACGTAGCACAACGGATGGGTGAAGTAAATGGGTCCAAACATGTTCGGGTCCATAATTCTGCACTAAAGAATAGCAGTAAACAACTAAAAATAAATTTGTTTTTAGAAAAACCTTGCTATTAACTTGTTTGCCAGAATCTTATATGATTATCATATATGAAAGTTGGAAGTTCTGTTGCATACCTTTGCAGTAAGTGGTCTTTGATTCATGGATTGATATATAATTCAGCCTTCTCTTTAGAAGCCTCATTATCATCATCAAAATTCAGCCTTTGCATGAATATATAAAATTCATAATTACAATGTTAAAGTTAGAGATTTATAAAAACTAGCTACTTATAAAAAATTAAAAAGACTAAAGTTGTTTACGAACTGCTAATGCCATACAAAGAGATAAAGAGACTTTTTATATTATGACTCCAACTTTCATCAGATTAATAATCAGAATATAAAGAATTAAAAGTCTCACATTGATCCACCGAGGTGGAGTTCGAATTTCAAATAGAGAAAGATATGGGTTCGAGCAATCTCACAGCTAACTGGCTTCGATTTTCTCCATTTATGCTGTGAAAATAAAAGGCACACAACCAGATCCGCCGTTAATTAACTAATTTTTAACAAGTAATGAAAAGCATTATCCAATCCAATAACTCGACATCAAATAACATACTCAAAAAACAGAATTATGATAAACTTACAAAATATTTACTTCTAAATAATGAGACATACCATTAATTGTCTTTCCTGCTTCATTAGCACTTTATTTTTCATCAACAGCTTACTTCTTTGCCTCTAGTGTCAGCTGAGAACATGAAAAAAACTCTAACGTTGGACTGTCAAAGTTAATACACAAAACTCAACATTTATAAGCTTAAAATTTTTAATTAGGTGAGGAAATAGATAGTATTGATGAGATATTTTAAAGGAACAGATACAAGAAATTATGTGAGTTATTCAAGCTCATCCAAATCAAATATACTGAGCTTGCCAACCTGTGCATTGTTTCTAATGTATACCTTTTGAGAAATCTGAGCTCAAGCTACATCATAAGGGCTCATCGAGCTATCAAGTTGAATCTGAGCTTATCCTGAAAAAGGTAAAGTCAAGCGTGAGTCAATTGCCCTATGTCAGATTGGATAACCATAAATATGTATAGAGAACACATCTCAGAATGCCTCTAACTTTCCAAATTTACACTATAAACATATCCAGATCTTCAAGTACTCATGTTCAATAAGTAACAACAATTACATGTTATCAAAAATCTAGTTATACTATCATGTAGCTATACTCTCACAATTAACTATACTACATTATGCTCAATTTTGAAAAAATATAGAGATGCTCTCGAAATCACGTTACAAGACATTCAACTGTTATAAGCACACACAAAAGAATATACATACATATGAATATATATATGTATCAAAAAATCAAAAACCGAAAAAACGAGATCAATCAGACGGTTAAGGAATCTCACCAGCATCAGAAAAGAACCTCAAAAGATTATCACAATTAGATGACGACTTCACAGCATGTTCGATTGCTACTAAATCAATTGATGTTCGTAAATTTAGGGCACATAGCGATTGCGGCACGAATGGAGTGAAGAACGAGTTTATGAAAAGGAAAAGAATTAGAGCAATTAGAGTTATATAGGTCGACGATTGAAAACTGAGTATTAAATCGATTGCTTCACAATTAGGGCAAATGTTGTTACTGTATTTAGGGAACAGTGATGAGCGAGGAACGAAAGCTCAGAGTGATTGGGAATTTGGGATTCACAATTTTCCTGTAAAGTGATTTCGGGTCGGATCTTGCGATATAAATTATATGATCCGCGTTTTTTTTATTCCAGTGGATATAAAAAATTAAAAATTGTAGAATAGATGAGCCCAAGTTATTGGCTTTTGAGTGACGGTGATAATATCCAATTCGAAAGTGATACTAATTTATATATAGTTCGATAATTTCTTGTATAATGTAACTGGAAAGTAATTATGTAAATTATATTTTCATAAATATAAATGCTTACTTCATTTTAGACTAGAATAAAATATAAATTTATATACATTTGTGACATGAGACGAATTGCACTGATCTTATTTAAAAAATCACTTTTGACTTTTTTGATGACATGTGAAGTTCTTGGACCAAAGAAATGATGGAGTAATATTTTGACTAGACTACGTAAAGCATCCGAGCTACAAACGAAATTTTACAGTTATCATAGTTTTTCTATCACCGATTTATTCATACCAAGTAACCAATAGCATTATACTATTAATTTAGTGACGCAAATTTTTCATGACTAACATACATAAACTAAGTGACAACTAATTTCGTCACTCTCTCTCCGATTATTGTAGCTAAACATATTTACATCACTAATTTTTGTCTCTAAGTTTAATCAAATGTGTCTGACAACTAATTCAATGATCGATTAATGACAACCACTAATTCCATCACTAATTAGTGTCGACATGTATTTTCCGTCACTAACATAAAAGTATAGTGACATTAAAAAAAATCGTCACTAAATTTTCATCACTAATGCCCTTTTTTCTTGTAGTGACACTAACAATTTAATAAAAATGTCTTTAATGTAAAAGTATTTTGATGTCATTGCTACGGTTCTACCTATCGAAATAAATAACAATTTGTATTTTACACTTAAAAAGCCATTTCTCGAGCATTCTTTGAATAATTCGTTGATCAAATTTTTATAATCAATTGAAGTTCTCTAACATAATAAAATCTGGGTCATACTTCTTCAATACTTTATTTAAGTAATGATAGTTTTTTCAACTTCATAGTTAAGTGTTTTGACAATCGGAGGTCTAAAAAAACAAGTGGTGATTTTGTATACGTGGGTGTACCTGATACATATATCTAAAGAAATAATATCCATGAACCAAACATCATTATTAGTAACCATTATGATAATTTTTCTTATACCTCCCTTAAATGTAATTGGATGAAATATGAGGAAGTAGTGATGCAACAAAAAGTAAGGAAGTTATATATGATGTAATCTAGGCCATGTATGTAATTGGAGACATAGCTAATCTCATTAATTGTTTCTTTTTTGTTCTTAGGGAATCAATTAGTACTATTTGTTGTAAAAATGGTATTTTATCAATATCATAGGTTAAGTTGTCAACAAGTAGATAGAGTCATAGAGATACATAAAATATAAAGGTGTCCACAGAATTTTGTAGTACAATCCAAGTATTTTACAATTGGGAAGAGCTTGTGGCTAGTATAGGGATAAGAAATAACCATAAAATAGTATCACTATTTACAAAGTGGTGTCTATAAAATAGCTAGGGTTAGGAGCAATGTTTTGAAAACCGGTTCGAACCGGCCGGTTCGATCGGATCCGGAAGAGAGAACGAGTCAGAATGGACCGGTTTTTGACTTTTTTCCAACTCGGGTTAGACCGTTGACTTTTCCGGTTGAACCGGTTTTGGACGAACCGGTTGAACCGGTTTTTGAGTTTTTTTATTTATTTATTTTTTTTTGTTTTTTTTTTTGTTTTTATATTTTTATTATAACTTTATTATGTTATAGTTGTTGGAAACAAGGAAAAAATCTTAGAAAATATTATTTTAAAAAAAAAAAATACTTAGAAAAATGCATAAAACAAAAAAAAAATATTTTTTTTTATTTTAATAGTGAACCGGTCCGACCGGCCGGTTGAACCGGTTCGACCGGAATCGGCCACCTTTCCGGTTCGCTTAAAAAACCGAGTTTTAAAACATTGGTTAGGAGAAGATGTGTTGATGTAAGCCTAACTAAAATGTTAGGAAAAAAATTTAAGGGCTGACACATTAAAAAAAACATGTGGTATTGCTACTTTGCAAACAAATACAAAAGAATCATTGTTTGGTATAAAATAGTTATGTGTTTCTATAAAACAAAATGTATGTATCTATTTAGCCTTTTGCAACTCTCATAACCCTCATGGGATATAACAAAGGTGTTTTCCCGCAGATTTGTATATATTTGAACGTTTAAAACACTTCAATTTCGATTGTTGGTATGCGTATGTATTTTTTGAAGTGACAAGCTATATGAATGTCACGTGATAGCTTTTATAGATGACAAATTAGTAGAATTACATACAATCAAAGTAATCGAGAGTTAAATAAACATAATAAATATTTAAAATTTTGATACACAATAGATTTTCGAACGTAGATAATTTATTATATTTTGGTGCATTCAATGCCGATAGTATATTTATGGGCAATTAAGCCGACATCTTTTTAGTTATAGAAAATATGTGTAGAGATGGTTTTACTTAATTCTTACACCAAAATTGTATAAATAAGTATTACAACTATATATTTTCCACAGATTTTCCATCGACAATTTTGTCGGAAATTTTTTATTTGCTACGGGTTACCCACAGACACAATATTACTCAGGCCCATTTTAGCTTTGGACCAAATCTGTGGATAACCATGTTTACCCACGAATTTGACCGTGTGCAATCGACAGTTACCTTGTAGTTTGTTAAGGTAATTAATAATAAATGAGGTTGGCAAGCTTCATATGTACAAACACTTGATGCATAAACTATTTGTACTATACTACCTTTCAAAAAATAAAATTAAACCATTTGTACATATGTAACTAATGTTTTAAAAACCGGTTTTTTAGTTTACTAGGATGGGGTTCGGTTCTGGTTGGACCACCGGTTAAAACGGTTTCATGAATATAAAAATTGTAGGTTATGATTCGAATTTGAACTTTTTGGTGTATATGCGATTAATGATGTGTATTATCGATAGGCTTTTATATATAAAAAAAAGTTAAAATTAAAATAAAATAAAATAAAAAAGTAAAAGAAAATTTAGAAAAGGTGTGAACCAGTAAAAACCTAGTTCTGATTTCGGGTTCAATATGTGAATCGAGCGGTTCAACCAAATTCCATATATGGCCCAAAACCGGTTTACAATGAACCGGTAATCTTTATTTTTTCGGTTCAACCAGCCGATTAAATCAGTTTTCGAAACATTGCATGTAACATAGCATGACCCATTTATGTGTTATACTGTTATTGACTTGGTAAAAGGGTATTGGTGTAACTTGGATGGCAACCATTAGGTTGCAACCGTCAACTCCATAATCCCTTGTATATTTTGGCTACTATGATGATCATGGGTGATCATCATGATCTCCGCCAAGTGATGCCATACTTATGTCTATAAATAGGATGTTATGAATATCCATGTTGAGAGAGGTGAAAAATACACATATACTATGGCGATTCAAGCATAAACTTGGTGCGATTTTGCGTTGCATATATATCTTGCCATATTGAGGTTTTGTGCTCCCGCCAACAGCATTGTGTTGCATTCGTTTGCTGACTAAACGCAACATTGATCTGCATTAATCCTAGGGTTGTTATGTATGAGGCTTGCAGCGAATCGAGAACGTAAACTCTTAATCCTTTAGAGAGGTAATATTCTTCTTGTCCTTATTTTATTTGATTCTTACACTAAAGTTGTACAAATAACTGTACATATAGTACAATTGTTTAATGCGTTTTTTATATGTATTTGTCAATAACAACGGTGAAAATGTTCATTGCTCCTCAGTTTTTGGAGCTTCTTGAGAACACGAACAAGTTGAGTTAGAGATATCATGTGGGCTAAATTTTATTAGTCAAATTGTATAGGAATCAATATTTTATGCCTAGCTTTATGAGGTAAAGCCTTCCCTTCGTATGTAGATACCCCCTCCTTGCTATCATTCGTCAAAACCAAATGTTATGATTGCTGTTGTCAACCTTTTAAACACGATTGTATATTAAAAATATATGTTGAATAATGCATTTTGTATTGATTTATTAAATAAATAAATATATCTACTCTTTTTCCTCTTTTTGATCCCACTTAATTTTTTAAAATTAAATATGACTTTATTTAGTACGTCTAGTTTAGTGCATATACACTTTGACACTAAGTGACCTAACACCAACACAATGAAATAATAACATCTTTTCCTTTTATCCTAAAATAACATTACTTCAAATCTATTTTAGCCCGTTTGAGCAAATCACATAATCTTTATAGTTTTATATCCTATGTCACCCAAATGTAGCTTTTGCTTTTTAAGATGATCAACTTTAATATCAAATCTTTGCACGTCATAATCACGCCATACTTTATCATTTACCATATTTTTAATTTCCTCCTACATTAAATGAATCCCTAAATTTCATATTTCATTTAGTTCTGTTTTATGTGTTTATAAACGAACTATGTGTAGACCAAGGAGGGTTGTGGCCCCAAACATTTGGGTCATTAGTGTAATATCTATCTATCTATACTAATAAAGGGGGGTTTCGTTGACATTATGAAGCTGAGTTGGCACACTATGAAGCAATATAATACGTTGATGTGTCATTCCCACATTAATCCGCTGATGTCATTATTTTGTATTCTATTAATCTTGAAAACTTTTTTAATTATTACACACGAATTATTAGAAAACATTTATTAATATTTCGAAATCATTCATCATCAATATTTATAATTTTGTCTTCAGTATTAATTTATTTGAAATCTTTGTGAGTTCCAATAAATCACGCCCCTTTCCCATTGGCATCTCTTCCGCACCTTTTTAGTTTTCCATGTCACCGCCCAAACCACCCTAATTAGACCAAATCTTGAGAGAGACTATTATACAGATGCTTTAATTTGAAGCTATTAATCTCTCTTTTCTTCTTCACAAGGTTCTTCACATCATCTTCGTTCTCTGTAATCTCTTGCCCCCTCCTACATTGATAATTTATCTTCCTTCATATCTGTTCCAAGTAAAATATTGATTTCACACTTTCTACGGTTATTCTACTTCACCAATTTGTGAGTTTCGATTTTACTATTTTATTTTTCAGTGTTTTGTTTCGTTAATTTGGTGTTCACAGATTATACATTCGGATTATAGCTAAATGAGAGGTAAACACAGATTGTTTGAGACGATATCTGTTGTTTCGTGTCTAGCTATATGAGTAAGACTGGTGCGATCTTGAGACGATCTTTATCATTTGTTTCAAATTTGTAAGTTCAAGGTTTAAAATTTGTAATTTAGAGGTTGATTGCATAAATTTGTAAGTTCAAGGTTTAAAATTCGTAATTTAGGGGTTGATTTCATACTACATCTCATATTTTATCTTCGATATCTGTTGTTTTTAGTAAGGTCATGATTTGGGACAATCTTTAGATAAAATTTTAAACCTATTCAGGCCCTGAATCAATGTCAGAAAGATGAAAGTGTTTTGTTGCTTGGAGTATTTCTCAGATCAAAGTTCACATTCTTTTTAGTTGGATTTAGTGAAGGTGTGGCAAGGGACATTTAAATGGTTCATTATGCAAGTGCATGGGAGGTGTTCGATGAAATGTCCGAGAGAAATAAAGTCACATGGTTTGGTTTCTGTTTGACCCACTTTTGTTTTGGATTTTTTAGATGTATACGATTTGTAAAAATTGTTATATATATGTGTTCTGACTTTTAAAGGAGATAATATATTTCTTAGCATTTCCTTTTATAGAAGTAGCGTTGCGGATGCAATTCAGAACATGTGTGGTACTGTGATCGGCAAGCTGTATTGTTCGTATATCATGGGGGTAAAACTCTTGCCAATGACATGTATGTATTCTCTATTTTTTTCTCTTTATCAACTTAGAATCTAATATCTTCATTTGGCATAAAGTTTGGTGATTCAATGATGCTGTAGCAACCAAGAAGGAGTAAGTTGTTTTGATTTATTGTTCTCTAACCTAATGTGTAATATGAAGAAGTTAATTAGATTAGGATCTAACTAACGTTAAATAAAAATAAAGTTTCTGCTTTGATTGATGACTTGGATACAAAGTTTGATTATTTGGCTTTAAACTCTGATGTTTATAGCAGAGTTGTGAGATCCTATGTTTTCAAGATAGACCTCAATGGACTGCAAGTGTTGGATTGAAAAGAGTTTCTTGATAAGCATAAGAAAAATTTTGAAACTTTGAGGCATGTTGAATAAGTCGATGTTTCCGTTTGAATTTCACAAGAGCTAAATGTGGATAGAGCTATTAAATATACATGTTTAAAGGTATTTTGATACTTATCTTTGTTCATTGATATGCAATGGCGATTAGGTAGGTATCAAATGAGGTTCAAGGATATTTATAAATAAATTAATGAAAATAGAGTGATGATTTTTTTGAATTATATGCATACTATGAAATATTTTTTAGTGAAAAATAAACAATAAGTCTAATGGTGAACAATCAGAGCCTATTAACAGCAATAACAATTTTGATGTATGCCATGGTTTGCTTTTGGATTGTATGGATGATGGGGTTATGAGACTTTTGGATTTTAACTGATCTTTTCAATTTGCACTGGTGATCAGGTGGGGATCAAGCTAAGAATACAGGACCATGTCGTGAACTTACCATCACAAACAGATTTTAATGTAAGTCTTTGTAATTCAAGTTGATGTATCTTGATCTGATTTCCTTAAAAATATATTGTTGAACCATCTTGAAATTTTGCTTGAAGTTGCCATTTTTGTGCATGCTCATGAACTAAAATAATCTCCTCTCATAAACTAAAATGATCATTATTTGTTATTTATTGTCATTATTTGTTACAATATGGTAGAAACAATATCTTTGTGTGTGCTGAATTTGGTGGATTTGAAGTCCTTAGATCCTATGTCTAAATTTGAAACCCCATGTTGAATGATTAATTTTTGTGATGGATATGGAGTCCTTTGATCCCTTTTGGAACAGAATTAAAGTGATGCCACAAAGTTGATCAAGGTATGAAATACTTATGGTTACAATACGTTAAATAAAATTTTGGTCAATCTATTCAGGCCCTGAATCAAGAGGATATTGATGCTCTGAAGCTAAGAAAATTGATTTCTACACACTTTATACTTGGTGCCGACAAGATTCAGGTTGATCTAATTCTTGATCATAGAGTTTTGTTAGGCTTGCGACTTAAAGTTTTTATACGAATACGTCAACTTTAGCATGTGCATAATTAATAATTAATTAAGGGTGCATATTTATCTGTATCATCGTCTTTATATATTTTATCCACTTAATTAGGTTTTGATTGATTGATGTATTAATCTCTCAATTATGTGTGTTTTTTGTTGTGATTGTCGTTTTGATCAGAGGGGAATCAAAGATAATCTGCCCCGTGGAGTTAATCAACATGGATTTGAGAAACAATTAACAATTCTGCGAGCTGTTTGTCCGATTATCGAAGGGTTTTCTACAGAGGAAAAAGAAACATTAAGCGGTGGCAATTCAGTTGAGTTTGACAGGTGATTTTCAGGTCGATGGGTTGGTTTTGGATCAAATGAGCTCAGTAACATTATTGTGCAATTATTTAAAGATACATGGTGTTCAACCTTCAAAAATAAACTTTCTTCATATTCAGTTTTATAGTTTCGTGCTTATGGTGACTGGCAGTATGTAGGGTTTATATATGATATATTATGCTTTTATAGCAATTGACAAATCATTGAAGTTTGTATTTGAGGTAAATTATGATCTAATGTGACCTGTGATTTATAAACTTTAAAAGGGACTGACAGAGTCATGAATTGTATGTCTTTATGAATATCCCATTTGATTACTTAAATGCAGTACTAATTATTTTATTCTTCATTGTTTTTTTCTAGGTTCAACAAATGCGGGTCTGGCGAGGTTTTTGTGAAAATATAAATGTATGGACCCATTATTTTAGGGGATCTACAGGTGGCAATTTGGACCCAATGTAGATATGAATGGTTGATTATTGTCTGTCTTTCAGGGGAGCCCTTATTGGAGAATAAGAAAAAGGTTGCTGATCTGAAGTTAGTGCACACACTCATGTAGTAAAAGAACTACATTTTGTAATGTTACAATGCTTAGTTTTGTTTAAATTTAAAATAATCAAGACTATATTAATTAGCCTACAACTAATATTATTATCCATTGATCCATTCGGCTTACTCAGTTTTTGAAAACCGTAAATCAAATTAATGTAAATCGAACCAATTGAAATAAATTAACTCAAAGTATTGTGTATAGCAAAATACTAATTTATTTTTTAATTTTATATTTTTCCTAACAAAATTCCGTGTTTTCACGGGTCTTAAAACTAATTTATAATATTTGAGGGATAAAAAAAAATGATAGTTGTGACACCCGACCAATTAGGGCTAGGAGTTAGCGCCTAATCATTATGTAATACATGTAATTAATTCTGTGTTAGACTAATTGTATGTATCATTACGTGTATTTTATAAATATACGCATTTACGCGATTAGATTTAATCGTGCATTTTATTATATCGGTCTAATTCCGATCCATTAATATGGACGTTGGTGAACTCAATTTATTAGATAATATGAAAATTATTTAATAAACACATTTGTTTCTAAATATTATTTTGATAATATTTCATAAGTATTTCGTATCGTATAAATAACGTCTACGCGACCAAAAATACATAAAACGCGCTCGATAAATGAAACAAACCAAAGTTATATTTTTATAACTCATTAACAAGTATTTTGATAAAATACTTCAACTCAAAAATATCGAAAGTTTATTCGTTATTTAAAAACGTATATATAATACATAACGTCTAAATATACATTTAAACGATCGGGTAAACAAGCACCGCGCACTACGTAACTTTGGGGGAACAAAAATTAACCAAAACTCAGCCATGTGGGGCCTGTGGGCCGGCCTAGACACAACCCACAAATTGTGGATCATGTTTGTTAAATAATAGAAGACCAAACCACCCCAATCATTCACCATCTATCCATCTCTCTTTCTCTTCCCTTTCTCTCTCTAATCTCTGCCCTCTCTCTCCCTAAAAATCGTCCCACACCATCACCAAAAGCCACCATCAAATCTCCTTGAATCACAAAGTCGATTGAAGCAAAGACGATCACGAGAACGAGAGCTACGTTTCCATCTTTTCGGATTCTCCATACGATCATTGTAAGAATCCCGACACTTTCGTATAGTACTTGTATTATGTTTATATAGATGATATATTGTTCATACAACTTGATGATGTCCAAAAATTATAATGAAAAACGATTTTCATGTGTATATATATAAAGACAGATTCTGTCCCAAAAAATACGTCACACCAAAACGTGTATATCTTGAGTTCTAGACCGAATCAGAAGGTGTATCTTATATCAAAATTTCCGTCTTGAAGTCCTCTACAAAAAGTTCTTCTATGGCCAAACCCAGAAACCCACGGAATTTGGTGAAAAAGCCGATCTATGGACTGAACTCGTTTTCGAAACTAATCTGACTGACCTTCATTCTCATTTTTGTTAAAAATAGTAAATGAACTTATAAAATTACCATAAAGTGCAGATTTACACTATATTCTTAGGTGAATAAGTGTGATTTTTGGTTAGACTTTAATCGGAGTAGAAGTTGGTTAAATCGAGTGGTTCATCGAGTTAAAAATCTGGAAATGAAATATAACTAGCAGTGGAAACATAACTAGAAGTGGAAATATAACTAGCGGTGGAAACAGAATATAACTAGTGGTGGAAACAGAATATAACTAGCGGTGGAAACAGAATATAACTAGCAGTGGAAACAGAATATAACTAGCGGTGGAAACGGAATATAATTAGAAGTGGAAACAGGATATAACTAGAAGTGGAAACGGAATATAACTAGAAGTGGTAACAACTTGTAATCACCTAAGACAACAACACAACAACACATGACTTATACGAATACTAAACACTTCAATTATACTTTACAAGTATACCATTACAACATTTTAATAATAATGTTTTGAGATTATTATTACATTTAATCACCAACGGGCCATACATGTTTTCAAAACACAAACAAACATACCAATGTATATGGACATTACTAGTTGGATGAACAACTAGCATAGATGATCTATTGAGACATCTAATCATTTAAAACCTTACGTGTTTAATACGACCGGCAGGTTTCAGTCGTAGGAGACGACATCATTTCCCTTGTATACCATCATTAGTGCTTGATAGCATCTCATCAGACTCAGGTGAGTCTCATAGCCCCTTTTTAAATGCTTTTACCTAGGGGTGAGATACATGCTCGTTTTGTTTTACATGTGAACACAAGTATCAAAACATCGCTATATGCTACATGAGTTAATTTCATCTAATCAATTTAAAGTCTTCCATCACATAGTTTGTTAATATGATTTAGCGTGAATATTAGTGTATGGTACCATATGGGATTGACAATCCCCGTCCGAGTTAGCAAGCACTAACCTGTCAAACGGACGCATTATCATTTGTTCAGTATGAGTGTTGATTAGGCACTCACAGGGAGGCACCTCGATCAGGTCCTTGAATGTGGATCCTGATCCCCTCAGTTAAGCTCAAACTATGGACTCATGGCTGCATGTACATTCATTATTTGTTTGATTACAAATCATTATATAAATCATGTGGTTCATCAATATCATTTACTCATATACACCTGTGAGCTCACCAACTTTTAGCTGACCTTTTAGCATGTTATCTCAGGTACTCAGCAGTAGGTTGGACTGCCCATCAGGATACTTTAGCTCGAGTCGCATGCAATCATTAAACATCAAGAGATTTCCTTGCATATCTATATTTTGTATAATTGGAAATGTACTAGAATCTCTCAGGGTAATCATGTGAACTCAATATAATGTAAACTCTTATGTTATATCAATGTATTTTGTAAACGACGCATATAGAGTCGTTCATTATATATCTTATGTGCTTGATTATTGATTAGTCGCGCCCCGACCAGATTTGCTTCCGCAACCCGAATTAAGGGGTGCGACAATAGTATACTGGCCCCCCCAAAATTACAGTGATTAGCCAATTAAAAAATTCCATTTTTTTAGGAAACCCAACCGTCTCCACAATCTTCTTCTCATGGGCTTTCAACAATTTCTTCAATCAATTCATCACTCTGGCGGATGCGATACAAAATATTCAGGTATTTTTTTATTATTGTTTTGCTTATTTGATGTTGAATTCCCATCCATATTACACAAGTACGCACCATCATAATTAATTGTTATATGCTCATGTGATCTTTCTAATTGGCTTTTTAAAGCTTGAGTTCTATATTTTGTTATCAATTAATTTTGATCCTAGTTATATTTTGTTATCAATTAATTTTGATCCTAGTACAGTAGTAGCTACGAATTTTGGATTCAAAGTTATTACTCAAATAGATTTTGTGTTTGATAATTGAGATTTGATAGTTCATAATAAGTTCATTGTTATAAGTGTTAAGTGTTGTTGTCTGCTAAATGCTAATTGTGTTCGTATATTCTTTTTGGTGGTTAACATAGAACGAGAAATTGCTGAAACATTTAATTTGGAATCTGTTATCGATGAATTTAAAAGGCTTAAAGGTCGTCGAGCCGACTTGTAATGTTTTTCATCTTTCGTTTATGTATGACTATGCTGATGCTTGCTTTTTTAAGAACTACATTTTGAAATTTTGAATGTTCATTGTTTTCGCCCCCAGAGAAAAACCTTCAAGTTCCGCCACTGATGAAATGATTTAAGCTAAAACTTTGTATCATACGAGTATTTGTTAAACACATGCTAAATACGGAGTACAAAAATAGAAAAGATTGGTAACCAACAAGGCAACAACGTATACTTCCTCCCCAACTCCTCCAACAGTTCGATGTTTAGAACGTCCTCACTTAAAAAAATACAAAAAACAAAAGGACAATCAATCAGTGCTAAGTGTTAACATATACGAAGTATCTTACTTTTTTGAAGTGTCAAATATTATTTTCATTTGAATGATTAAAGTTAAGTTGTTCAATAATAAACAATTCACACTAATTATGCAAAGCATCTCAACACAAATTATTTGATAATTAAAGCAAACGGTGTCATCAAAAACGTAAATAGAAGGGTGGTGGGTTGTATTTAATTTCATTATTTTTATTTTGGCAAAAAAGAAAATGAACCCTTTCATACTAAAACCAATTAACTAAAACATAAAGTGATTATACGATTGCTAATTGGAACATGAAATGTGTTGCATTCAATTAGAAATAAAATTCAATAATTTTAGTAAGGTGTGGATTAGAGGGGAAACTGAATTTTGAGGGTAAGGAGGAACCGATGACCTCGGCCGTTATGTGATTAACGGTTAAAATTCTCAACACTGCAATATACGTGCACACTGTGTTTTATGTAAAATGTTGTGTTGTTAAAATGCAGCGAATTTAAAACGTTGATTATTTCTCTCCTTCCCCTCAAATGCAGTTTTCATTTAAAACTTTACCCTATCTAATTATTAAAGGGATCAGATGAAAACAAACCAACGATAATATTGCGGTATAACTTTAGTTTTGATGACACAAAACGTCAACTTTTTCGCTTGCTTTTATTAGTTTCTAATTAAATGTTGCTTGTTGTATTCAAATGATTTTGTCTAGCACAATCACTCCGGTTGCATTCCAATAATTTCAAGCAATTTTGCTTTAATTCAATTGTTTCTGGTATTCAAATGATTTTGTGTACGTGTCACAGTTACTCCGGTTCCATTCCAATAATTTTCAGCCAACTTACCTTTAATCCATATCCTCTGGTGAGTAATGATACGTTTATTTTGATTGAATTAGCTCATTATAGAGCTTATAGCTTAAAATCATTAAGCTCGATAAAGTGTTTACATAATACCCTTACAGGGGGAGTTTGGTTAGCTAATAGACATCACGTTATGGGTGTAAATGAAGTGAGACACCTCACGAGCTATTCGAGATTATCTTAAAAAATACTCGAAATCAACTCGGTATAAGTCGATATTGACCTCGAGCTCGAACTACTCGAGTTGACTTTCGAGTCAAGCTCGAGTATTAGAATACTCGACTCGAAAGGCTCACGAACCTTGTCAAGCTTGTACCATGTTACATTATTACCCTTTAGTTATTTGTATATTATAGCAAAATTATCGAACCTTTTAAAATATAAACTTTGAGACGAGTACTCAAAATCGAAAGTATCGAGTTGAGTAATACTAATGTTAAATAATTTATTGACTTTTGGAAATTGATAATCGAATCGAGTTGAGCCAAAGAAATATCTTTTAAATAATCGACTCGAGCTCAAATATAGAAGCTTGATATTTATCTATGAAGTGAAAAAAAAAAAAGTGATCTTCAATGATCATAAGTTTTGGCTTTTTCCTATAAATATACTTCTCTTATAAATGAATAAAAATAATGCTAAAAAGGTGAACTAGTGGAAGATATTAGATTTATAGTGTTTTTAAATTTTCTTTTTGATACTTTTATATGAATGTGTGTTTGGGGGAAAACAAAAAAATAAAAATAAATCAAATAAATAAAAATTCCACAGCGTTCAGTCCCGAACGCCGCTCCGGGACACTGTAGGGGAGTGACATAACGTTGTCCAATAGTGTTCTTGAGCAAAAACGATAAAACGATGCCCACACTATATGCATGCTATTACAGCATTAGAATGTAAAGTTTTTTTAAAGTATTTGTTACAACAAAGTGATCTTTAGAAGACTTTTACATGGAAGATCACAATGACTTTTTAAAACTTTGAGAAAATTGAGTTTTACTTGAGGAATTTTGTTGTAATTTGTGTACAAGTAAATCGTATAACCTTTATTTTAAACAAAATTCTGGCAAAAATTGAGAGGAAAAAAAAGATATATATACAATGTTTCTATATAGATATATATGAGTTTCAAACAGTACAGATTTGGTTAGTCTTCGTCTACATTGTCTAAAGTAACATATATTATCATCAAAAGCGATTTCTTTATTAGTTACACATTTTATTTAATCCCCTTTACTAACTACTAATTAATTATGGTAAGGTTCGTTTTTCATAAGTTTCTTTTTTCATATTACATACATGAAACGTTATATAAATCTCCGATTTTGTTGGTAAACCGAGTTGTGGCAACATCATGAATGATGGAAAATACGAACAACTTGAATAACTATTATTATTATTATGACGTAGGCCTGGCAATGGATCATTTTTATCCAAATCCGATCCGATCCGATCCAATTAAATTAATTTATTGGATCAAAAAATTGATCCATTAATCCAATTAGTGATCCAATAAATTGATCCAAGTATCCATTTATACATTTGAATCGATCCATGATCCATTAATAAAAAATATAACTTGGAGTCAGGCATTATCATTTTATTATCATCACGCTAAAAATATCGACCAACACCACTGAATCTCCTACAACTCTGGCATCTCCGGCACGCAACTCCGGTAGCTCCGCTGCTTCCTTCTTCTTCATATCTGCAACTCTGCAACTACGATTGCATCTGAGTCGGTATATCACCATAAATAAAAATTCAAAATGAGAACGCCATGTTGCCATACATTTACTGCATTCATCCTCAAATTCCTCATTTTCTTCCAAACATTCATCGCTATATCAATCATTATCTACTCTGCGTATATGTCAATCATTATCTACTCTGCGTATATGTTAAATCAGTGGGAAAAACACTCACCGATCATTCCACCGTCTCCGTCCCCGTTGCCCTCACCACCGCCGTCGGATTTATCATCATCTGATTTTTATATTTTCTAAAATTTTCATAGGACCTTATGTAACACCCGCCAAATTAGGACTAATAATTAGTGCCTAATTCTATGTTAATACATGTAATTAGTTCTGTGTTAGGCTAATTAATGTGTCAAAATATATATTGTTGAATATATACAAATTATACGATTTGATTAAATCGTACGCAATTTAAATCGAATGTAATTCGGTTCAATAAATACGGATGTTGGTGAAGCATTTTAAATTAATCATTGTGTAATAACATTTCCATATACAAAATAGTATCTTAATAATACTCCCAAATTGTATTGTTCCGTATAATCAAAATTTACGCAACTTAAAAACAGAAATATACAAATTTATTTAAGGATTTGATAAATTAATTCAATTAAATTATTTAACAAAAATTCGTATTTTAAAATGAATAATTGACGCGTAAAATAAATATTTAACGCTTAAACGACGGAGAAAACGAACACCACGCGGAACACGGAGCGGGGACTGTGAGGTGAGGCTTTCACCTACACCCCACCTCCCTCCCTTTTTCCTTTTCACTTTCTCCATCTCACTCTCTCTCTTACTCCCTTTCTCTCTAAATTAAATCATCACCACCATCACCATAAATCTCGAAATAACACCATCATACGCACTCGGATCGTCAAGATTTTTAGAGAAAAGGAACCACCTCGCAACGATCTACCTTCCTATCTTTTCGGATTTTTTATCCGACACTTTGTAAGTTTCCGACAAAATGCCGAAACCTCTCAATTTTTAGTATTTTTACTTGTTTGTTGTTTATCTAAACTTAAAATGTCCAAATATGGGTTGGGTAAAAGATTTGGACCGAACGGTGGCCGGAAAACCCGTTTTCGACTCAAATTTCGGCCATCAGACCGTAATGTCGCTTTTGGACCCAGACTTATGCGACATTAGCTACAACGTCGCAAAACCTCTCGTGATGTCGCATGGTGCGACATCAGTCACAAAGTCGCATTAAATTGCGACGTCGCATATAGCGACATCAGCCTTAACGTCGCTAATACCTCACAACGTCGCATATAGCGACATTGACCTCAAAGTCGCATTAAATTGCGAATGTCGCACTTAGCGACGCCATGCTCAATGTCGCAGTCATTATCTGCGACATAACAACCTACGTCGCACAGATCAGAACCTAGAAAACTCAGATTTTACTAAGTGTTGAGACCCGAAATTTATCACTTGATTTTACCTGAATTCAAACCCCAGATGCGTTTTTCACCAAAGCAATATAGTATAAATAAAAATTTTTCGAGCTGACTTGGCACCTCTACCCCAACCAGGGGCCAACCCCTTGGACCCCGCCAGGGGTTGCCACCCCTGGAACCCCGCTAACCAGGGGCGCTGCCCCCGGACCCCTGTCACCTAGAGTTTGTAAATACATTTCACACCAAGTGTCAAACTTGTATAACACTTCGAAATAATAATGATAATGTCAAGATTATTATCACAAACAATCACCAACGGGCCATACATGTTTTCAAAGCACAAACGAACAAACAATCAAACCAAATGTAATTTGGACATTCTAGTTGGACGAACAACTACAAGGGTGATCTTTTGAGATACCCAATCATGTTTATAACTATCGCGTGTCGTGGACACCCTCAGGTTACAATTTTTTGGACTTCATTACTCGGCTAATCAACTCAAGTTTATTAAGCTAAACTCGCAAGACTCAGGTGAGTCTCATAGCCCCTCTTTTTACTGTTTTACTCAGGGGTGTGATACAATGCTTATTTTTAACATGTGAACGCAAGTACAACTTTTCATATACTACATGAGTTATACACGACTAATCATTTCAAAGTCCTCCGACAGCATAGTTGTTAATACATTTGTAGCGTAAATATTAGTATATGGTACCATATAGAATTGACCCTCCTTGTCCGGGTTAGCAAGCACTAACCGTGTAAACGGACGTACTAATATTTGGGAAGACGAGTGTTGATTAGGCACTCGTGGAGGCAAAAACGCTCAGGCTGTGATCCTGACCCACGAGTTAAGCTCAACTATGTGCTCATGGCTGTATACACTTACATTATCAATTGCTTGATGCAATTCAATTACTTAAATCTTGCGGTTCATACAATACTATTTGATATTCAACCCTGTGAGCTCACCAGCTTTTAACTGACCCATTTTAGCATGTATCACAGGTACCCAGCAGTAGATTGGACTGCCTCAGGATTTCTATAGCTCGAGTCAGCATGCAGACATTAGAGATTTTCTTGCATTAGTATATTTTGTACAAGTACTTATGTACTGAAATCTCTCATTTTATCGAACACGAGCTATGTACAGCTTCAAATGTTGTAAACATTTCTTATATTAATATATCTTGTTAAAACGACGCATATAGAGTCGTTTACTATATATCTTTGTGCTTTGATTATTAATTAGTAACACTCAAAGTATGCTTCCGCTAAACAGTAAATTTGGAGGTGTTACACCTTATGATTGATTTCCTTCCTCATAAATAGTTTAAGAATTGATGTAGATTATATACCCATTTATCAAAACTGTTGATGCCTTTACATGCACATGTGCTCGACAATCATAGAGAAAATAACACGAAAGTGTTTTTATGTTTCGATTAAGCACCAGCCTCAAAAATAATGTACATGTAACATGTAAAAATCAACATTAATATTTTTAAGCATGGTACGTGCATCAAACGCCAATAAATTAACTATATTCATATATACAAGATAACTTAAAGAAAGTACACTTAGCGTGCAATCGATCAAGCTGGTTTCAAAGATAATAGCATTTGAAATCGTCACATGTTTGATCGTCATTCCTTAATTGCGCCAAATATGAGCTTACGTTATCATAACATATCTTTGCTAGAGGGGAACGAGTCTAATAAGTCCAAAGAATTATTTAGATTAATATTAGCATGATTGTTAATGAATAATGATGATCGCAATGGTTAACATTCTTTTGAAACGATGAGATTAGAATAAAAACTAAAGTAGCTAAACTAAGAACCACCAATTGAAATCCATGAATCATTGAATCTATAGAAGTAGAACCCACCGCGAAACCATTAACAATTTGTAATGATTTGTTTTTACTTATTTTATTAGCATTTTCCTTCCCATTTTCTTTGTTTCTACGACCCAATTATTGTGGAAGATGAATATCCTCAATTCCTGAGTTTATTGCAAGCCAATTTGATGCTTTGAGAACGCGTGATATTTAATTAATTAAACAGATCGAATATTCAAACCACCCGAATAACTATACGGTGTTACAATGATTTTGACTAGAAATACAAATACTCGTATATAACATTAAATTTTTGTTTTTAATGTAATAAGTAATGGACGTACGGAAATACAAGTATATATATATTTTGATTTGATTTAATTGACAAACGAATGCATTCATTTAATTCATATTCGCTATAAATCATTGAAAAATTATATGTAGATTTAAAGTAGCTTGTCGAAAAATAGGTCTAAAGATTTAATTGGTTAATGTAATAAAATTGAAAGGTGGAAAGAAAATGTATAAGTGATATGTCAAATGATTAGTAAATTATGTTTGGTTTTAAGTCTTTATTAATGGGGTCTATTTGGTAAACCTTAATTAATATTAGACGGATTCAACGATAGACATGATACAAAAAAGCACAAAAAATGCATATAAAACTTAGTTGAGGGACTTGACAAGTTAGCTAAAGAAAACATCGGGTATATATTAGTTGCTTCAAATTTAACTTCAAGTACGAGTAATCCAGTATAGCTCTATGCGATTGTAATTTGTTTTTAACCCTTTTTTATTATGACATTATTGGTCAATTATTCTTTAGTTATTATTAATTATATTTAAATGATGATTATAATTATAAAGTATATTCATATTTTTGGCCTTGACCAACAACACATACATAATATATACATTCTTGTATCTAGGTCTGTCAACGAACCGAACAAAGCTTGTTTGTGTTCATTCATTAAGGTTTTATCGAACAAATGAACGAACACGAACGGATAAGCGAACGGAATTTGTTGTTCATGTTCGTTCACTAAGAAATTTTATTTGTTCACGAACTTTTAATACATTTGTTTATTAATACGTTAAACAAACCCCAATGAACACAAACAAACATGAACATATATATATATATAAAACTTGAAACATAACGATGCATATTCAACATTACAAAACGATCACAATTAACAGGTTTTATAAGACATCTAATTTTTAAATACGATTATATTTGGAATGAAAATATCTAAATGTTTAATACTATTATATTTAGAATTCAACTGACATTAAATAAGACATACAAATATCTATTACCTTTTGTTAACAAACGAACATGTTACCGAATGTTCATGAACATGTTAACGAACGTTCACGAACATAAATGAACGAACGAGACCTATGCTCATGTTCGTTCATGTAATTAAACGAACGTAAAATTTTATTCATGTTCATTCATATAACAAAATGAACGAACATAAACGAATTTCCCGCTGAACGGTTCGCGAATAGTTCGCTGAATGTTCGATTCGCTTACGGGCCTACTTATATCCGTGTAATTACAAACATGTATATGCAAACTTAGACAAATACATGATTCTTAGCTTTGTCTTATATATTTGACCATTAACAAACATATAATTGTTTACTTGGTTCTTATTATTTATATAAAGTCGTGACTTTAATTTCATGATCAACTTAGATAATAATATATAAATTATATAGTATATATGTAGTACTCCTTTATCTCAGTGATGTCTAAATCAAATGTATATAGATAGTTAGATTAGATACATGCATAGAGTGTTACATCATCATCATCATAACTATATGGAATAATTTAAGGGAATAGTTAACTCTTTTTGAGTAATTGTCATGTCAACAAGACAAGAAGCACAAGTTTTTGCACAATATAAACCATAGCTGGCCCAACACAAAAGTTATCACTTTCTCATTTAATCACTCCTTTGCTTGTTTTAGTTAGTTTCATGGTGTCTTTTTAACTGTCATATCTTTTGTACGAGTACTTTTTACCAAACAAATTAAATATGAATTTTTGTTACTCCATACATACATATAATCGTCATCGTTGTTATTATAATAAGACTTGTTATCAGGGGCGGATCGAGCTTATTACAAGGGGGTGATTAGGTTTACTTACAACTACAAAAAGAAGAAGAAAAAAAGAGAGGTAACAGAAACATGTCGACATGAACTAACAAGAATGGTAACACAACTATACACCTTCAGATGCATACATTCGTGTCTGCCTAGTTCCATTTTCTAGCTACCCTTTTTGTGTGTAAGTAATGGATTGTGTAAATTATAATGCTAAACCGTAAAAAAAGTAAAGCAAAAAAGTAACCATGACGTTCCAAATCAAAATCGTATATTTCTTTTAGTACGTCAATTAACCGATTTTTGTTCCTCTCTTGTTTGGTGGAAGTCGGATACAAACCACAACACCAAAATCAGGCTTTAATCACTAGCCAAAATTTGGACTATTAGTAGCAAAACATTTGAGTCAAGTTCACGGTTTATGTTCAAGATTGAATGAATGCTAAACTGGTCGGTAAACCAAATTAAAACGTAGTTAGTGGAGTACATGAATCCAACGTACGCTCTACACCCAAAATTTTAATATCACTTCGATAACATGACATCGTTTATACATTAAACTAGGCTTGAATCAATACAAACAATTTAGTTTTGTTCACTGGCCGATTTAAAAGTGTAACCGGTTCTCAATAGTACCAAATCGATACTATAATGCATCTGCATTTGTCTTAGAAGAAAAAAAATCCACTAAACCCAACAAGTTGTTTTAATCGGGCAAAAAGATAAGGCCCATTGGGCCGTCAGATGATTAGAAATATTAAAGCCCATTTTATCGAAAAGTAAAACCCACCGAGCCGAAGCGATATCGATCGATAGAGATATAAAACGTGTAATCATATACACAACGTAACCCTAATCCCCTTTTGTTCGCCGCCGTGAATACGAAATGGTGTCGCTGAAGTTACAGAAGCGGCTCGCCGCTAGCGTTCTCAAGTGCGGTCGTGGCAAGGTTTGGCTCGATCCAAATGAAGGCAATGAGATCTCCATGGCTAACTCTCGTATGTTTTCTCACTCTTTTTATATTCATTTTCAGTATGTATCTTTTTTTTTTTAATCGGAAAACTGTGTTCTGTTGTCAATATATATATTGTTTATTTTCTGTAATTTAATCGGGTATCGATTGTTATTTTAGGTTATTACTACCGATTTGTTGTTTGTTTCGCTAATTGTTCATATTAAAGTAGCTATTTAATTAATTCTGTAATTAGCTAGTTGTGTTTGCGATAGGAGTTAAATTAGGGTTTATATTGGCTGTTTGATGAGTTTATTCATATGGTATGAACATATTTACGGATTTGTGGTTTTAAATGTATCATTAGGAGATGAAAGATGAAGTTTTTATATCACTTTGGTTTTAGGTTAATATAAATGTTTGTATATGATTGATATTATATTCGAGACTGAAATATATGACGAAACTTGCAATAAATCACAGGTTGATGTTTGGTGACTTAAATTGTTATTACTCAATAAGCTCAAACCATTTGAAACGGAATTGCTACTTTTTTCTTGTTATTGATTGTTTACTTTTTCTACTTTTGCTAGTTTTATGACTTCATTTTATATAATTAGAGAGATAGTTGGGTTTTGTGTGTGTGAAAATTTGGTCTAGTTTCATGCAAATTGATGTTTATATTAGCTACTATTTGACAGTGTAAGTTATGGGAAGATGCAACTTTTACTAGTTTAGTCATCATCTGTAGCTTAGGATCAACTGATTAACCACACGTTTTATAAATTAGATATTGCTAATGTGTTAGTCTTATATAATGTTGGGTGGACCAGAGCTGAACATTATTCTTAAAATGCACTATTTATATGTAATACTTGAAATGCTCACTTTAGGTTGCTTTCACTGATGCTTTGCAGGTCAGAACATCAGGAAGTTGGTCAAGGATGGTTTTATCATCAGGAAGCCAACCAAGATTCACTCTCGATCTCGTGCACGTCTCCTGAATGTGGCTAAGAGAAAGGGACGTCATTCTGGATACGGTATATTTTTTTGGTTTGTCATTAGCTTGATTATTCCATGCTATAATGGACTTTACAGACACATTTTTTATCTTGGATACTTTTTTCTAATTAGAGCACCTCCAATGGGCTTATGTGGCAAGTTTAAAGTTTTGGTTGTCATAGTTTAAAGTTCAACAAATGCATTGTAGTGATGCCACATATTCATGCGTATAAAGTGGAGTTCAAAGTTCTTTGAGCTCTACTTTGAACTCAAAATGGGTCCCACATTGTACCTTCTTTAATTATTTAGTATTATATATCAATGCATGTGCGTACTTATTGGAGCTGATATGCAATATAATTGTATTTTTATAATGAAATGATGTGGGACCAATATATCACTTTGAAATTTGTGGAGTTTTATGAATTGTAAAATTTTAATGTAAAAGATAGTAATAGTGATGTGGCAAAACTTTAGACTCAAAATATTAGAATGCATTGGAGATTTAGAGAATTGCCAAATGTAATCTATAGAGTTTTGTTGTCATGTGAGTGTAATTGATGTTATCAATATTTATAGGAAAGCGTAAGGGTACCAGGGAGGCTAGGTTGCCTACTAAGATTCTATGGATGAGAAGAATGAGGGTGTTGAGGCGATTGTTACGTAAGTACCGAGAGGCAAAGAAGATTGACAAGCACATGTACCATGACATGTACATGAAGGTTAAAGGTAATGTTTTCAAGAACAAGCGTGTGTTGATGGAGAGCATCCACAAGTCAAAGGCTGAGAAGGCCCGTGAGAAGACCATAGCTGACCAGTTTGAGGCCAAACGTCAAAAGAACAAGGCTAGCAGAGAAAGGAAGTTGGCTCGAAGAGAGGAACGATTTGCCCAGGTATGGTGTTAGGATGTGTGTTGTCAAAGTGATTATCTCATTTAAAACCTGGTCATATATGTTTAGAAGAACCCTTTTGATCACTAAGGGTCAAATCTGTTTAATGATCAGAAGAATATAATTAAATAGGCATCAGTGTGTATTGATTATCTTATGAATCTTTTAACCTGTATTTTCTTTGATTTCAGGGTCCACAAGAGAAAGCACCCGCAGCACCAGAGGCAGCTCCTGCTGCACAACCTGCACAGTGAGTGTCGTTTTTTTATCTCATATTTATTAATTTGCATTCTGTTGTTGGATGCCTGTTTTAATGAGGATGTAAATTCTTTTTCAGGGCAACAAAGAAATCCAAGAAATGAGGTGTCTTCAATATGTTGGAGGTCTTTAATAGGCTTGTGGTTTATTTTAGTGATATGTTTGTTACGATTTCATTATGTTTTCGAATATTCCTTCTTAGAAAGAGACTTCAACTCTTGACTCTTGATACAATGAATTTTGCCTGCTTATTTTATGTTTTGTTTTGTTGCATCTGTTTCTCAAAAGAAGGATGTACACATGATGACTTAGCATGAGTAAAACTGCTTTTACAAAAAGACCGAAGACAGCCGTTCCAATGGTCTTTAAGTAGAAAAGAGATGTCTAATACCGATACTTAAGCATTCCTGTGTTCCTAAATAAATTGGGATGAGTAAGTACACCTGATTAAAAAGGGTCACGACTTATTATATGAGTAACTGGAGTTGGTTTCGGCTAGGCTATGCTCTCGAGTTTTTGAATAAGGAAGTAGATCTATGCACCCAAGCACTTGGGTTTGTCTTTCTGAGTTTTGGGAGGAAAGTAGGTCCATGCATGAAGGTAGAGTAAAGAAGATGGCAAAACTAGATAGAAAATGAACAAGCTATAGTTTTTTGTTATCGAGTTTGAAATACTAAAATTGAAAGATTAGAAGGTATAGACATATTTATTCATCTTTCCTCTGTTCCTCATACTGAGAAGAAAGATAAGAGAAAAAACTTGTCATTGTGAATTTCCATTCTCTCTTTTTCCCTTTTTCAAGATCTAAAACTAGAGACACAAAACTTATTTTATTTTTTTCATCTATCGTTTGGATAACTTAATGTTTTAAGGGAAGTGTTTAATGAACATTAATTGAAGTGTAAAATTCCATAAATATTCAAGATGATGATTAATGTATAATTTTATAGGGTTTTGCTGGCTACACGTTAACCTGCATTTAATGAACACATAATTTTCTTAAATATTAACATTTGTATTTAATATTCATTAATTCAATCTAATATTTACCATTTTTATACATATATTAATTACAAATTCTGTTATTTAAGAAAATTACGGGGTCATTTAATGCACGTTAACGTGTGCCACATGGCACACGTTAACAAAATCCAATTTTATATAAGTAAATTAAAGAGTTTATTAAATTGATTTTTTAATTTAACTGAAAACTTTGTGTACACTTAGTGTAGTGGGAAGAACTTTAAATATTTGTTTTGTCTTCTTTATTTTTTATAGAAAAGTATACTATACTATATACTATATACTATATAATTATTAAAAGGTAAAGAGAAAGAAATAAAAGAAGATAGGCTTTAACAAAATATGTGAAAAGTCAATATATATAATATTATTTTCATTGAGTTGCTATGGTGTTTTATTGAGTTTAAATATGTTATGAATAGTTAACAATCACCACCAAAGTATGCATGTCATGGCAAAGGGAAGGATTTCTCGGGAAATCTCGTTTCTCCGCCTTTTTATTTCCCTAGCGTACCAAACACGGGAAATGGAACCATTTCCATTTCTTTGGTTTCTTTTCCCCCCTACCAAACACACCATGTCTCATCTTTAAAAAGCTTTCACCAACTACTAATGAGTGTTTGGATTATGTATTTGAAACTCAAGGGCGGATCCACCCTTCTACAAACTAGGTCCTTTGACCCATGTTGAAAATAATTTTTTTCTAATGATTAGTGGATAAGTTTATAACGGAACTAGGTTAAAAATTAAATAGGACCTACCTAATAATTTAACTCACTATAAATACAAAATTGGGCTAATTGAAACCCAATATCAGAAAATCTACTTTCAAAATTTCCCATAAATCTTAGCCCAGTTGTTCAAATACTCCCAAAAATGAAATATTTAAATAAATATCCTTAATAATCTAATATTTTTACGATATAAAATCTCATCAGGAACAACTTTTGCCTTTTAGTTTTTTAAAAGATTTTAAATTCATAATAATGACCCGACCCGACCCGTCAACCCATTTGTTTTTTCATGATTATTTGTTATGTCAACCAAGTCATTGAGTCGGTATATTAAGGAACCATGTTATCGTATGTGCTAGATCCGCCACTGTTGAAACTTAATCTATATGAGATTTGGTACATATACTTCTTTATACAAAATGGAAATCATTACCGCTTTAAATGTGAAAATTTATTTCACGATCCTTTTATCAAGTATTTTGATATATCGTGTTCACTATATATGAAGTTTGCCTTTTCTTTGGTTAGCTTTTTCTTTGGTTTTCACTTATTTTTCAACTCGAAAAGACAATGTTAACTAGAAGAAAATCAAACTAATGAGATGTCTAATGAAAGCTCAATACAAAATATACGAAGAAGTAAGACAGCCTAATAAAAGCTAAGATAGTAAAGATGAACTGATACTGTTTAAAAAAAGTAGGCACATAATGGGCTTCTTAACCGTATTGGACTATTGGTTGGGTTAATTAGGCCCACTTCCCCTACTGTACTAAATGTCATACTTCATGTCTTCATCGTTTTAGGGATACGCTCTTGTCCCGAACAAGGATACCCTCCTGTTCTGGAATTCCTTATCCCTAAATTGCACCAATCCGGCCCCACCGTCTCCCTCGGTAACCCAGGTTTGTTAAAATTCCGTTTACAATCAATTGTTAATTCCTACATATGCTCACAAAATTCATTCAAATACATGTAATTGATTTTAATTTTTATCGATACTTTTTATCAAATATCGTCTTGGATTATAAAAAGTGAAATTGTATCCAATTTGACACATAATTTTATTGTATGTACGTATAAAACTTCGGTTTATTATTGTTATATTTATAGATGAGAAATGATATGGTTGTGAAACTTTTACTAAATTTTGATGATACAAATTGATGTGGCACAAATAAGATAAGGTTGTGTTTGGTTCACGGAATTGATTGGAATTCGATGGAATTGAATGTGAGATTCCATTCTTTGGTTTATTTGGCTGAGTAATTGATTAAGTTATAATCTTTCAAATTCCTTCGGCTAAATGAATTGAAAGTCATTTTCCTTTGATGAATTCCAATTACTTCAAAAAAATTCGGCAAAACAAACACACCTGAAAGAAGAGTGCGAACAAATAAATGGTATGATAACGATAACTCAATCTGTAAACTTTTTTATTTACTATAATTCATTTGTAATTATAGCATTGCTCAACAGGTGGTAATGTACCATTTTTTAGGATGTGGCGCATGCATTGGCTGCCACATCATCAAAATATAGTGTAGTTACCACATCCCAGCAATAGTAATAATTGATTGTTTGATACTTACGATACAAAGTTTTAAATTGGAGTTCTAATACTATATTTGAGTAACCAAGAGATTGTGGGTTCAAATCTCGTCATAGATAATGTGTATATATGTGTCGATTGTGCGTGTATGTGCTATAGTTTTTAGGTTTGCTTTTGAAACATAAAAAATAGAAGTTCAATACATTTACAGTGATTTAACACTAATGAATTTGATAAATGTAAATGGATGTATTCTTTTTGTGTGCGCGCAGTTCTTAGATTAACATGGGCCGAAGCTATCGATTGAGAACAATATGGACGCCTGAAATGGACAGATATTTCATTGATTTAATGCTAGATCAGGCTGGGGAAGGAAACCGGATTGATGATCATTTATTTAGTAAAAGAGCATGGAAACACATGACAACATTGTTCAATACTAAATTCAAGTTTCATTACGAACAAGATGTTTTAAAAAACAGACACAAAACTTTAAGAAGTTTATACAAGGCAGTAAACAATCTTCTTGCATCGGATGGGTTTACATGGGACGCTACTCGACATATGGTGACGGCTGATAATAATGTTTGGGATGATTATATCAAGGTCGTGTTTGTTCTATTTTTCACATTACTTCTATTATATACATTTAGTCGCTAAAATTGTGATGTTTGCAGGTCAACGTATGACCTCTCAGATTTTCTGTCTGCAGCATTTGATAGTTGTAGCATTTCTCCATTTGTGTGTGTTATCCTTGTCCCGGGGTCATGATAATCATCTTTGTATCATTCCAATTTTATTGGATGTCCCGAAAGGATAGAGGCTAAAATAGTTACAACTTATAACAACATCAACAAATTGCTATAAGTTTGAATTGTGTTTCTTTTACCTTAAAGTCAATCTCCACATTTGTGTTTGCTAGTGTATGTTCAATGTTTCTTAAGGGGAATTTAAAAGGGCTAATTGCCTAAAAAATCGATTTGGCCCTGTTGACTTTCCTTTTCTAACTTGAAACTCTGATAGTGTGAATCTTATGTGACACGTGAAAACTGGTTATCTTATGATATTAATGCTTTGATGGTTTCGCTAGCCTTGTACTAGTAAGTTGGTGGTTTCACTAGCCTTATACGGAGTAGTAATTTGTTAATTATTCTATGTAATTAGTTCGATTGAGAATGATTTATTTGTAGAACTTATGAGTATGCATAAATTTATATATGCAGGTACACCCTGGTGCTCGATTATACAGAATAAAAACCATTCCGTATTACGATGATTTATGTCAGATATATAAAAATATAACTGCGGAAGGATATCTTAACAATTCTGACAAAATGTCAGAATTAGGAAACGAATCCGTTGGTGATGCTGTTATTGAAAATAATGCGGCTGATTTGGAGGTTCTTCATGAAATTATGATCGATGAAGATTTTAGAGTCTCAATCTCTAAAGAATTTGCTGATATCGTTCCTCCATCTGAAGAAAATATATCAGGAGGGAGTCGTGTTAGGACTTATTGGCAGCCACCAATGGATCGGTACTTCATTGACCTTATGGTTGACCAAGTTCGGAAAGGAAGTCAGATTGATGGTTTGTTCCGAAAGCAAGCATGGATAGAGATGATCAAGTTATTTAATGACAAGTTTGGTTTCAAATATGATGTTGATATTTTGAAAAACCGTTGCAAGACATTTAGAAGACAATATAATGTTATAAACAAACTTTTGGAATCAGAAGGGTTTTTCTGGGATGATACACGTCAAATGGTGATTGCTGATGATCGTGCCTGGCAAGATTACATTGAGGTTTGTATCATCTTATCAGTAATTGTTATAAATTTTTTTTTTACCGTGTATCATTGTTTGGGGGTTAAGCATCTGGCAACGTATCTAACTTTCCCCAAAATTTCAATACAGAAACTTTTACAGTTAGATGCACGCAATCAAATTTTTTGTAAAGTTGGAATATATTTTCAGACACTTGGCCTTAGTTTCTTGTACATGTGAATGTGGCAACATGAATAAAACCCATATCTTGCAGCCCATTTTGTTAAATTTATATTAGTTATCTGATTATGACAGCACTTACAAAATGTAATACCAAATATGGATGAACTTTAATTCTCAACCTCCAATTATATTTATTTTCAACTGCTTGTTGATATGATTGTTATGAAGATTACAACCTGTAAATATCTCAGGCAAATTCCGATGCAAGACAATACATGACAAGGCCTGTGCCTTACTACAAGGATTTGTGTATTGTATTCAAAGAAGTGAACAGAGATGAAAATGATACTCTTTCTGATAATCATTCAAACCAAACTGACCAAGTTCCTAGTGGTTCGGCAGCCTCAACTGATGAGCTGGATCTTAAGCGCGCGCTTGAACACAAAGAAAGTTCAAAGAATATGAAGAAAGCAAGGAAGGATGAAGAGAGCATGGTGAGTGCTCTACGTGAAATGGCAACTGCAGTTTCTTGTTTAGTAGAAACGAGGAAAGATGAAGATAACCGGAAAAATTTCAGCGATGTAGAGAATGTAATTGAAGCTATTCAGGCGTTACCAGATATGGACGAAGATCTCATCTTGGATGCTTGTGATTTTTTGGAAGATGATAAGAAAGCAAAAACATTTTTGGCGTTGGACGTTAAATTGAGAAGAAAGTGGTTGATTAGGAAACTTCGTTCCCAAAATGGTAGTACGATAAGTTAAAATATTTGATGTAAATTAAGCCTTTGGTTCATTATGATCAATATAATGTGGTTGTTTAAACATTTTCTAATACGAACAGATTTTTAGATCCTAGCTCTTAGCAGCGAATGAGAACACAAGTGCTGAAGTGCTTGATTGCATATGCAAGAAATTGGTGTACTTAATGGTTTTGTTGAATGTAAAGCCTAACTTAGATCCTCCACTCTTTGAATCTAATCGTCTATTATGCAGTCGCGACTTCGTAAGCAATCCGTTTATTTATGTCTTTGTCTTTGCAGATACAATGGGTTTTGAGACTATGAGCATAACATACCCAATAAGAGTTATGCGCTAAAGACATGTCTTGTGTATAGTTCTACTGCGCGAAAATGGACCTATTGTGGCCATGGTATGCAGTACATCATTTTCCTTTGGCTGAGTGGCATGAATTCCCATGGTGCTGGTTTTTCCAATTACATAATTACCTGAAGACAACATTTGACCCAAAAGGTGAAAGAATGTTACTAAATTATTTTGAATACTCATAAAACCTATGTCATCAAACCAAGCCTCAACTGATAACCTGGATTGTAAGTGTGAGCTCGAACACAAAGAACTTTCAAAGAATTCGAAGAAAGCAAGGATGGATGAAGAGATGGTGAGTGCTCTTCGTGATATGGCAACTGAAGTGGATGAAGATCTTATTTTGGATGCTTGCGATTTTTTGGAAGATGATAAGAAAGCAAAAACATTTGTGGCATTGGATGTTAAATTGAGAAGTAATTGGTTGATTAGGAAACTTCGACCCCAAGATGGTTGCATGATAAGTTAAAAGTTTTGATGCAACTTAAGTTTTCGGAATGGACAATTCATCCATCAAGATATCAATACTTGGTTGTTAACGGTTTTCTTGTATGAATATAATTTTGATCCTAACATTTAACAGTGACTGAAAAGACAAATGCTAATCACATTTGCAAGAATTGGAGTACTTGGTCTTGTTCAATGAACAAATGATTATATTTTTCCATTGCCCGCCACATATACCTGCCTTGTCTGCCCAGCCGAAATAGAATCAATGTTTTCTCGTAGCCATTAAGCTCCTATTCAACAGAATATTCTATCAGAGAACTACCATTTTGGACCTTTTGGTCATGTTACTTTCAGGGACATTATGCATCCGTAAGATTATTATGATAAAGAAAACAATTTAGGATATGCGACTATCCATGAAAGTTAACCTAAAATGCAAATAGACTATTCTAAGCAGGATTCTGTTCTTTGTCAAGTGTTTTCTTCAAAGTGATCTTCTAGATTGAATATGTTTATACTAAATTTTAATGATTAATTCAACTATGAGGATACCTAAAGAACCCTCAAAGTAAATTGCAAAGATTATTATGATCATGTAGTGATGGAAGTTGTTATAGGATCATGTTGGTCATACAAGTGACAAATTACAAACAAACCATTATCAATCAAAGGCCCGAAAGGCCGAAACCATATCTATTAGTAAAACCACTGCATTTTATTGATCCTGTCTATATTTAGCTTATATGCAAATCCATTAGTAAAACCAACAGCATTTTTTTTTCTCTTGTGTGTGTGCAGTGTGTGTAACATGAAAATGATTCATGAGGCTAAAATTACATGCCTAAAGATTAGATCGGTAAATACGAAGAATGATTGGTGAAGAAAATGAGAGAGAATAAGTGAGATCCATGTGTCATGCAGCGTACAGATTAGACATAAATTTAAGCATATATTTTAGACACATTTAAAATTACTCTTCTAACATCTTATTCGAAACTCAATCTCCAGAAACCACACACAGTTTGTCTACAAGATTTGTTTGTAAGTTTTCATAGGTATGTTTTCGCCTTACCCCACACAGTTTGTCTTGTCGTCTTGAGGCTACATTATGCAATTAAACATGTTTGGTCGGGAGTATTACATAGATGGGTGACTTCTTGAGAATTCTCGCCTATTTTCCGAAACAATGTTGTGCAATAACATTGTGGCCACGTTAGACAGTACATACATACGTACCCAGAAAAAAAAAACATTTGACCGGTTGACTCGAAAGTCAAAAGATTGTTACTCAATTATCTTGGAATGTCATAACAACCTATGTCATTATGGTTCATCTAGTTTATGTAACAAGTTTGGCAACTCTATTGAATAATGTTTCATGACCACACCAAGCCGATCTCAACCTTTTTGGTTTATTAATGAATGAATGAATGAAATACAAGTATAAAAAAATGGGTAAAGTATCTGGAAATGCAACTAACTTGGACCAAATCTCTATTGTGTGTACCCAACTTACGTATGCTATTTTTAATGCAACCAACTTTTCAAAATGGTGTTTTTGATGTAACTTGATGACATGTCGCGCGTATGGCGTGCCACGTGGCGTATGGAGAGAGCGACACGTCATCAAGTTACATCAAAAACACCATTTTCGAAAGTTGGTTGCATTAAAATTAGCATACGTAAGTTGGGTACACACAATAGAGATTTGGTACAAGTTAGTTGCATTTCCAGTTACTAATCCCTAAAAAAATCCCCAAAAAGTAGACCCCATTTTGATATTGATAAAAAAAATAATCAGCATCGTGTTTGGCATTTCTTGTACTCATGATTTTGTCAGGTTGGTACGGATGGATGGATGGATGCTTTCATGTTGTTAAAAGCTGCTATCTTTTACTATTATTCATTGTAAACCGTGCATTAATAATTGTACAATTGAATAATAATACAACTGGAAGATGCTTGCTTGCTTAATAGTAGTGGAAGAATATGTTTATGTATGGTCCCCTGTGTTTGATGAAACTCAATGACTTGCCTGTTGCTAGCTGTAAAATAAGATACCAACATGTTCTTATTTTTTAAGGGTGATGATGAATCCACTAAAGTTTTTGATAAATCCACCATTACAGTGCGGTACCAGTTTGTACAGTACAATTTTCAATACATAAATATGGTGATCTATCAAAAAGTTTGGTGGAAATATCACTACTCATTTTTTGAAGGGACTACCATTTTCAACATATACTACCACCACCATCATCATCGTCGTCATCATCATTATAATCCTTGTGTAACCATGTCCATTCCCTTAAATTTGATATATAAATGTAGACAAATATGCATAAGACAAACAAATCCGCTTCAAGGGTCTTATGTCGACAAATTCACTCACATGTAAGTTAAAAGTTGAACCCACGACGTTGTGACTAAAGGGTTGCTCCGGTAGTGCTATGCCAAAAGTTTTGATGGTACCATTAACTTAGCTCATTGCTTCGTACCATATAGCATAAAGATTAATAATTTTAAGTTTTTGGTCACATTACGAGTTTGTAACCGGTCCAAAACCATATCGACCACAGATCTAAAAAAGTCGTAATGAAAATAGAAAATCCCAAACGAGATCATGGACTACATGGAAAAAAAATAAAATTCAGCTAGTAATCCAAGCCTAATTCATGCCTAAACAACGTCATTCAATTAAAGTACAAAGGATAGAAATCTAGCTTTAGGTCGGACACCTACCGGTTCAAGTTTGCTATAACCATGTGGTTAGCCGGTTAGGTTTTACGGGTAAGTCCCGAGTTTTGTACACTCCTACATAACACGAGTTAAATGGTTAAAAGCACAACATGCACATGGTTCTACCAGATGAGCTAAATCCTTATCATTCACCTTTTAGTCCTTACAATCTTCAATGCACAATGGCTATTTGCAGCAAGGGGGTTAAAGACCTTTTTGTTACCACACTTTGCACTATATAGGTGTGGGGATTCTTGCTAAGAAAGAAGACAGTTATACATACAAACTCATTGGGTAACTGTCTTCAAACAAAAAATGGATATCCTACAAATTTTACATATCTTTTTAAATGGTAACACACATGGGCATACCAAAAAAAATAATGATGATGAATCCGGATTAACAAAAATGGATACAACATACCAAACAAACCATCAATGCACTACACATGAGCAACCTGTTCATTAGAGACACACACATTAATATGTTTCTATTTATCATTATTTTAATTTTAACAATATTATTATTATTACAAGTGTTTTAGGTAATTGGATTAAGAATTTAAGATCAAGACGTGCGTGTTGTTTAAAATAGAAAGTGACAGGAGAGATTACTAGCTGCCGACATATAACTGGTTTAATCATAGATTATATGGTGATAATTATGATTTAATTAAGATTAAGAGACGTTGGTGTCAGTTGCCATGTCTTAATCACTTTTTCTTTTGATTGAATCCATCATATACATGTCGACTATAATAAGCTTCCAAGTAACTCCACAACGTGTATACATTAATCAGTCAACACGTAGTTATTTCAATAATAACGCAAATTAGCAACGTACTTAGCATAATTTTATCATTAGTTGCAATCATTCAACACATCCGTATACCTTTTTGATTCGTATCAATTATGATAGTATTCATCTTAGTTTGTCTTTTACTGAATGACTGCGTACAAAATTTCATATATTTACTGCTAAATAAGTCATTCAGCTCCTACAAATCCATTTTTGAACAAATGGAAAAATTACATAATTTAACATTAGTGCAGGGTCAGAGGAGAGCTGCATATTTAGGAGAATAGACGATTTCGACCGTTGATTTATGTGATCAACGGTCCATATTAGCAAAAGTGCATTTTACGTAAAATGCAATACATCGCATCTTGATTGTTAATCACAGAAACCAACTGCTCGAATCGTTTGCCTCTCCTTCACCTTAAAATGAAGCTGCTCCACAGAACATTACCCTTTAGTATTATCTACCAATAAATAACAATCATTCAAAACGTACATGGAAAAAATTCTTTTTCTTTTCCCTGTCATCACCCAACTAAGGTTATTGCTAAAAATTACTCAACAAGGATGCTACAACAATGGCAATAAAATGAGTGCATACCCAATTCACAAAAACAAAGTGGATTTCATCAAATCAAAAAGGGTACATCAATGAGTTGCAATATCCCAAATTACACCATACATCATCATGAATAAAATCTACCCAAAATTGAGATACCAGGGGGTTCTGGAACTGGAACAACAACAGACTAATTGAATATTTTCTTTCACTTTTATTACCAAAGACTGCAGAAATAATGGAATAGAATACAGATGCCCAAAACATAACATGTCTATTAATTCAACAAAAACTATAAACCCCCCCAAAAAAAGATGTAAAATGTAACAATAAAAGAAGAAAGAAGATGATGATCATCACAATGTAACATTCATTCACTGAAGAAATTTAAAAATTTACCGGTTCGATAACAATCACGACGACTGTCCGTACAAATCGTATGGCGCCCATAACGCATCTAACGGGCACGGTTGTTTCGAATCAAGCCGTAACCACGGCTTACCGCTTCCACTCCAATGCAATAAGCTCACCGGACCTGCGTGCAAATCGCGACAACTTCCTACCACATTATCCCCACCTAACCCGTGTTGGTTCCACCCGTGATCAATTGGCGCAACATGCCCAGCGAAAACCAACAGAAACGGCGGTAATGACCCGAGCTCGTATATTCTGTCACTCTTTTGAATCTCCATCCATTTTTCGATATGTTTCGTGTACCCAAACTGTCTCCATTTTGCTAAATCGATAACCATCACCCCTGTATTGAAGTAACACGGATTCCTTTCCTCAAAAATGTTTGAGTATTGACCGTTTGACCAAAAAGCAGAGGTGAAGTATTTGGTGAAGTTTGCGTGACAATATTCCGGTGCACCGATAGTTTTTTCACTTAAATCCGTACTCCATAGCTTCGCCACGTCATCAACAACAACCAGATCGGAATCTAGATAAATCACGCGCCGGACACACGGTTCAAGTATATCAGCTAAGTAATTCCGAGCGTAATTTAACGGCTGTTCTAACGCTTGCCGCACCGACGTCGAAATTAACTTCCGTACAATCTCAGGCTCGAAATAATACACTTTAAACTTCAATTTAGGGAAAGTTGAACCAACTAGGGTTTTGAGATTCGTATCAGAAACTAAAAAATGGAAGAAAATACTTTCAGGACATGATGAATGTTGCAATATCGAATGAACAGCAGCGATCGAGCCACGTAAGTACTCGAAATCGAGCGTAATCGCAACATGAACTAACGACGGATCACATACATCACCGGAACCGGTGTTTCGCTCGCATCCAGCCGCATTATGAAACGTCGAAGCTGTACGGAATGACGACCGGTGTGTCAGCGTGGCCGGAGCTTGACCGCCGGCGGCGATGTGAGAATGAAAATGATTATAATGATTGTGATAAGATCTAATTGCTTCAGCAGGATGAAATGATTGTAATGAAGGTGCTAGAACAATCATCACCATTGTTGCTGATACAAAACCTGAGAATCTCATTATCCATTGCATTTTATAATTAATCAATGAATGAATTAATTATAAAATATACCTATATATACACAGATATATATGTATATATTACAATAGATATGAAACTAGGGTTTCAACAAGGTCTACAGAAAACGAAAACCTAAAATATGGAATTAGATGAGGAATTTGAAGTATAATGAGATGAATTTGTGAATAAACCTATTAATTTGATCAGAGGAAGATGCTGCCGTGAAAACGAAGCGATCTTCTTCTGATTCATCAAGGATGACGACACTATGCGCCGACTAGTAACGTTGACGGTAACGGTGACGGTGACATATATATTTATTCAATCAGTGTGTATGTATGAATGTATCTCCTCGCCGCCGTTACGGATTCCGTCCTTCAACCTTCGCCGGAGAAACGACGAAGATGAGAATGAAGGACGGAGAAAGGAGGAAGAAGAATGGAGATTGTTTTTTTGTTGTTTTTTTTTTTTTTTTTGGTTTTTTTTGATTTTTTTTTTATTTTTAATAATTGAATAAATTTGGGGGTGTGGTTTCTGGAGATTGTGTGGTGACATAGTGTTATTATGTCGTTGGAATCAGATTTGTATACTCCCTCTGTGCTTTCCTTTTTCTCTCTCTGGTTGTATAAAAATAAGTTTTTATTTTTAATTTTATTTTATTACTTATTTATTTCTCATTCTTAAAACACACCTAATACGAAGTATTTTATTTGTAAAAATATTAAATACCGTATTAAATTTGTTACCATAATTTAAGACTGTAACATTATTAGGTGAATCCATATTCTATCATTTATGAATTATGAATAATTAAGAGCTAACTAATTTAACGATATCTTTAGAAATATAGTTAGTAGTAATAATTGTGGTAAAAAACGATTCATTTGATCCATACGTCACTCTAGTCTTTTTAACACCGATTTCTGTTCGGTTTAAAATTCGTACTAATTTAAGACTCTCAACCTCTTCGAGTCAAGAACCTTAACCCTTCACAAAGAAAAACGTATCTTCACCTACCTTAACCCTTCACAAAGAAAAACGTATCTTCACCTTCTACCATATATGATTCTTGAATATACTTTTCAATTTACTTGATTAATTTAAGAAATACAAGTCAAATGTTTAAACCGACAATTCGAAGAGAATATGCTTATGCACTCATTGAGGTTGAGAACGTTTCCTACCGGTATCAAACGTGACCAAGGATATATATATACCTCAAGTGGTTAGGATGCTGGCTAATTATTAATTGAATTCAAATTTCCAAGATTATTCAATTATAAAATTACTTTGTATCATTTTTTTAATGAGTTTTTGACTTGGTTATAATGGGCACTGATTCGTACATCACTAACTGTATAACATATCGTCCTACGAATCACCGATTATTGTTTCAAGTAAATAAACAAGACAAGACAAAAGTTGCTTCAAAAGTATCTCGATATCTTACACAATAAATAAGCACTTAAAGTTTTGTTGCTTCTTAAAATGCAATTGAATTTGATCATCGTTGGATACATTATTTTGTGTATTGTAGTAGCTTTGTTAATATAAAATCTAATTTTTTATAATAATAAATAAAAAGAATAATATAATTTCAACTTTTTGTCTTGGATCTCACTTCACTTTAACCCAAAGCCAAGTTCACATTCTTTATTCTTTTTAATTTTGCTTTAAAAGAAGATAAAATAAAATGCTTTTCTAATACACCAAGTAGATACAACTCTTGAACCATAGAGTTACGTATAGAAAGAAAGAGATCTTATAACGACCCCTAAACCAATTAGGCCGTACATATCTTATAACCATTGTTACAAGTTCAAATAGTGACTCGTTAAATTATATATTCGTGTTACGGGATGTGTAAGTATTTTTGTTTTTAATAAAAAAACTATACAAACATTAAAAAAGAAGCTGGAAGAATAAATTAGATGAATGGTCATTGTTATTGGTCATTCTTATGGATTTCATCACTCGTTAACTGTTTTATGTTTTATATTATATTATTGTTTATAAAGCATGTAGTGTAAGTATTATCGCTCTTTCAAATATACTAGTAATATGTCCTTTTTATGTAATTTTAAAAAGAGGGAACTTAGGTTGTTCTGAATTATAATATCGATTGATGATGGAGAAGAAAAGTTATTGGTCTATTTCTTCAATTTAAAAAGATAGGATGGATCAAATTTTACCAAGTATGATGCGTGGTAGGAGATATGTTTGTGATGAAATACTTTTTTAACTGATTAAACATTCATAGGGTTTCAACGTTAGATAAAAAGGTTTCGACATTAGATAAAATTTGTAAGAAATGATTAATCAGAATGACCGGTTAATGTAATTTACAATAAAAAACGAGGGTTGGATTCAAACTTTTGAAGCATATTAACTTAAAATGGATGGAGTATAATGGGATAATTGTATATATACATGAATTAATTTATATATTTGTGATAATGAGGTGCTGTAAATAGAATTTAGTAGTAACATTTTTAAAGTGTTCACTTGTTGAAACTTAGAGGGAGGGATTACTTAACAGAAGAGAATGATTTTTCTTTCCTTGTATATAAAAAGCACAAAACCTCTAGTTTTGATACCGTCATATAAAGTAAAAAGCAAGAATAATAAAGAAATGTCTCAAGTAAAAATTTAATAAAAAAATTAAAAAAGGCATTAAAAACAATATCATAAACATGGTCTAATAATTGCTTTTGGATAAACAATAAACAATTAACGCTGCATTTGTATCTATCTAAAAGATATTGGTATTATATTAAAGCTATAAGTTTAATAAGTTTAATGTTGTAGTTAAAGGCTTAAGACCATCCGTAACCGTAACACCAGAACGCCACTTTTTCAGCTGCCACATCAGCGCCACATCATCATCAAACTATAACACCAGAACGCCCCTAATCATAACACCAGAACGCCACTTTAAAAAAAACATTTTTCTTTTTTTTTTTTACGTAAACAAGGCAAAGAAAAAGGAAAAAAGAAAAAAAAACCGTGTGGACCCCACCAAAACGCTCAAAAACGCCTCGTTATATGACCCAGAACGCCGTCCAGAACGCCGTCCAGAACGCCGCATTACCGGCGTTCTGGCGTTGTGGTGCTTCAGAACGCTTGCCACATGTGTGCGTTACAGATGGTCTAATGGTATAAGTTTTAGTCCCGAGTGTGACACATTTTGTCTTTTTCTTAAGAAAACTTTTTCTTATGTTTAACATGTGTTTACAAATAATTGTCCCCCCAAAACCTCTCTATCAACATATCAATCAATATTGGTAACGTGTTTGGCTTATTATTATTTGTTTTATTTATTTATATTATAAGTTTTGTGAGAATGAGACATAAATATATAAATGTACATAAATAGTGTTTGATAAACGACTACGTATCCAAAAATTCGAAATATGACTTATACCAGTCATAAACCTTAAACTTGATTTATTTAGTTATTTTCATGATGGTTAATAATAAAATAAAATAAAAAAAAACCTCATCTGTTTGCCCGTTTACGGTTTGCATTGGACTATTTGAGTTTAATATTATATACTTAACAATGCCATAATTATATAATTCTAAATCTAATGCGTTAATGTTAAGCATTTCTGAACGAAAGAGATTGCTAAACAAACGGTTTTAAAGTTTTTTAAAAACAAAAACTAAATAAATATAACACCGTAAATTATTAACCAACTGAACCAAGAAGTCAATAACTAGTTTTCAACTATCATAAAAGCTAGAGTCTCGCAAATTAACAAAATTTTATTAAAATAAGAACATAAACATTAAGAAATGGGCTTGAGGAAAAAAATGGTAGTAATATATTTGACCCAATAACTATTTGGATCGGTGCCACGGGCTTAAGAAGCCTACACCTATGAGATGAAGGCCATGTTAGATTGTTATCAAATGGGTATTGATATTTCCAACATGATTTTTGATAGATCTACCATACCTGTGCAGTAAGCAGTTATACCGTATGAATAAATAGTTATACATTATGGTGGATCTATCAAAGATCATAGTAAAAATATCACCACCCTTATCAACTATTTTCCAAAACAAAGTTACTCAAAAGGAAAAAAGAAAAATAAAATAAAATAAAAAAGAAGAAGAAAATCTATGATAATGCGATAAAAGATTTATGTTAAATTTAATCCATTTTTTGGAACTTTGTAATTGTAGGTTTATAATGTGATTTAGTTTTTTATTTTCCTGCTTATTAAATGTATGGTAGTTATGAAATAAGTGGAGTATAGATATTTATTAACTGCATCTTCTTACGAATTAATTAATTAATTATGATTTGATTATAGTTGGTGTGAATGAAACATATTTAATTTGTCCCCTTCATAAAAAAAGTGGGTGAATATGTGAAATGGGGACAGTTAATCTATCCGTCATTTTAAGTGTGTTTTTATTGTAGACTCTTTCCAAATAAATATTCATTTTGAACGATCATCAACGAAAACCTTATTATAAATGTAAAATTGATATTTGAGAAAATTTCATAAATTATGCCTGTGGTTTACACATATTTTCACAAGTCATACCTAATTTTTTTTTTTCGGGTTATCGATACAATAAGTTTACATTTTGCTCGTAAATGGTACATCCGTCACAATCCGTTAATTTTTGCCGTTTAGTTCCATTACGTGATATACACGAACTTAATGGAAAAAACTAACGGATTTGTGACGGAGGTACCATTTACGATCAAAATGGAAACTTATTGTATTGATAACCTGGAAAAAAAAATCGGGTATGACTTGTGAAAATCTGTGTAAACCACGGATATGATTTTTGGAATTTACTCTTGATATTTTATAGAATAACAGTCTAGTTATGACATATTTTTTAAGGTCAACTGAATTTTGAGGAAAAATACAGGTTGATAATCTCAGCCGTTGATTTCTGTGATTAACAGGTCAGATTCGTTGTATTTCAACAACACTGCATTTTACGTATAATTCAATGTGTACGTAAAATATAGTGTTGTGAATCTGAGCCGTTAATCAAAGTTATCAACAACTGAGATTGTCAGACTCTCATTTCCCTCAACATGCAGTTTAGCTATAATCTAACCGAGGCGGATAGAGTAAACAGAAAACGTACTAAGCTAAAAAAACGAAGATAAGGTATATTTACATTTTTAGGTGGTGAGATCTGAGATGTTATTAAATCAAAAGGTCAGTAGTGGGATCCAGTCCAATCCAACGGTGTGGATGATACATGTGCATTAAAGAATTCCGTGAGATTTATAGGTAAGGTGCCAGCACCAATATTTCTCATTTCTTATTATTAAATATATAACACATCTTATAAGTTATAAACTACCACCTATACACTTATAATTCAATTCATTCACACATTTTGCAACATGGAAGGCTTGACAACTAAAGTTTACAATGGTGTAAAATGCTATTGGCGAACACGCGGATACGACCGCCTCGGTACCACCACCGCTGCCACCGGTTCCAGCCTCACCGAACATGAGGTGTCTGGTGGTATGAGGCGGAGGAGGAGGAGCACGAAGAGATTGATGCGGATTAGAATAAATCCGAGGTTGAAAATCAAGCTAGGTACGTCCCCAAGGAAGTTGTTTTTAGGACTTCGTGATGCTTATATGAAGTTTATGATGAAGCTGGCTAATACTTCAGTCGTAAGGGGAAGAACAATGACCGGTTTTAATGGAGATGGATTTGGGAAGACGATGAATAAGGAATATGATGAGAAGATGATAATGGAGATCTATAAGGCTTTGGCGATTAAGCGAAATCATCTACATCGTGATCAGATCCCATCTCATTTTGTTTTTTCGGTTTAATTATCGATCTTTACATGTGTATCACTAAGATGTTTATTAAACAACATTTAATGTTTTGTACAATTACTGGCATTTATTAGTGCATGAAATAGCAACATAGTTTAAATTAATTAAGATTAGAGTAAATTCTATAAATGGTTCCTATGGTTTACACTAATTTACAACAACGGTCCCTATACTTCTTTTTTCACTTTTTAAATCCAATAAGTTTACATTTTGCTCAAAAATTGTCTATCACCCATCTAAAATGACTAAATTACCCTTTGACCGCTTAAATAGTGACTATCCAAAAATGATAAAAGGAAGGGTACTTTAGTCATTTTCGGAGGATGTAACATCCTCTCCGGTAGCCTGGTATTTTTCTATTTATAATTGCGTATTTAATTGTTTTAAATAATTTGGCGATATAATTGTTTAATTGTAAAAGTTGGTGAAATAGGTCTTAGGACTTATTGTGGATAATGAAATATTGCTTGAATTAAATTATGAAAGTTGACGGTATAATAAAATAAATTTCCCGCAATTGATTTTTAGGTTCCAGTCAATAGATTTAGAGCGGGTATGAAATAACCACAATGTTAAATGGTTAAAAAGATGGACCGATCTTTATTTAGTCACTTTACCAATTTATGGTTCTTTCTCATTCTCTTTCAAACAACAAACCTAAACCTAACCTAAATCAAGAAGCTTGAATCATCAAATTAGAAGAGTGAATCGAAGTGATGCATCTAATCATTCTTCTCATCACCTAGTGATTATCTTCTTGATTATCTATATATTGTAAGTAACTTTCTCATAAGCTCACATGTTAAAATTTATTAGAAATTGATGAATTGCTTTGGGTGTTTGTGTTTTAAGATAATTACTTGTGATATGTGATGTTATGCGATGATCATAGTTGATAATATAGATTAAATCCAAGTTTTGATCAATGAATTAATGTAGTGGAAGATTTCAATTTGGGTTTCATGATTTGGATGTAAATCTAGCATCTTTGGAGGTTATTATAGTTGCTTAATGTTAATTAGATATCATATGAGGTTGTAGTAGCTTTATGAATCGAGTTTTCTGAGGATTATGCTCAAAAGTTGAAATTGTTAGTTTTTGGTTCGTGCATATTTCTTAGTTGCTGCTGCTGCTGTTCTTGATCTGCATGAGAAGCCGGCGGCTTGATGAGGCAAGCCGGCGGGTTCTGTTTAAAGGTAGGGAAGCCGGCGGCTAAGAAGCCTAGCCGGCGGCTAAATGCATTTGGCCGGCGGGTCAAGGACCCTAGCCGGCGGGTAAAAATAGCTTTAAAACTCGTTTTATTTCTGGTTGCTCAAAATGCCTTAGAGCCGGCGTCCCAGGGTTGGGAACCGGCGGCTGGACGTGGAAGCCGGCGGCTTGGTGGGTTTAGCCGGCGGCTAAGTGATCCCAGCCGGCGGCTTCTGGCTGTTCCAGGGCTATTTTATGTTAGTTGTTAAAACACCTTCCAATCGTTATTATATGATAATTAAATGATGCATTATGATTGAATATGCATGGTTAGTAGCTAGTAATCTCGATGTTTATGTTAATGAGTTCCAAATGTGTTGAACTTTTATAAGTTATATTTGGGCGATTTCGATTACTAACTTTTTATTGGTGATGAATCTCAGATCCTTTGAAAGACAAAGTTGCCCCGAGAATCTGAGTAGTTGAGGACGAAGGTATTGGTGAGTGGATTCAAAACTCACCGTTTGGCTTAGTTGTAATCATTTGATTACGACGGGTAAACGTAGACTTGATTATTGAGTTGATTAGTTGTTATTGTTGATCATATGCCTATATTTGCTTTGTGTGGCATTCGTGCATTGTTGTTAATGAGGTCAACGAGTTGATGAACTGTTGGTTGGGCTAGTGTGTTGTTGTGTGAATGGTACAGGGATGTACTTCATTTGTTGTGTGTGCTGAACTGTACCTAAGTATAATAAACACTAGCTATCGGTCTCGCCCGTTATGGCCATACGGATATGTTTGGATAAGTGATCTTGGGGAGCCGCCCGGGTACTAAGGTTATCCCCGGATCCGCCGATCCTCATTAAGTTGTTGTTGACTGTTGTGTTTACGAATATTGGTTGTAGTTATTTGGTTTAGCTAAGTTAAATGTTGAGTGTTGGATTTACTCACTTAGCTATGTGCTAATCCCTCGTTGTTACTTCCTGCAGACTTTTGTTTTGTGCATGCGGGTGGGTAGCAGGAAGTTCAAACCTTGGATGAATGGAATGTTTGATATTCAAGCTACTCTGATTATTTTTGTAACAGTTCAGTTTAGTTTACATAATACCCCGTCATGCTAATCTTTTGATCAAGTGTTAATTTGATGTGACTTAAACATCTAAACTGTTTTTGGTATTTTCGGAGAATATGTAACAAATTATGGCATTTTATTTATCTTCGCTTCCGTATTACCTATAATATTATTACTATGGAATGAGGGGTGTTATAAGTTGGTATCAAAGCATAGTTTTGGGATAATTGTTCATTGTTGAATGATCAATCCCAAAACTCGAGCATGATATATCAAACATTCTTGGGTATGGGATTAGTATTGGTTGAAGGTAGTTAGTATTTAGATGCTAACGATTAACAAAAGTTCAAGTGTTGTGTTGAATTTCAGAAATGGCAGATAACGAACCACCGACCACCAACCCCAACAATGCCTCCCGGATCGTCGCTCCTCAATTCGGGACTCATACCGAGCAACATGATCATAATGGTACTTCTCAACCAACCGGACAACAATCTAACCGAGATGAGTATATTCATGAGATGGAAGACGAGTTGGTATTCCTTAGGGAATTCAAGAGGAAAGCTGAGGAAGCTGCGACTAGACAGTTATTTCAGCAAGCCCCAGTCTTTGGTTCTGGTTCATCCTCTCAATCAGAAAAGAAGTGTTCATACAAGACTTTTATGGCTAGTCGACCACCGGAATTTCAGGGAAGTAAAAATCCTACGGTAACGTTAAATTGGTTGAGAGATATGGAACGCAAATTTGATGTGACTTGCTGTGATGAGGAACTTAAAGTCAAATATGCGGTTCAATGCATGAAGGATGATGCAATGGTTTGGTGGGATTCTGTTACCGGACACTTGCCGCAACAACAAAAGGAATCTATTAATTGGACTCAATTTCATCAGGCGGTTCGTAACCAATATTGTTCGGATTTTGATATTGCTAGGATTCGAAGAGAGTTTGTGAATCTTCGATTAAAGGATGACATGACTATTGATGAATTGATTTCACAGTTTACGGATAAGCTTAGGTTCGTGCAACAATGGGTTCCGGATGAGAAAACTCAAATTGAACAATTTGTGGATGCTTTACCGGATAACTATCGTACGGTTGTGAGATTGGCTAAAGATTTATCGCATGCTTTTAACCTCGCGCGGTCTGCCGATAGTGATTTGAGAGGTTTGAGATTATGGCAAGGAAATGATACAAGTTTCTATAAGGCAAGAACTGAATCGTCGGGTAGGAATAAATCTAAGTGGCAAGGGAATCGGCAAGGGAGTAAGAAATTTGTTGGAAGAAGTAGTTCTTCGGGAAGTTATAATAGTTCCAATTGGTGTAGTTCGTGTAGATCTCGGCATGATGGTCCGTGTACGGCTAAGACAAACAAATGTATGAAGTGTGGTGAATTGGGTCATGAGATAAAAAGTTGTCGGTATCCAAATTTTGTTTGTTGGACTTGTAAGAAGGAAGGACATAGGGTTGGTCAATGTCCGGAGGCAAGGTCGACGGGGTCGGGTTCGGTCGGGAGTTCGGGATCTTCCGGTCAGAAAAGAAAGAACCCTCCTCCAGCAACTAGTAGGGCTTTTCAGATGACGGTTGATGAGGCCGTGCGTACTGAAGATGTTATCACGGGTACATTTCTTATAAACTCTGTACCTGCACGTGTATTGTTTGATTCGGGTGCTAATTGTACTTTCATTTCTGTGCAATTTTGTGATAAGTTGAAATTAGCCCCTACTGTGATAACAAAGCCTATAGAAGTAGAAATAGTTAGTGGTAAGTTAGTTCCTGTTACCACCTCGGTGACTGGAGCTAATATTACTATTGATGATCATGTTTTTCCTATTTCCTTCTTGTTGATGCCAATCCCTAGTTTCGATGTAATAATTGGTATGGATTGGTTGAGTCAGAATAAGGCTAGTATTGATTGTCACCAGAAGTTGGTTAGGATCCCAATATCCGAAGGGTCATATGTTGTGGCTCGAGGAGAACGGGATGGTGTAGATATTCCTTTGATTTCGCTGATGAAAGCTAGGAAGTCATTGTCAAAAGGTTGCGAGTCATACCTAGCTTATGTAGTCGATGCCAAATTAGAAAGGAAAACTGTTTCGGATGTTCCTGTTGTTTGTGAGTACCCTGAAGTGTTTCCCGATGAGTTGCCTGGGTTACCACCAGTTAGGGAAGTAGAATACAGAATTGACCTTGTTCCGGGCTCGTCGCCGATTGCTAAAGCTCCTTATAGGTTAGCTCCTTCGGAGATCCGTGAAATGATGAATCAGATTCAGGAATTGTTGGATAAAGGTTTTATCAGACCTAGTTTCTCGCCGTGGGGTGCACCAGTGTTATTTGTGAAAAAGAAAGATGGGTCATTGCGGATGTGTATTGATTATAGAGAGTTGAACAAGAGAACGGTAAAGAATAAGTACCCTCTTCCGAGAATAGATGACTTATTTGATCAGTTACAGGGTTCTTCGGTATATTCTAAGATTGATTTGAGGTCGGGTTATCATCAAGTCCGGGTTTGTGAACAAGATATACCTAAAACTGCTTTTCGTACTAGGTACGGTCATTATGAATTTTTGGTTATGCCTTTTGGTTTGACGAATGCTCCAGCGGTATTTATGGATTTGATGAACCGTGTGTGTCGACCATACTTGGATAAATTTGTGATTGTTTTCATTGATGATATACTTATTTATTCGAAATCTGAAACTGAGCATGCCACGCATTTGAGATTGGTTCTTGAAACATTGAGACAAGAACAGTTGTATGCAAAGTTTTCCAAATGTGAATTCTGGATTCGAGAAGTTCAGTTTTTGGGTCATATAATTTGTCGAGATGGTGTGAAAGTTGATCCATCGAAGGTTGCAGCTGTGATGAATTGGAATGCGCCGAAATCTGTTTCTGAGATAAGGAGTTTCCTTGGGTTAGCGGGATATTATCGGAAATTTATCAAAGATTTTTCTAAGATAGCCGGTCCGTTAACTAAGTTAACCCGTAAAGAGGAGAAGTATGTGTGGACTGATCAACAGGAGCAAGCTTTTCAGACATTGAAACAATTGTTGTGTCAGACCCCGATTTTAGCATTACCAGAAGGTACTAATGATTTTGTGGTTTATTGCGACGCTTCATATTCGGGTTTGGGTTGTGTCTTAATGCAAAGGGATAGAGTTATCGCTTATGCTTCTCGACAGTTGAAACCACATGAGAAGAATTATCCTACGCATGATTTAGAACTCGCAGCAGTTGTATTTGCCCTAAAACTTTGGAGACATTACTTATATGGGACTCGATGTGTTGTTTGTACCGATCACAAGAGTTTACAGTATGTGTTCTCTCAGAAAGAATTGAATATGCGTCAGAGACGATGGTTGGAATTGATAAAAGATTATGACTGCGAAATTAGATATCATCCGGGAAAAGCTAATGTGGTTGCCGATGCTCTAAGTCGAAAGAATACTCCTGATCGAGCTTTCTATTTAAAAGTGAATGTTTCCTCGGATTTGATTGATCAAATTAAAGCTGTACAACTTGAGGCATTGAAAGACCAGAATCTGAAATCCGAAATCATGATAAAACGCAAGGATGAGTTAGTTGATGATTCAAGGAAATTAAAGACTTATCAGTCTCGTGTTTGGATTCCTTCCATTGGTGGTATTCGAGATTTGATTTTGAATGAAGCTCATAAGTCACGAATGTCTATTCATCCGGGTAGTACTCGAATGTATAATGATTTGAAACCGTTGTATTGGTGGCCAACGATGAAAACCGACATTGCAAAGTTTGTGGGATCTTGTCATATTTGTGCTCAGGCCAAGGCGGAACATCAAAAGCCGTATGGGTCGTTAAAACAGTTGGAAATACCTGAGTGGAAATGGGATCACATAACTATGGATTTTGTGACTAAGTTACCGCGTACTGCTCGAGGCAATGATATGATTTGGGTTATAGTGGATCGATTGACTAAGAGCGCGCATTTTCTTGCTACGAGTGAGACCGCTTCGTTGACTAAACTTGCTCAATTGTATGTTAACGAAATCGTTTCCAGACATGGTATTCCCTTATCGATTGTGTCGGATAGAGATACTCGTTTTGCTTGTCGTTTTTGGTAAAGTCTACAACAAGAGTTGGGTACACGTGTAAACCTTAGCACAGCTTATCATCCTCAGACAGACGGTCAGTCAGAACGTACAATTCAAACCTTAGAGGATATGCTTCGTGCTTGTATTTTGGAATATGGAGGTTCATGGGATTCACATCTTCCATTAGTTGAATTTACTTACAACAATTCGTATCATTCAAGTATTGGGATGCCTCCGTATGAAATGTTGTATGGTCGTCGTTGTCGTACACCTACATGTTGGTTAGAGGCAGGTGAGAAACAGTTTGCTGGACCCGATATTGTACAAATAACCGCGGATAAAGTAGCTATTGCACGTGAGAAGTTGAAAGCCGCAAGAGATAGACAGAAACAGTATGCTGATCCTAAAAGACGACCGGTTGTGTTTACCGAAGGTGAATTAGTATATCTTAAAGTTTCACCATGGAAAGGTGTGATTAGATTCGGAAAACGTGGAAAGTTAGCGCCTCGGTACATTGGTCCATTTAAGATTCGACAAGTTGTAAACGATCAGTCAATGGCATTGGATCTTCCTCCAGAGCTCTCTGGTATTCATGATACGTTTAATGTATGTTACTTGAGAAAGTGTAATATAGAGGATCAGTCACAAATTCTTCCATTGCAAGATTTAAAGGTTGATCAAACCCAGAAGTTAGTAGAGGAACCAGTTGAAATTGTAGACCGAAAGATTACCAAACTTAGGAAGAAACAAATTCCTATGGTGTTAGTAAAATGGAGACATAGTTTAGGTTCCAACCTAACTTGGGAGACCGAGGAGTCGATGAAATCCAGATATCCTGGAATGGTTGATAGGGCTGAGATTTCGGGGACGAAATCTCCTTAAGGAGGGGAGATTTGTAACATCCTCTCCGGTAGCCTGGTATTTTTCTATTTATAATTGCGTATTTAATTGTTTTAAATAATTTGGCGATATAATTGTTTAATTGTAAAAGTTGGTGAAATAGGTCTTAGGACTTATTGTGGATAATGAAATATTGCTTGAATTAAATTATGAAAGTTGACGGTATAATAAAATAAATTTCCCGCAATTGATTTTTAGGTTCCAGTCAATAGATTTAGAGCGGGTATGAAATAACCACAATGTTAAATGGTTAAAAAGATGGACCGATATTTATTTAGTCACTTTACTAATTTATGGTTCTTTCTCATTCTCTTTCAAACAACAAACCTAAACCTAACCTAAATCAAGAAGCTTGAATCATCAAATTAGAAGAGTGAATCGAAGTGATGCATCTAATCATTCTTCTCATCACCTAGTGATTATCTTCTTGATTATCTATATATTGTAAGTAACTTTCTCATAAGCTCACATGTTAAAATTTATTAGAAATTGATGAATTGCTTTGGGTGTTTGTGTTTTAAGATAATTACTTGTGATATGTGATGTTATGCGATGATCATAGTTGATAATATAGATTAAATCCAAGTTTTGATCAATGAATTAATGTAGTGGAAGATTTCAATTTGGGTTTCATGATTTGGATGTAAATCTAGCATCTTTGGAGGTTATTATAGTTGCTTAATGTTAATTAGATATCATATGAGGTTGTAGTAGCTTTATGAATCGAGTTTTCTGAGGATTATGCTCAAAAGTTGAAATTGTTAGTTTTAGGTTCGTGCATATTTCTTAGTTGCTGCTGCTGCTGTTCTTGATCTGCATGAGAAGCCGGCGGCTTGATGAGGCAAGCCGGCGGGTTCTGTTTAAAGGTAGGGAAGCCGGCGGCTAAGAAGCCTAGCCGGCGGCTAAATGCATTTGGCCGGCGGGTCAAGGACCCTAGCCGGCGGGTAAAAATAGCTTTAAAACTCATTTTATTTCTGGTTGCTCAAAATGCCTTAGAGCCGGCGTCCCAGGGTTTGGAACCGGCGGCTGGACGTGGAAGCCGGCGGCTTGGTGGGTTTAGCCGGCGGCTAAGTGATCACAGCCGGCGGCTTCTGGCTGTTCCAGGGCAATTTTATGTTAGTTGTTAAAACACCTTCCAATCGTTATTATATGATAATTAAATGATGCATTATGATTGAATATGCATGGTTAGTAGCTAGTAATCTCGATGTTTATGTTAATGAGTTCCAAATGTGTTGAACTTTTATAAGTTATATTTGGGCGATTTCGATTACTAACTTTTTATTGGTGATGAATCTCAGATCCTTTGAAAGACAAAGTTGCCCCGAGAATCTGAGTAGTTGAGGACGAAGGTATTGGTGAGTGGATTCAAAACTCACCGTTTGGCTTAGTTGTAATCATTTGATTACGACGGGTAAACGTAGACTTGATTATTGAGTTGATTAGTTGTTATTGTTGATCATATGCCTATATGTGCTTTGTGTGGCATTCGTGCATTGTTGTTAATGAGGTCAACGAGTTGATGAACTGTTGGTTGGGCTAGTGTGTTGTTGTGTGAATGGTACAGGGATGTACTTCATTTGTTGTGTGTGCTGAACTGTACCTAAGTATAATAAACACTAGCTATCGGTCTCGCCCGTTATGGCCATACGGATATGTTTGGATAAGTGATCTTGGGGAGCCGCCCGGGTACTAAGGTTATCCCCGGATCCGCCGATCCTCATTAAGTTGTTGTTGACTGTTGTGTTTACGAATATTGATTGTAGTTATTTGGTTTAGCTAAGTTAAATGTTGAGTGTTGGATTTACTCACTTAGCTATGTGCTAATCCCTCGTTGTTACTTCCTGCAGACTTTTGTTTTGTGCATGCGGGTGGGTAGCAGGAAGTTCAAACCTTGGATGAATGGAATGTTTGATATTCAAGCTACTCTGATTATTTTTGTAACAGTTCAGTTTAGTTTATATAATACCCCGTCATGCTAATCTTTTGATCAAGTGTTAATTTGATGTGACTTAAACATCTAAACTGTTTTTGGTATTTTCGGAGAATATGTAACAAATTATGGCATTTTATTTATCTTCGCTTCCGTATTACCTATAATATTATTACTATGGAATGAGGGGTGTTATAGAGGAAGAGGGACCATTTTCGATCAAAACGTAAACTTATTGAACCCGAAAAGGTGAAAAAAGAAGTATATGGACCGTTTTTGTAAATCGATGTAAACCACATGGACCATGTATAGAATTTACTGTTAAAGATTATACTAACAAGATAAAAGTATTACATATATTTTTTACTTTATGCAGATGAAATAAAAATTGAAGCAGCTAGCTTAGCAGGACTTGTCTGAAGGTTGAGGTAGCCTTATTTTATTTTTTTATTTCTTTTTATTATTTAATTATTTATTAATTAGGCGTAATTTATTGTTTCATTAGATCTACGTGCGTTAAACTTATGATGTGTATTACAATGACTTTTTCTCATTGTCTAGTAATGTTCAAGCGTAAAAACACTTAAGTACAATGATGATGATGATGTATGAGGCTTCAAGCCCGTCACACTCCGATTAACGTGCAAATCCAGAGTCGAGACTTAGTCAATCGAGGGTGGTGATAGTTTAATTCTGGAATAGCAATGGTGATGGATTGCTCTATGGATTTATGAGGTGTTGGTTTGAAATGGAAGCCAAACACTAGTATTTATACCCAAACCCAAAGCCGACGTGGAGGGTTCGGTCGTGAGCGAGGCCAACATTCTCTGTGTCTACTGCTGACGTGGATGCCCGGTCGTGAGCGAAGATGACAATTACTGTGCACAAGCTGACGTGAACCAATTGGGAGAGCCGACCAGGTTAATGGCCAGACCATGCTAATAGTACCTGAATATAACGGTCGCAGATTGTACTCTCGTCAGAAAATGTCGGTTTTGCATGGGGAGCATGGTCTGGTTCGCCGCTTTGCCGTCGTACTGGCATTAGCTGACTATCGTTCATAAAACTGCATAGGAACGCCTTATAGCCAGTGATGAGGTCCGCGGTTCGGGCACGGAATGGGTCCGGCCTCGTGCTTTAGTCGGATGTCGACTCCCGGACCACGGACTACAAAGCCTGACCACGGATGCCATCCGTGATCCGGGACCGGGACGGATCCATGACCAGGTTGTTTGGAGCGCTCAGTGATCAGAGGTGATGAGATATACATCATTAAGTAATGTAGTTAATGCTGCTAACTCCTATAGTTACTAACTTATTACAGTACTTATCTAGTCTAGTATACTATATATACTATGTATATGTATATATTTATACATTTATATACTATGTGTATATATATATATATATATATATTTATACATTTATATACTGGTTGAAACAAAAAAATTTAACATACAATAAATAGAACAATAGAAATAGCAAGTCCATATTATATACTGGTTGAAACAAAAAAAATTAACATACAATAAATAGAACAATAGAAATAGCAAGTCCATACCGTACATCAAGAAATTAAATAGTGGTCTGTATAATTTAATTAAAGTTGTGTATCACAAATCCGAAAATTATAAATTACAGAATATAATGATACTTGATAATTTTTGTAGATATGATCTGATTAGATCATCATCTTCGTCCCACGATTCGTATTATGTTCTAGCTATTTTCTTTATCTTAGAGGTTATTTCACAATAACTAACTTAGGTATGGAAAAATCACAGATTTGATCCGTTTATCAACCCATTTTTAACAAAGTAATCCGTTGACTTTCATTTTTCACAAACTAATCCATCGATTGGCGCCGCCCCGGCGCCCCTGACACAACCCACCACCCAAATAATGCCACGTGTACGAGGATTTCGCCAAAAAAAAACCATTGGCGCCAAGGAAAAAAAAGGGGGGCGCCGATCACCTGCAAAAAAATAGGGGTGGGGCGCCATTTTTTTTTTTTATTTTGGTTGATTGGCGCCGATCACATGCAAAATGAAGAGAGAGGGGGCGCCAAAAAATGCATGGGGCGCCGGTTTGGTTTTTTTTTTAGCGAAATCCTCGTACACGTGGCATTATTTGGGTGGTGGGTTGTGTCAGGGGCGCCGGGGCGGCGCCAATCGATGGATTAGTTTGTGAAAAATGAAAGTCAACGGATTACTTTGTTAAAAATGGGTTGGTAAACGGATCAAATCTGTGATTTTCCCCTTAGGTATACATATATATGAACGTGATGATAATGAAGTACCCAACAGTTAGCGGTTGTTAATTAATGGTGCTCAACTATATTTTGATGTACATCAGTACATGTTTTCTTGTTATGCCATTAAATTCAAGTGCTCTAGCAATGCTAGCTATCATATATGCATGAAATGATTATGTGGGTCATGAGGATATATCTATCCATCAATTATAAGCAATTTAAGGTCCGATCTTATCTTGAATGCTCGTAGTTATTGTTGGGAAATGACCACGTCAAATAAACGCATGTCCGGAAACGTTTAAGCCTACGGGGTCACACGCATTAACACGTAGATACCGCTTATTTAACCAAGTTAAATAACTGTAATAACTAGTTGAGTTATTAGTTAATTTGAGATCATTTAATAAATGTTATTAAATTGTAAGGTATAAGGTGAAAGTTATTAGGGCTAAACTGTTACTTCTAATTACTTAAAGGGTTATAATTAATTAATATTAAAAGTTATTATTAATTATTATAAATATATATATATATATATATATATATATATATATATATATATATATATATATATATATATAATAACCCTTAGGGTAAAAGATGATATATCAATTACTTTAAGCCTCCGTTCCTTTTTCCCCTATGTGTTCGTACGGACGAAAGAAAAAAAAGAACCCCAAAGGGGTTGTTGGTTGACGACGAAAACAAATAAACCCCAAGAGGCAATTGATATTTGTTTTCACGTCATATACAAGAGGATAAAAGGGGTTATTAATTTGGTTAATTGAACTAGCATTCGGGTGGTTATCAATGACGTGTTGTGTGTGCGATCGTAGAGGGTTTTACCATTAGTGAAACCTATTCGTTTATTAAACGAATAATTGGAGCTAGCTAAAAGGTACACGTTTTCTATCTTAACTAATTATAAATACGTGTTTATTCGCTTCCGCAATTGTATGACAATTTGTTATAGTTATTTGTTATATTCTAACAGTGGTATCAGAGCCACGCGTATGTTCGTAATTAGTTAGATATGTTAGATATAAAATTTATGGGGGGTATTATTTGTGTTTTGGTTGGTACGATTAGCACAAAGAAAAAAAGGGTTTTTTGGTTGTAGGGATCAATCAAGTGGACTAATAGACAAAGAAAGTTTTTTTTGTTTGTTTCTTTTCCTTTCGATCGTCGAACGAAGGAAATTCCCAAAGTGGGGTTTATTTTATCGATTAAAAAAATTCTTTGAACCAACATATTTCTTTTGGCTCAAATTTTGTTTCAACCGACTCTTAATTTCCTTTTGGTTTTTCGATCGACGAAAGAAAGAAAATAATAAATTTAAAGTTATGTTTATTAAACTTTTAATATCCCATAGCAAATTTTATGTTTAACAAGAATAATAACATGTTTAATGTAACTTGTATTGTTATTATTTGTGTACTTTTAAATTAGCTAGATAAAGGGTATCCATGAAATTCATGTATAATTTGTCATGGATATCACTTGGATATAATATGCTAGTTAGAATTAATTGTTAATAGTGAGGGATAGATTACATGTTACTTGTTTAAATTGTTTAATTGACAAGTTGTCCATAGTTTGCCATGCTTTAGGGTTCCACCCATCAAAAGTTGCATGAAAATTAATTGTTAATTGTTTAATAGTTTATTAATTTTAGTAGTTTATTTATTTTGCTTATTTATTGTAACTTGTAAAGCAAAATGATTTTATGAAAAAAAATAAACTTGACTAATAACTATGAAATAAGATTTATTGTTTTCTTGCAAATCTTATTGTCAACTCGGGTTGGGCTTACATACCGTAATTTTCTCCCACGACGAGATTTGCAAGTTAATAATTTGTTTTAAACCACAATTTGGAGCTTGTATAAGAGAGGTATCTTCGGCTTGGTGTCTAAGATGACGGGTTGGATAAACGATGTAAAGATCCTAGCCCCTTCTCTGGCCTTTTCATGGCTTCTTTTATACATGGCCGAAAAGGTTTAAAACATGTTGAATCGTCAATTTTAATAAATGTGCAATCTCTAATTTAATATGAATATTAAATTAGACATCTTGACGCACGTTAATAAGTGGATTAACTGGAAATTTTTTATTAAAATCTATGATACGAAGATGTGTGCATGCTTCTTCGTACATATTTGATACACATTATCAAATAAATTACCCATTCAAATTAAGTCATATGCCATCCAATCGTAAGAACACTTGCAGTTGCTTTTTACTCTGCGTGAGACGTAGATAAATTGCAATCTCAAGGTAAATTATCACTCATCGTGAGACGGTGGTGGACTATTTACAGTTCTTAATTGGACGACTTAAAACGAGTTAAGCGGTGAGATCCTTAAGCCCGTGGCAAAAGATGGGATGAAACATGTTTACAAATTCACTTATGCTTGCTTCATAAGTATTATTTGTAAGTCCCATAATTCTATGAATTGCACTTGTAATGCAATTATTGATCGTCACTTACCTTTTTGAATACACCATTGCTAGCAGATCAACTGATGTGATGGTGGTATGTCAAATAGGATCCCAGCCTTAAGAAAATTAATTGTTTATATATATATATAAACATTTGGGTATTTAATTTTCTTTTAAGGATGTATTATCGAAAATACTAAATTCGAACTTTTATCTAGTTGTAGATGGCAAATCCTGCACCGAACTTGAATTATTCGGCTTTCAGGTAAATGCTAGAAAGAGAAAAACTTTCTGGAGGTAATTTCAATGGTTGATTTCGTCAACTAAGGATTGTCCTTCGTGTTGAAAGTAAAAACAAAGTCATTGAATAGTCGATAGGACTTGTTCCTAATACTGCTATTGGTCCTGTTGAGGAATTAGTAGTATGAAATGCTCTTTATGATCGTCATAATGAAGTTGCTTATTTGATACTCGGCAGCATGACTCCCAAACTTCAAAACCAATATGAAAATCATATTCCACTTAATGTGATTACAGAGCAGAAATCGACTACTCCACAAATCCTTGCGATTAAGAGCGGAAAGATCCAGAAAAATAAGAAACCGCAAACTAGGGGAAACGCTAAGGGAAAGCAAGGTGCTTTTGTCCCTAATCTTAAGCAAACCCCTTCAGCATTGAAAGAGCATCCGACTAAGTATAAGGCGTATCACCACTGTGGGACACTGGTAGAGGAATTGTCCTGCCTATCTTGCTGAGTTGATAAATAAGAAGAAGAAGCAAGCCGGCTCGACCGTACCTTCAAGTATCTTCGCTATAGAATTATATTATTTCTCTAAATCAAATATCTAGGTATATGACACTTGCTGTGGTACTCACATCTGTAATACCCTATAGTGAATTAGAGGAAAGAATAAACTGAAACATGGGGCACTCTACTTGTACAATGGTGTACGTGAAGCAGTAATGCTAATGAAAGTTTTGACCTAGTTTTGCCTTCGGGCTTAATCATTGTATTAGACAATTGTCATTATGCACATACTATTACTAGAGGTGTTGTTTCAGTTTCACTTTTGAAAGATAACGGATTTATCAATGTTTTCAATGATTATGGAATTTCAGTTTCTAAAAATGATGTTCATTATTTTAATGCTATTCCTTGTGATGGTATTTTTGAAATTGAGATGCCTGATCATGTTTCAAAAGTTAATTCTATGTATTCTGTTAGCAATAAGAGAGCCAAATCTAATTTGGACTCTACCTATCTTAGGCACTATCGTCTTGCAAACATTGACAAGAAACGTATTGAAAGGCTTCAACGTGAAGGGCTCTTAAAATCAAATGATGATGGATCATTTGATAAATGCGTACCTTGTGTTTGTGACAAGATGACAAGGAAACCCTTTCCGCATCAAACGCAAAGGGCTAAAGATCTGCTTGGAATCATACATACGGATGTTTGTGGTCCATTCAGATATGTGTCAAGACAAGGTGCTAGCTACTTCATCACTTTTACTGATGATTTCAGTCGTTATGGTTATGTTTCCTTGCTTAAACATAAACATGAAATCTTTGAAATATTTAAAGTGTTTAAGAGTGAAGTAGAAAATCAACTCGGTAAGAACATCAAGATCCTTCGTTCGGATCGAGGTGGTGAATACTTAAGCCAAGAGTTTAAGGATTATCTGAAAGCGTGTGGGATTGTCCAACAGCTTACTCCTCCATACACACCACAACTTAATGGGGGTGTCGGAGAGGAGGAATCGAACCTTGCTAGACATGGTAAGATCGATGATGAACCTTAAAACTCTCCCATTATCCTTTTGGGGTTATGCTCTAGAATCTGCTGTACGTATTCTGAATATGGTTCCAACCAAGAAGGTTGATAAGACACCATATGAATTGTGGCATGGGAAAGTCCCTAATTTGACTTACTTAAAGGTCTGGGATGTGAGGCGCTTATGAAGCAGGATACGCCTTACAAACTTGAGCAAAGACCTATTAAGTGTATCTTTGTAGGATACCCAAAGGAAACAATGGGTTACTACTTCTACAATCCTTCTGAAAATACTGTTAAAGTTGCTAGATATGCGAAGTTCTTTGAAAAGAATCTCATAGCTCAAGAAAACAGTGGGAGGGTCGTAGAACTTGATGAGAATCAAGAGAAAGATGCATCACCTTCTACAATCATTAGCGAACATCAACTTGGGAGGGAAAGTATTCAAAGTGTTGAACCTCAAGTCGATGTTGTTCCAATTCGTAGGTCCGCAAGGACAATATGTGCTTCAAAAAAGTTGTGTCTAAATGTAGAAACTGAGGAACACATGTTAGAGGATCTTAATGAACCTCCTAATTTCAAAGCTGCATTATTAGATCAGAATCTGAAAAATGGCTTGAAGCTACGAATGTGGATGAGAATGTACACACTTATAGCTCATCTTGTAGTGAAGGGTTATACTCAAATCTACGGAGTTGACTATGATGAAACCTTCTCTCATGTAGTGGACATTAGGGCTATTAGGATTCTCTTAGCCATAGCAGCGTACTATGACTATGAGATTTGGCAAATGGATGTCAAGACTGCCTTCTTAAATGGTTATCTAGACGAAGAGGTCTATATGGATCAACCTAAAGGTTTTATTGATCCAAAACATTTCAGCAAAGTATGCAAGCTTCAAAGGTCCATTTATGGACTTAAGCAAGCATCAAGGAGCTGGAATAAGAGGTTCGATGAGGAAATAAAAAAGTTTGAATTTACTCAAAACCCAGATAAGCCATGTGTATATCAAAAAGCTAGTGGGAGTAATGTTAATTCCTTGTCGTATATGTTGTGGACATATTGATCATAAGAAAATCACATTCCAAAGTTACAAGATGTAAAATCCTACCTTGGAAAGTGTTTCGCTATGAAAGACTTGGAGAATCAACATTCATACTTGGAATCAAGATCTATAGAGATAGAACTAAGCGGTTAATCCTACCTTGGAAAGTGTTTCGCTATGAAAGACTTGGAGAATCAACATTCATACTTGGAATCAAGATCTATAGAGATAGAACTAAGCGGTTAATCCTACCTTGGAAAGTGTTTCGCTATGAAAGACTTGGAGAATCAACATTCATACTTGGAATCAAGATCTATAGAGATAGAACTAAGCGGTTAATTAAACTAAGTCAAAGTGCTTATATTGATAAGATCTTAAAGAGATTTAAGATGAAGAATTCTAAATGTGGAAATGTACCAATGTTAGAAAGACTTGACTTATATAGCAAATAGTGTGCTTCTACACCTGTTGAGGTGGAGCGTATGCAAAGGGTTCCTTATGCTTCGGCTGTTGGATCTATTATGTATGCGGTTAGATGCACTAGACCTGATGTGGCGTTCGCACAGAACATAGCCAGCCGTATTCAGCAGAATCCAGGTGAAAGTCACTAAGTGAAAGTCACTGGACTGCTGTGAAGAATATTCTTAAGTATCTAATGGTTACTAGTGAGATATTCCTGGTGTATGGTTGAAATCCTGAAACTGAGCTCAAAGTGACTGGTTACAGTGATGCTGGATTTCAAACCAATAGAGATGATATGAAATCTCAGACATGATACGTCTTCATCTTGGATGGAGACGTAGTGAAAAGGGTTCCTTATGAAGCAATCCACAACTGTCATATCTGCAACTTAATCAGAGTACATAGCACATTCGGAAGCTGAGAAGGAAGTAGTCTGGATTAGAAAATTTATTTATGGGCTTGACGTGGTACCCACAAATAAAAACCCCATAGAGTTATACTGCAATAACTCAGGAGCAATTTTAATTGCTGATGAACCTGGAGTTCAGAATGAGGCCAGACATTATCCTAAAAGATATCACTATGTTCGAGAGCAGATCGAATTAGGTGATATCAATCTACTCAAAGTTCACACAGATGATAATCTAGCTGATCCATTTACGAAGGCTTTACCTAAAGGAAAGCTTAGTCAACATGCCGAGGGCATTGGACTTCGTTTTGCTAGATATTTCATGTAACTCTGTGTTTTAGTATTTGGATAAAGGATGTTAAACAATTATTATCTAATAAATGAATTAAAGTATCTGGTATGTTTATTTTCATTTGATAATTAATTGTATCCTATTTTTGCATGTTTAAATCCTTGAATAATTCTTAAATTATTCTAAAATGTCCATTATCGATTAGCTATATGGGAATATAGTTAAACTAAGATAAATCTGAGTGATTGGTATGGATGGTCCCACCAAACTCACATGATATTCATGAGATGCATATCGGACTACCCCAACTGACAAGTTATCACTTTATGGATCGGCTTCATCAAGTGAAACTTGTAAATGGTTGTTTTACTTATCCTTAGACTTGAGATGCAAGTAGGTCTTGCGTGTATGGATTGCATCTTCTTGATATAGTTCTAGCTATCCTGAACAAGGTAGCAATAAAGGGCTATTTTCAGAAGTGTAGTGAAGTACATGACTGACACGTGTAGTCAAGATAGAATTTGTTCCTTCAACTAGCTATTGAAGTATGATACCACCGGGCCCTCTCATTAGAATTAATTAAGATGTTTGTACGGCCATACCCAAATGAAATCCAGATGTGTCTCGATTGATTTGGTAATCTTAATTGATTATAAGAATGAGAAACAGAATCGTTAAAATATGGAATGACTATTATCCATATCCATAATTAACAAAGGTATCTGAAACAAAGGGATAGTAAACACTGAAATCATTTTAAAATACTTCAAGAAACTATACTTAAATATTTCTGGGAGCATTGGCGTGTTGCTAGACGCTTACCAATGTTATTGCCTTTATTACGACATGCTCAAGTGGGAGCTGTTGGGAAATGACCACGTCAAATAAACGCATGTCCGGAAACGTTTAAGCCTACGGGGTCACACGCGTTAACACGTAGATACCGCTTATTTAACCAAGTTAAATAACTGTAATAACTAGTTGAGTTATTAATTAATTTGAGATCATTTAATAAATGTTATTAAATTGTAAGGTATAAGGTGAAAGTTATTAGGGCTAAACTGTTACTTCTAATTACTTAAAGGGTTATAATTAATTAATATTAAAAGTTATTATTAATTATTATAAATATATATATATAATAACCCTTAGGGTAAAAGATGATATATCAATTACTTTAAGCCTCCGTTCCTTTTTCCCCTATGTGTTCGTACGGACGAAAGAAAAAAAAGAACCCCAAAGGGGTTGTTGGTTGACGACGAAAACAAATAAACCCCAAGAGGCAATTGATATTTGTTTTCACGTCATATACAAGAGGATAAAAGGGGTTATTAATTTGGTTAATTGAACTAGCATTCGGGTGGTTATCAATGACGTGTTGTATGTGCGATCGTAGAGGGTTTTACCATTAGTGAAACCTATTCGTTTATTAAACGAATAATTGGAGCTAGCTAAAAGGTACACGTTTTCTATCTTAACAAATTATAAATACGTGTTTATTCGCTTCCGCAATTGTATGACAATTTGTTATAGTTATTTGCTATATTCTAACAGTTATAACATCGATTAAGTGCGTACAGATCTCAGTGAGGGCATATTAAGCCGTTGTTAATATGGGGCTTTTGTTCCTGTTCTTCGAATACTCGACGCAATGGTATACATACGTACGTATGTATCGAGTTTCCAAAGAACTAGAAATTACATATCGATAAGTAATCTAATTACGGACATAAGTAAGTTTTTAGTACAAGAGTATATATAAGTATTTGGTTTTTTTGATGGAAAGAAAATCAAGTTTTGGTATTAGAGTGCTAAAAATACTGTATTACTGAGAAGAACTCTACGGTGGAATTGTGCATGTGTTGAAATGAACGCTTAGGCTCTATATGTGGAACCGACAAGTCAAATGTTCAAATCCTTCACTCATCACGTATAGGTGATTTCTGGTCAAGTAATTTACCCGGCGTTGATGCTCTTTACGGATGGGACGGACACGTACCATTAAAATATGGTACGAGGGTGAGGGACTCCGGGTACCCTCCAAATTAGTGTGTGTTTTTTTTTTTTTTTTTTTTTTTTTTTTTTTTTGAGAAATGCTAGAACCACAAAATTTTTACAAATAAAAATTTACAAGCTGATATGGACCAATAACATGTGAGGAGAGAAGCATGAGAGAGAAACAAAACTTGAATATGATTGGACCATGTCATTATCCACATCATTTTATGGACTTTTGTTTGAAATGTTTATGTGAATATAATATTTCTCTTTTTTTAATAGTCACATACTTCTCATGCATAACTTAATAGATATTTTACTCGTCATTGTATATGTTTTCATTCTATTTTTTCTTTCTATAATAATTATTTTCTACTTTTAACCTATAAATATTTCATTTGTCATTGTCTAGATGTGTTTTCGATCATGTACCTTTATAGCATCAAATCAAACAATCGTTATTCATCAAATCAAACATAATAATAATAATTGTCTTAGACTAGCTAGTATCAAAATTTAACACACATATATATGCAATTGTATTCATTTGCAAATGATTGACCGGGTCATAGATAAAAGATTATTTTAAAAGTACTATTTTCTACCTCCGCTCCTGATTGCAAATTGCAATACACAACTTTATACAAGTACACTAGCTAGTTTACGTATGAAACAAAGAATAAATAAATAAATCATTTTAAACTTGATTTCTAAGGATGAATCATAACAATGTCGGTATAAAGTTTGACTCTTCAAGGCAAATTCTCAATTTCAATAAATATTATGATGAAGAAAGAAGCCGTAAGGAAAGGTGGCGTGAGATACAAACTACCAAAAAGTGGAGCGGCGATCTACACTCATACACATGCAAATTCTTTGCACTATAAGTATAAACCAGCTCACCTAGTACATGCACCCTATGATTCATGCTATACGTTCAATAAAATGAGGAATATTTTGCACATATTCTTCTTTTATTTCCTTCTTTCAATTCTAGTTTCAAATGTAACCTCAAGAATTACAAGTATGTCCAAAGATCAAGTGGCATGTACAATGTGCGACGTTTGCGAAAATCCATGTCAACCACCGGTAGTTATCCCCCCTCCACCACCGCCTACTCCCACCGCTGACATTAACTGTCCACCACCACCTTCTCTACCACAACATCAGCCTCAACCTCAACCCCAGTTACAACCTCAGCCAACCACACCGGCAGTCCCTACATTTTATTATTACTCTCCTCCCCCTCCATTCCCTAGTGGCGGGGGTGGAGCTGGAGGGGGTGATTATGGCTACCCTACAACAATGACACCGCCACCAAATCCTATTGTCCCTTACTTTCCTTACTACTATTACAATCCCCCGCCTTCACGACAAAGATCATCCTCCTTCAAGTTCAAGACCAACACATTTCATGTCACTGTGTCACTTGCTTTTCTTTTTTTGGTTTAAACATAGAAATGCATATAAACACATAGGTCTTATATAAATAACCTTTTATATATCTTTAATGCTACGTATGACATGGTACGTTTAAGATGAAGAAGTATCGGTCTACTTGTAAGAGAGATAAAGAGACTAAAGAAGAAAGGAGTAGTGAGGGTACGCGTGTTGTACGTAATATTAATTTTGTAACAAGTTGTAATATTGAAATAAGATTTGAGGTTGATCTTTTCACTTATAATTTATATACATTGTGTCACAAAAGAAAATATTTCGATTGTATCAGTAATATCATCATGCTAATTACATAGTTCAGGGGCATAGCTACCTTATAGGTAGGGGTAACCCTAGCTATGAGTCAATTTAATTTTGCATATTATTGAGATACTGCAAAAATGTTAGTAGTATATATAATTAAGTTCGTCGTAATTATGACTGGTTATATATCAATCCTATATCCGTCACTGCAAGTAGTGGAGTTGACTGATATAGCATCCATAATATATGGAGTAATATGTTATATATAATGTGCATGTATGGCAATGGCAGGCTGTCTATAATTATCAATCGATCATGGTGGCAAGTTTTGATCTCACTCCAAAGCTAAAACTTTTTGTGTTTTGTTTTTTTGTTTTACTAATATTAAAAAAAACCTCTTTTAGAAATCAAGTCGACACGTATATTCGTCGTATACTTGTATACGTATTCATAATGCAATCTGATAATTATAATCACTAATTAACACGAGTAGATGACTAATGATAAAGATTAATAATACTAAGGAAGTCAAGCATGAAAATTTGGTACACCCTTATAAGGTTGCGAATGTTGATGACAATAAAAGCATCATATCATTAAATTATTAATTTCCCATATTAGAAGAAGAAGAATATAAGGCATCTTTTTTCAATTAAGCATACAAATAATAGACGAAATGAGATTCGCTTTTGGGATTGGAGGAATATGGCACATGCAAATGCGCCTCTAACTTTATTAAGTATAGTGGCGGATTCAGGATATTACATTGATGGGGCTTACTTCTTTGTCGAACTTCTTTGCTTTGGACATGTACATTTATATAAAATTAATATATTGTACTAAACTGGTAGCTAGCGTGATGCAGTACAAGGGCTGTAAAATTAGACAATTACGTATTGTCAAAAGTGACAGGGATAACTATCGTGTTATCGGAAGAAGTAATAAATTCTATGCTAATGACCCTATTTGTACTAGATAAAACTAACCCTAATCCTATTAGGAAACTGATTCCTCAATAATAAAATGCTAATCATAGTCTGATAAGACTCCATAACTATATATTAACAATAGATACTCCTAATCACTTACTCCGTACAAATATAGTAATATGGTGGCTCGGGACAAATCATGTATCTTAGTCCTGATAATGGGCCTAACACAATCGATATTTGATGAGCTAATATATTCTCGATAGGCTAATATGTCTGCTAACAAGTCTAACTCAGCTCGTCCTTCATCATAGTGTCTACTGATAAATTATATAGGTAAGCAGTAACAAATCTCATGATGTGAAAAGTGAAGACACATTCGAACATTGAATCCTTTTCACTTGCCCACTATTCACCCGTATAACTTTTTTTTTTAGAACGGCAATAACTCATATATATACTAGCTATGTATATTTATATTTTTTCACGAATATTTACAATTCTCCACTTCTGAACTTGAACTTTCAACTTCTTAATTAGACGGCCACCTCAATACTGTCAGGCCAATGGTCTTTGGTTATTCACCCGTATACTATACCAATGAACATTGAATTCTATTAGTAGTCACTCAAAACAAAACTTTTAACATAGATTTAACATTACGAATAACTTTTCTAAGTAATTTAGTGCCTAGATTACTGCTTGTAATATAAGCTGGTCGTTGTCTTTAGGTTCTGTTCCCGTTGTACTACGGTGTTTGGCTAATGATATATCCACCGTCAAATTTGATGGATCCATCAAAATTGATAGTGGATTTTTTATTATAACTGTATTGTCTGATTTTTCTAAAAAATTTAGTGCCTAGGCATTACAAGTATCATAGATAAGCATTAATCCGGTTAGCTGCCACTCTCCAAAACATGACATAAATAAATTACTACGTACTATATTTCAAAATATTATATGCTGAAAATAAAATTTACTAGAAGATGAAACAAAATATAATATAATTTTAAATATGGAACTATGGAAGCATAAGAAGACAAAGGAAAACTACACAACATTTGAAGTCATGAACCAATAATGGGCCAATAGGTAATCGGCACGGGCTCAGTTGAAAAACTATGTAGCTTCAAACAATTAACCAAGTTTGGGCCTATAATTATTATTTTTTTTGGAAAGCGGGCCCATAATAATTTTTTTATAACTAACCGTCAAATGAATACTTAGTCGTGAACAAAAAACCCGTACCCGGAACCGAACCCGAAAAAAACCGGTTTTTTTGAACCCGGTTCGGGTTTTTTTCGTACCCGACGGGTAGGGACCCGGGTTGGGTTTTTGAAATTCAAATCGGGTTGGGACCGGGTACACTACGGGTCGGGTTGGAAAACCCGGTTTAAGAACTGGTATCCGTGGGTCAAAAACCCGGTTCGGGTCGGGTCGGGTAGGTCAACAAACCGGTTTTCTTCCTTTGACCTAAAACCCGGTTCGGGTACCGGGTCGGATCGGGTATGCCCGAAACCCGACTTTGTTCACGCCTGTGAATACTTACAGATGGAATGTTACTTCCTCCATATACTCGCTGGAGTAACACAAGTTAATTAACTCAGCGAAATTACACTTAAAAATTTAAAACAAATTCTTTTTAGTTGGTTTTCAGCCCAATAATTTTACAGTTTTACATTCAAGTCATAACCAACATTATTATTCATTTATATAAAGTCTTTAATTTGCTATTATTATTTAGTAAAAACCATTAGAAAAAGGCAATATATTAGACACACATGCATACTTGAATTTAACATTTCAAGTTAACATTTACCTTGTCTTATAATACAAGAGAAAATTACACGGTAGTTTATACTATAAATAACCTTTGTCCTTTACTTTTCAAATGTCTTAATGTTATCCTAGCTTTAAGAGTAGTTTTGTACGTTATGCCGTTAATCAACCTCTATATATTAAATATTTGTAATTAAATGATCAATATGCCGTTTTTAAGTTTTACATTTAGTCCTTCAAATGATCTAAAGATATTTCTCTTGTTTCTGTTTCTATTACACAATGCCAGCACATCTTTGTAGATGGTCTAATGAAACAAGCAACGTACGTATATATTATTCATTCTGATGAGGTATCAGGACCAATAAGAAAAGAGGTAATGAGTTGGCATTATTCATGAAAGTATTATGTGCATAAATAATTATATTTAAATTATTTAATCCGATGATTAAGACATCAATGGGTCATACCGATGCATCATCGACGGATATGTACGGAATAATTAATTGTGAATTAATTATGTAGAGTTAAATAAAGTTTAGTTTTAAATGTTAAAACTAAATATTGTTAAAGGGTTTAATATGTAACTAATGACAAACTTTGTGAACAAGTTTAGCTAGACTATAAATAAATGTCTAGGGGTTCATTAGTTACTAATCAACACAATAACCAAAACCCTAAAACTCTCTTCCTCCTCCCTCCTTGTTTTCGTCGACCGAACCACACAAACCCCAAAACCGAGTTTCGGTTTTGGGTTAGTCGATCCACACACACACACACACAAGTGTGTTACGTTCTCGATTCGGTTTGATTGTTTGTTACTAGTTTGTAGTAAAGATTAAACGCATAAACAAGCATGAATAAATCTAGCGATTATATCCACAAGATGACTAGTATCGGTACGAACACGTTGGCACCTCCGAGCAAGAAATAAAAGACTGATCATTCCGAGCAAATCGCTGTAAGTTTGTTTCTTTCATCTTGTTATTTGTTTGATCGATTTAATTCAAGTATTTGGATCCGCGGTAATGGGTTTAATGATTTTATTATTTTCCGCATATTATTGTTTTTAATATTTAATAAAATTAACCGGTTAAAACCCAACAGTGGTACCAGAGCCGCTTATACTTGTTTAAATCATCAAAGATACATGATTTATTTAATTTTGATCCGTATAAAATTATGAGAATTTAATTTTGTGGTTTAGTTAAAAATCGATTTATATATGTATATGTGTATTTCGATTTTTGTTAATAAATAATATTATTGTAATTGTTTGTATTGTACAAAACCTAATCTTGATTGATAGGGTTTTTGGAACCCTAGTTAAGTCGATTAGGTTTATGGTTTTGGTGATACTCACCTTGGCCGAATCCAACACAACCCCTATTGGGATTCCGGTTGTTGATTCGCTAAGAAGGATCTTGAAGTATAGTCTCAAACCGTATTACTACAATAATTATTAGTTATAATAGATTAATTAAATAAAACTGTTAGTTTTTAATTAACTAGATGGATCAAAAATTAAGTCATGTATATTTGAATGTTAATGTTGATTAAAGTTTATATAAAGATCAAACCTTTTGGCATACTTGTTTTAATTTATTACATGGGAATGAGTTTGCATTTATTTGCATGTTATATGCAAACCGATTCCTATAATAGCCAAAAGTTAGGATCTTACATTTATGACATGTTTGTGGTACATAGCCAAGCCAACGACCAAATATTGCATATTGTGTGTTGTGTGTAATGTTGTGGTTGTTTTAATTGTAATTTATTGTTTTATGGTATGAGGAGGCCTGCGTGCCAATTTACAACCTCTTTTGATTATGTAACTTTTGTTTTAAAATAGATAGGTTAGACTAGTTTATTTTAAATTAAATGTAATAAAAAAACAAACAAGCGGAGCAATTTTGGAGCATATGGAGCACGGAGCTTATTTGGATGGAAACATCAAGTGAGAGCTTTTGGACTTCATCAACGCCAGAATTGTGTCATGTTTGTCCCATAGGAAATGACCGTTTATTTCGTGTTGGCTCACGAATTAAACAATTAGATTTGGTTGGCTATGTTACCGGTTTTATGTTTTATTTATTATTTTATAAATGCGTGGTTGTGGTATGTTTAAATATTAAACGAATGACACAAACATAAAACCTTTGTTTAAAAGCATAAATTTTAAAATAGTTATTTGATAAAGTTTTAAAATGTGTTTTAAATAAAGACGTATTATAAATCATTATGATTTATATATAAAGCGTATATATATTTTTAAAAGGTAAAAGATATGTTTTAAAAATTGGTTATTTAAAACTAGAAAATATTGGGAACACGATTTAATTGAAAACGTGAAAGAACCCTTTAAAATTAAACCTAAAGCGTCCTCCATAAAGGGACATTCATACCGACCCCAACTCCATATCCTTTGCCGCCTCCGCGGGTGGGTATGGTTACACTTGGGTTAGGGTGAAGTGTGAGAACCGCGATATCCACTTGAGAAGATGGCCGGATCTCCACAGTTTCGATATGGTACGGTTTATTGGTGATTCGAGTTGAGAACTTCGCCCAAGACGCGTGATGAGGTTAAACATGCCCGGCTCAACCGGAACCTCATAAAGTCTAGGAGTTGTAGAAATACAATTGATGAACGCGTCATCTACCTAAAAGCTATTGTTATGTCATTGCAGCCTTCGTTGAGGGCATACAATAGTGGAATGTCGGGTCCTAGGCTAATAAGTCAAATTTAGGGTTGTTTGATTTATTAGAAATAATCAATACTGAATTATGAATTTGTTTTATTTTCTGTAGATGGCAATTAACAACACAAAACAAAGACTTCTCCCTGGTAATCGTCATGAACGTTACAATGCAAGTTGTGATTTCAAGGCGCTTAGGATGGAGAAAGGGCAGTCGGTGAACGATTATTGGACGAACGTTAAAGCTGTCTTGGATCCTTTAAATGAGCTACATTATGAAATCCCAACGGATTATATTTTGATAAGGTTGCTTGATTCATTAAATGAGGATTTTAAATCTTTTTGTTTAATGTATGACATTGATGGCGAATCGACCATATCAAAATTCTACAAGGATTTGCTTGCTTATGAGACGCAAAATGAGTTCAACATGGTATTCAAAGACTTGAACTTTGAAGATGATGATTTTGATGACTTGCCTAGCATTCCCTGCCCTATATGTGGGAATGAAGATTTATGCGATTGTGTGCTTGATTTGAAGGATATTGAAATGGATGATAATTTTGATTCTGGTATGTTTATGATTGATTGTCTTATGACTTCTTTTGATTCTTGGGTATTAGATACTGCATGTGGTAATCACATCTGCAATAACTTGCAGGGTTTTGAAAGAAGTATAAAATTGGGACAAGGCGAGTTAAGTTTGCGCGTCGGTGATGGAACAAATGTTGGTGCCGAAGCCGTGGGAACTTATAAACTTGCCCTCCCTACGGGGTTAATTTTAGAACTTAATAATTGTTACTATGTTTCTAGAATTATTAAGAATGTAATTTCGTATGACTTGTTGGTGGATGATGGTTTTGATTTTATTTCTAAAGGAAAGACATTTTTGGTTTATCGCAATAATGTTTTTTACTTTAAAGCTATTTCCCAACGTGGTTTATATACTTTAGAATTACATTCCACTTCTAGTACAATTCTTCATATAAATGCTAATGTTGATGTTAACAAAGCGTACCTTTGGCATTGTCGTTTAGGCCATATAAATGAAAAACGCATTGAAGAGCTCCATAAAAATGGGCTCTTGGACACTTTTGATTTTAAATCATTTGATAAATGCGAATCTTGCATTTCTGGTAAAATGACAAAGGCACCTTTCAAAGGAACTAATGAAAGGGCAAATGACTTATTACATTTACTGATGATTTAAGTTGATATGGATATGTTTACTTAATGAAACGTAAATCTGAAAGTTTTGGTAAATTCAAAGACTTTCAAAATGAAGTTGAGAATCAATTAAGTAAGAAGATAAAGAAGCTTCGGTCTGACCGAGGTGGAGAATATCTAAGCGAAGAGTTTGAGCGTCATTTGAGAGATTGTGGAATTGTCTCACAATTAACTCCTCCATATACACCTCAGTGGAATGGAGTATCTGAACGTCGGAATCGTACTTTGTTGGACATGGTACGATCTATGATGAGTCAAACGGATTTGCCTTTATCCTTTTGGGGACACGCACTCGAAACAGCAGCATATACACTACACCGTGTACCATCCAAATCAGTTGTTACAACTCCGTATGAGTTGTGGTATGGTAGATCTCCAAATTTATCATACATGAAAATTTGGGGTTGTAGGGTACATGTCAAACGACCTGTAGTCGACAAACTTGAGTCTAAAACTGATAAATGTATATTTGTTGGATACCCCAAGGAAACTAGGGGCTATTATTTCTATAATCCAAGTGAAAACAAAGTGTTTGTAGCTCGTTATGGGTATTTTCTTGAAGAGGATTTCCTTGACAAGAAAAATGATGGAAATAATCACCTCCTTGAAGAAGTAGAGGAAGAACAAATATCACATGAGGTGGTGGTACCTATTCAACGTGATGATGTTGATGATCAACATGAAGATGTTGATGATCAACATGACAATGTTGATGCTATTGAGACACCTAGTCTTCGAAGATCCGACCGGATGCGTAGTGTACCTAGTAGGTATGTCTATGTCATTGAAGATGGTGGTTTGCAAGAACCAACTTCTTACAATGAAGCAATGTCTAGTTCGGAGTCTGATAAATGGCAAGAAGCCATGAAGGCTGAGATGCAATCCATGTATGATAATCAAGTTTGGGAACTTGATGAACTTCCGCCCGATGGTAAAGCTGTTGGGTGTAAGTGGGTTTTCAAGAAGAAAACTGACATGGATGGTAAGGTACAAACTTATAAAGCAAGGTTGGTTGCAAAAGGTTTTACTCAAACTCATGGTATTGACTATGATGAAACTTTTTCACCTGTAGCCATGCTTAAGTCTATTAGGATTCTAATGGCCATAGCTGCGTACTATGATTACGAGATATGGCAAATGGATGTCAAAACCGCCTTCCTTAATGGAAACTTGACTGAGGTTGTGTATATGTCTCAACCGGATGGTTTTGTGGATCCTAAAAGACCTAAAGGAGTTTGTAAATTGCTTAAATCTATTTATGGATTAAAGCAAGCATCTAGGAGTTGGAACTTATGTTTTGATGAGAAGATAAAGGAGTTTGGTTTCATCAAAAGTGAGTTCGAACCATGTGTCTATAGGAAGTTTAGTGGGAGCGACATTACCTTCTTGGTTTTATATGTAGATGACATATTGCTCATTGGAAATAGTACTAACATGCTTAAAAGTGTTAAGTTGTGGCTTAGTAAATGTTTTCAAATGAAGGACCTTGGAGAGGCAACCTATATTCTTGGAATCAAAATTTTGAGAGACAGGAGTAAAAGGTTGATTGGACTAAGTCAAAGTACATACATTGACAAGATCTTGAGTAAATTCAAGATGGATGAATCCAAGAAAGGGATGATTCCGTTGTCAGCTAGATTGGTTCTTACGAAGAGTCAATGTCCCGAGACTGAAGAGGACAAAGAAAACATGAAAGGTATCCCATATGCTTCGGCAGTGGGATCTATCATGTATGCTATGTTATGTACTAGACCGGATGTCGCATATGCTATTAGTGTTACGAGTAGATTCCAACAAAATCCGGGAATCAAGCATTGGGGAGCTGTGAAGAATATCTTTAAGTACTTACGAAGAACTAAAGATATGGTCTTAACTTTTGGTGGTGAGAAAATGGAGCTCAAAGTGATTGGTCATACTGATGCTAGTTTTCAAACCAGCAAAGAGGACTCTAGATCGCAATCAGGTTTTGTGTTTATGTTAAATGGAGGAGCAGTAAGCTGGAAGAGTTCAAAGCAAAGTACTGTAGCTGATTCCACTACAGAGGCGGAGTATATTGCTGCAAATGATGCTGCAAAGGAAGCTGTTTGGTTGAAGAATTTCATAATGGATCTTGGAGTTGTTCCTAGTATCTCCAATCCAATTGAAATCTTTTGTGATAATATTGGTGCTGTGGCGCAAGCTAAAGAACCAAGAGCTCATCACAAGTCCAAACATATACTTCGTAAGTTTCACTTGATTCGAGAAATTATCGAAAGAGGTGATGTGAAGATACAACAAATTCCAACTGATGATAATGCTGCTGATCCGTTGACGAAAGCGTTGTCTCAAGCCAAGCATTACAAGCATGCTGAATTCATAGGCATGAAGTATCTCTAGGCTTATTATTATAATTCTTTATGTATTGGTTGAACAATTGAACTTTATTGAAATTCAAAGAGATGTTTTTGTTTTGCGTATTTCTTTAAAATGTTCAATTATTTAGTATGTTTTAGCAATCCATGGAATTGAGCATGACGAATTCCAAAACTTCCATAGCCTGCTCGTTGTCGTGGGAATCACAATGGGGTGATGGTGACTGTGAAATATTGGCCGAAATCTTAATTAGGACTTATAGCATTAAGGTTGTCAAAGATTCATGGGTATTTGATTTGATCAAATATTGGTTGACCCGCTTTGAATGTAACTTCATGGACTTCTATCATAAGTTAATTCAAGTAAGATATCCTCATTACATGAGACGTTAATTGCATTCAAGCTTAGTTAACATTGGGCTTAGGCACAGTCTAACGTTACGCGTAAATGCGTAGCCATAACGTCTGGTTGCTGGGTTCAGTGGGAGCTAAGTGTAGAGTGGTTAATTGTCAAGATGGGATTTGCACCTCTTTTGATTAAAGAGAGATATTGTTAGGCCTTTGATGGTTAAAACTGGAGAATGCGTGGCCGCGCTCGGAGAGTATTAGACTTCCGTCATTTTTGAACCAGTTGAGACTAGATCAAGAACAAACAGAGTATCATTTGGTTGAGTGAAGTCCATGCCAGGTACTCTTGTAATATCGTGTTGCAAAAGGATATGCTGCTCTTTTAAATATACCGTTGTGAATGGGTGATTCAACTAAATCATGTGAGGTATAAGAGTTCTTATGACTCGGTCATCCTATGTGTCTTGCTAGGGACCGCCATAGGAAACTTAATAAGTTAAGTATAATCATCTATGCACAAGTGGGAGTCTGAAAGTATTATGTGCATAAATAATTATATTTAAATTATTTAATCCGATGATTAAGACACCTATGGGTCATACCGATGCATCATCGACGGATATGTACGGAATAATTAATTGTGAATTAATTATGTAGAGTTAAATAAAGTTTAGTTTTAAATGTTAAAACTAAATATTGTTAAAGGGTTTAATATGTAACGAATGACAAACTTGGTGAACAAGTTTAGCTAGACTATAAATAAATGTCTAGGGGTTCATTAGTTACTAATCAACACATTAACCAAAACCCTAAAACTCTCTTCCTCCTCCCTCCTTGTTTTCGTCGACCGAACCACACAAACCCCAAAACCGAGTTTCGGTTTTGGGTTAGTCGATCCACACACACACACAAGTGTGTTACGTTCTCGATTCGGTTTGCGCGTTTGTTACTAGTTTGTAGTAAAGATTAAACGCATAAACAAGCATGAATAAATCTAGCGATTATATCCACAAGATGACTAGTATCGGTACGAACACGTTGGCACCTCCGAGCAAGAAACAAAAGACTGATCATTCCGAACAAATCGTTGTAAGTTTGTTTCTTTCATCTTGTTATTTGTTTGATCGATTTAATTCAAGTATTTGGATCCGCGGTAATGGGTTTAATGATTTTATTATTTTCCGCATATTATTGTTTTTAATATTTAATAAAATTAACCGGTTAAAACCCAACAATTGATTATATAATTTGGTTTATGTTGTTATTATATCTTAATCAATCAATCCATCTCTATTAAAAAATAATAATAAGTTAAGTCTGAGATACAAACTTAACGTACTCCGTTTCTTGTGTAGCACACTAGCTTGCACATCCTAGTTTATATATATATATATATATATATATATATATATTTCAAACTAATTAATGTCCCCAAATTGTAAACGGAATTTGGTTTGTTTATTCTGATTAACCAATCATATTATACTGGTAATGCAGCTTACTTAATAATACGATAAGAGGAAAGTTTTAATACAGTCCTATATATATATCTAAAGTAAGTAAAAAAAATGATTATACACATTCGTAAGAAGGTCAAGCTAAATCATCCTACAACCGATGGTGGAACCTGAAGTGTTTGATTGGTTTAATTTTTTCTATTTCTTAATCTCATTCGATTACTCTCTTCGTCTCAAAATTATTATCACAACAAGAAATACATAATATAAGAAAAGTGCATTAATTATTGTTAACCACCAATAGAATTTCATATCTACTATTTTCAAACATTTTGATTGTTTTGATTTTGGAACATTACAATTATTTTAGGACGACATACCAAAATGAAAAAAATGGACAAATAGATTTGGACGGACGGAGTAGTTTTTAACATCTATCAATTAACATATCTAAACGGTAATTTGAACTCTTGAGTCTTGACTTGGGTTGCTTTTCAGTGTTAGTTAAAGTACCCGTTTACCTTAAGTACACTTAAAAATTTTACTCCCTAAGTCCCTAAACTTTGGGTACTTTTTATAATATTAAGAAACGTGTATAAAGCGCGCTTGGAAGTTGTGGAACTAATTAACAATGATTGGAGGAAAGAGGTTGGAAGTTGTGGTGGAACCTCTAACTCCAAGAAGACAAGAAGTTTCCTATAAACATCCAATTTCATCCTTAAAACCATTTGTCATGACGGGGCAATCACTATCAACAATCACTCTCCATATATAATAAGTACATATATAGCTCCCAAAACTATAGTTATTACTCATAAATAACATCCTACTTAATCACCTTTTGTTTTCTTCAAACCTCTACACTTTGGCACATTAAACTCCACATATATATGGGTCGTTATCGAGCATGGACGTTTGTACGATCAGCCTTGCTATGGGCAAGAAAAGGTGGAATCCTTTCTGCTTTTAGACAACATACGATTGAGTCCGATTTCGATCAACAACCCCATGGTGATGATTATGAACTCTCTTTTGACAAAACCCCTATTGTACATGTTAAAATGCACCGTCCCAACCCCATGTGTCCTCACATTCCTTGTTTGAACCCACAAGTTGTTCAGTCTGATTCAGATCACTATGACACTGACAGCGAGTGCTCGTATTATCAACCAAGAGAGAGTTTCTCGCAACAATACGACGACGACGATGAACTACAAGAAATCTGTGAGGAAGAAGATATTGATGCAAGGGCAACAAAATTCATATCTGATATGCATCACAGACTGAACCTTGAGAGACAAAACTCCTTGATTCGACACAACCGGCACTAAAACAGGTGGCAATGGTGGAGTAGTGATGAAGGAAATAAAAGTAAAATGAAGAAAATGGAAACTTAGAGAATGAAGATGGCCGGACCACCGGCATTAAGCTGTCGATCACTAGCCAGAGGTTATGAACCCGAAAAGGAAAGCGCGGTTTTCAATTAATTCAAGTAATGGTGCATTCACAAAATACTTCGATCATAATTTCCTCATATTTTGTGAGGTTGTTACTTATTACTATACTCTCCGTGTCCATAATACTATTTTGGATTGTCCCAAATAAGTGTCTATATTCATGTTTCAACCAATCGAAAGAGACTTTAGTAGGAAGATAGGTTATTTGATTGGTGAAAAGTGTAGTTAGTGGAGAATTCTAAAACTGTGTGCAAAGTCAAAATGAACACTTTGACCGGGACGGAGGGAGTATATAATATGAGGGACCAAACTGTGAAGCATATGAAAGATCAAGGACTACGTTGTAGATATCTTGTTGATCAAATTCTCTTGATTATCATGTTGATGATTAGTCTTTCTAGCATCCTCGAGTGTTGATGAGTGATTCTGATGTGAGTTTTCCTTGTGTTTGTTGATTATTATTTTTATTTTTACTGGAAGTTTTCTTTTGTGTTGGTTGATATATTATCAAGATATTGTTGATCTTCTTTCATTGTTGTGTTTGAGTATTTTTTGACATATACTATGTTTAAAGATAGCATTTATGTATCCTATCATGTTTAATTATATTCACTGTATAACATGTTGACGTACTCCATGACCAACCAGACAGATTTTGATATTATTTCGTAAGTTATAGAGTATCTCTGATGATAAAAACTAGGGGTGTTCATGGTCCGGTTGGCTGGTTTGAGCCTAAAATTTAAACCAAACCGATAATTACGGTTTGAGGTTTTCTCAAACCAAACCGCCCAATTTAATGTGTCAAACCAAACCAACCAAAACAATTGAAACCGGTTTGGTTCGGCCGGTTTGACGGTTTGAACCAATTTTATTTTTATATATAATTTTTAATAAAACTTTTGTTAACTAACATTTAAGTTAGATGATACAAGTAGTAATGCAAATATAATTATCCTAGAAATATTTTAAAGATATAAATACATAATCAAGTAGTAATGCAATTATGATTATCCTAGAAATTTTTTAAAGATATAAATACATAATCTAGTGTTGGTCAAAAATGTTTTTAACAATATCATTTAATGATAATTGACTTTCATAACATTGTTACATAACCGAAAGTTTCCTTTTACGATATTTAATTGTTAATTTATTTAATTGTACAAGTTAACAACTTTTCAAATGAACCCTCTGGATACCATTGAAAAAGCAAATATAGAGTTTGTTTGTTAAAGACAAATAAATCTTTTAAATTAAATATGCATGGTTAATAATATAAGGATACGGTCCGGTTCGGTTTAAACGGCCGGTTTGAATTTTGAAACCACGAACCGAAACATAAATGACGGTTTTGAAAACCTAAACCACTAAACCAATTATGAACAATATAACCGGCCAAACCGACCAAATCACTTCGGTTTAGTCGGTTTAAACGGTTTCGGCCAAACCACGAACACCCCTAATAAAAACTTTATTAAAAAGTGTTTAGTCCAATTTTAAAAAGCTTTTTTGAATAATACTCATTTATTGCTAACAAATTTCTAAGGGAGAGATCAAAAGTAAACCAGCGACTAACACAAATATATATGCTCGACTTAAGAGATTCCCCCGGGATTACTATTATTAATCAAAAAGGATCTGAGAGTTGTGTTCTCTGTCCATTTTCGGTTGCTCGATCTCACTCGAGGCTTTAACATTAAGCATGGATTTTGTTTATTCAAGTGAACTCAAATTTGTGGCTTAAATGTTTTTTCTTTATATTTTCTTTTGTGGAAAAAAGGGCAACAACCCGAGTAATAAAGACTAATGTGATGCTAATGATAATGAAGAACATGATGTTTATGATAACGAAAAATGGAAGTCCTATTGAAAAAGATAAAGAAAATCCTAACAATTGTGACGTTGAAAAAGTTAATTACAATATTTTTGATGTAGGGATAGTTCAGATTCAAAGATGAAAGACTTACTTGTAAGCAAAGAGCATGTTAGAGAAAATAAATTAGATTATCTAAAAGATGGATTGGGTAGACACTTCTCGTGTGAGTATTATATGTGTAAGCTACGAAATGATGACACTTTTGATGAGAAATGGTTGATCTACTCGAAAGAGCATGATAAAGTATTTTGTTCATGTTTTAAGTTATTCAAAAACTGCTAGATCGAAAAGTTAATTAGCAAGTGAAGGAATAAATGACTGAATTAAAATATCTTTGTCATACTTTAATCTTGCAGGAATTTAGTTCCGAGCATATGATTAACTTGAGAATATGATTTGAGTTGCAGTTGATGTTAATTACGAATAAAGCAATTAATAAAGACTTGCAAGAACTTATAAACAAAAAAGATACCAAAACATTAGAACAAGTTATAATTAGAATGATGGTTATTGTCAAATGTCTGTCGAAATATAACTCGCCATTTCGTGGAATAAATGGCCCTAATTAATAGATGTGTTGACGTGGCAAGTTCTCCTATAAAAGTATAAGAGCACATGGTGTGGTAAACAGTGTACTGGACAGTGTTCTGGAGAATATTGAAAGTGAGGATTTTGTGGTGTGGTGAAACTGAGTTCACAGTATTCTGGACAGTGTTCTAGAGTTTTTTATTATTTGTTTTATTTGATTTTTTAATAAAGATAATTGTATAAATTAACATATAAAAAACAAACAAATTAATTAAAATAACATTTTTAATTATTAAAACAAAATTAAAAAAAAACATTTTAACTTGTATCAGTATTCCAGTAAGGGAATAAAAGTTTGGAGACAACACACACAGGACAAAAAAAAAACTTTAATTATTTTGTCTTCTTTCTTATTTTTTTCTTCTTCTTTCTCATTTCTTCCTCACACTCACACCTGCACACACTCTGTAACATCCGCAATTTGGGCCTAGGAGTTTTATATTATTTTCTGATTTTTAGTTGTTAGGAAATAGTTTTGTTAGATTTGTTGAAAATAAATGGGTAAAATAAGTTCAGGATTTATTGTGAATAGTAAAATATTAATTGTTTTAAATTAATATAGTTGACGGAACAATAAAAAGTTTAAACTCGCGAATGGTTTTCGGATTCCAGACAATAGGTCTAAGTGGGGAATAAAATTATACCAATTTAATATGAGTCAATTGAGTGAGGCCGACATATCTCTCGAACTTTCCCAAATCACTTTTGTTATTACTTTTCTTTATATAAAACACCTAAACCATGAAATTGAATAATCAAATTTGAAGATATAATCAACTTGTAGTGAGTGGATTCTAGCTCATTAATACCATCATTTACTTAACCCTCACAAGGTGTAAGATTGTAAGTTGCTCTTATATTTAAATTATTAATTTCTTATTATTTTGAGTTCATCTCTATAAATGAGTAGTAATTAATTGATTGATGATCTTGTACGTAAGCTATGCCAACTGATTACATGATGATTTTGGTAGTATTAAACCAAGTGTTGATTGTTCTTTACTTTGAGTTTAGTTATGGTTACTAGATATGAGGATTGACATGAAGATTTTAATTAGATAGAAATAATTCGTTGTTGTGTTGTTGTTATGGTATATAGACATAGTAACAGAAATTAGGAATCTGGATTTGGTGATTGGTATGGGGTGTTTACAGAAAGGGGTTCTAGTTAAGTACTTGTATTATAATACAAATTATGTAGATAATATCGTATCATTATATATGGTTAATTATGCTTATATAATTTGTTACATGTAAGTTAAAGGATTTAACATGTGATATAATACGATGATTATGAAGCTAGAGAAATGGTTACATAAGTTTAAGTGTGACTACTTGATTATGACTATGAGCTTAATGATACCCTTTTGTTGTAAGCATAAGATTTTAGAAAATGTAATATAATTATATCATTGATTATTTGTTATGAAATAATGAGCTCTTATCATTATTGAAATATGATACAAATTAGTTATATAACATAACTTGATCTTAAACTATGAGTTGTGAAGTAATGTTGTATTATTTACAACTTAGTAGGTGTTTAGTTGTTTTGGTACTATATGTTGACATGAGTTATAAGATCATAATATGAGTTCATTATTATTAGTGAGTTACTGACTCGTTCTTTATTTATTCTCAGATTGTGAGCAGACTCAGTGATATTAGACTACTGAGTGGACGACTGAGGTATTGGTGAGTGGATATGTACCTTCTGTGTGATTTAGCTGTAACAGGTTTGGTTACAGCAAGTGATTGTTGATTTACTGTTGATAGACTATTTAGTCTGATTTGTTGATTGTGATTATGTGGCCTTTGGGCATAAGTGATTAATCGGAGGTCAAGATGATTTGGGCTTGGTTACTATTGTTGGACGACAGGGATTTCCTTGTACATGTCGTTAATAGGAAATTAGGTCGTGTGAAAGTAGTAACCAGCTATCGGTTAATCGCTGTTTGGACCTGCAGCTCAGTTGGGTTATTGAATAACCGCTGTTTTGGTCTACAGCTCAGTGGTGTTACTAAGTGTTGTTTGAGGAGCTTTTTACTGGTTTTGGGCTGCCTCAAGAACCACCGATCCTCTGATGTTGTGTGAAACTATGTGATTGTGACTGTGATTATTTGTTGTGATTAAAGTTGTTATTGCTAGATTGGACTGTCGGTTTCAGTTCTATCTTACTTAGCAGTTGTGCTAATCCCACCACTTTAAATTACTTCTAGCAGGTTATGACTTGACAGGGTGGTCGGGCAAGAAGGTGTTGACCCGTGATGAATGTTTGACGACTACTGCGTTGACTCTGATATTGGTTTTATTAAATCTATGTGATGTTTTGGAATCATATAACACCCCACGGCTGTATTTTGGATTAAACTTATTTGTATTGTTTTGAAACAGGCTGTAACAATATTTAAAAATGTAAAGTTTTGTTTGGGACATCGCTTCCGGGTTGTAAAATACATTATCAAAATGTAAGGGTGTTATACACTCACTTTTCTTCTTTTTTTTTCTCTTCTTCTTCTCCTTTCTTGAACAAGCTCGCACATAAACAAACCACAAAATATAAATACATACAACACAAGACATAAAAAAGGAATAAAAAAACAAAAAAAGGCTGGAACGGCGAAGGCTACCGACGTCTTGAATCGGACGCCGACACGTGAACGTTGACTAGAACGCCGGCACGGTACGCCAGACCGCCGTCGCACGGCGTTCTCGATGGTGAACGGCGATGTCACGTCTTCACACACCGTGTGCTCTAAGAGTTCCTTTTAGAGCTTTTGGTCGTAAAAAATGCAACAGGTTTAGGTCTTTTCGAAGATCTACAAGTGATGTCGGCTATGAAAGCGCTTCTTGTTTTATAATTTATAAATAGAAATACCTAATAAATACTTTCAAGCAACCAGGCAAGAATACCCGATCAATTGTAAATATAGATTTGGTAAGTCAGATTCGAACACAGGGAAAAGGTGGAATATTTAAAATAGAAATTAATAATTAACTAGAAAGCAGTAAATATGGGGGCGTTTTAGTTCCGTACGAACAATTTAGAAAACATTTAATTAAAATAAACAAACGTAAATAAAACTTTAAATTAAAATAATAAATAAATAATAACGATAAATCCTAATTGGAAGGAATAAGTAATTGTATAGTTAATGTCACTTAGATTCATATCTCCCGATTTATTACGTATTGATTATCTAATTGTGATACTTTTAGATCAACTTAATACCAAATTCTTCAATGAATACTAAGTTGAATACGAACTAGCCAACGTTTCGGGTCCAACTAATTCCTATAATCTAGGGTCCAACATGAAACACTGGTTTCAATGTAACAAGATGATCAGTCAATTGTGTGCCTTTCCCTAAATTATGCATTAAACATTCACAACTCGTTATAATTAACTCTATTGGTATGACTCAACAATACCCAATAATTAACTTATTGTCTTGCTCATCTTAAAGTAGATTATTATTGTATACTCGACCTATCAGACTCAACGTATTTAGTGATAGTCCAAAACCCTAAGGTAGTACTAGCAATAATCAATAATCTTAAAGGAACTCAATCTCATTAAAATTATTAATCACGTGAAGCAACAATAATAACTAGTTACCAATAAGCAAGTGTCCACGAGCAATATAACCGTTTTCAATCAAATAACTTATTCAATACGCAATTATAATCGTTCAATAATCATAATCTAAATTAAATCAACTACACAATCACTTTAGATACTCAATTCATCATAAATCAGTAATAATCAGATCATTCAACATCAAATACTTCAATGAAATCGAAATAAAGAAATTATACCGAGTTATAAAGACGAACTACGAATGATTTAGATGAATTATCCTCGTTCTTCACCTTTCGTACCTCCAAACTAACCTTAATTTACGAAATATAAACCCCTAAAGTCGTCTGGAACTAAGAAAATACGAAAACCATGAAAAAACTGTCGAATTAGGGTTTTTTCGCGAATTTATACTTCTGTGGTTTTTGATCCATACGGCGTATGGATTGATTTCAAGCCCAGCCCATGTCCGCGTAACCTGGGCCTCCACTGCTGCAATCCATACGGCGTATGGATTTCCATACGGCGTATGGATGACTTTTCCAGCCGATTTCTTAACTTTTCTTCTTTTATTTTTTTCTTTAACTTCGGCTTTACTTATTTCTTCAAATATGCATCATTTAGCTTGATTATTGACTGTTTTCCTTCCTTTCTTCATAAACGCTCCATTTCCACACCTAACTGCAAATATGAACGAAATCAATATCTATTCTAAACAAAATGCAATAAAAACATTCAAGATTAGGGGTAAAATACTACTGAAATATAGTACTTTTGAGCGTTTATCAAACATCCCCCACTTGAATCCTACTTGTCCTCAAGTAGACTATCGATTCAAAAATCAACTTCTTAAGAAAACAGTCATCTCAATTAATCTAAATAACTAAAATAGGAATTACACAACATCACTCATCTTCAACTCAAATGTTTAAATTTAAAAATCTGTTAATTCTAAAAACAATTATTAAGAAACTATGAGATTTACAAAAACTGATCTACACATAGAGTTATTATTCTTAAACATCAAATAGTTCACAATGATTACTGATATTGTTATCCACTTAAACAATCTATATTTGAATACTCGAGCTCAACTTATTATTATTCGTGTAAATATTCCCTTAGACTCCCAAAAACTATATACTTTCATATTCATAATATGCCAATATTACATATCTTGAAATTTAATCAAAACAATCATTTTTCAAATCAAGACAGAGGTGACAGGTCTGTGCCTCAACACAACAAAGCAACATAACTTGATTTTGGTTTAGCAATAATGTTTTTAGTCAAACCATTGGTGACAGGTCTGTACCTCAGTACAACAAAGCGACTTAATTTGACCACATTTTAAAATCATGAGTTAAACTCTTTTGCTCTTTTTCATTAGATATACTGACGGAGAACAGGTCTGTACTTTCGTACAACAGAGGAAACAACACCCAGTATATCCCCAAATGATGTTAATTAAATTCCCAAAAATATGGCATATCACACATTACTAATATGAAAATTAAGAGATACGTCATACATAGCTAAAGTTCATCTACAAGTAACATTCACTCCTTAATTATCATTTCTTAACAGCTCAAACATTCTCATATAAATCGCCTATCAATACATCATATAATGAAGCTAAATAATATTTTCAATAGCTTTAGTATTTAATTAAAAGTGTAGAAAATTTTAAATTCAACCTACAAAGTTACAAAATAATTATCTCTAGAAAACAAAATTTTAAATGCAAAAATTTGGTTGAAAAATGGGCAACTCATAACCTCCTAGTTACTTATCTTAATAAGATAACTATTAACCAAATTACAAAATTACCTACTTATTAACAGAACAATTATGTGGAAATTAAACTTTCTTTTCTCTCCCATCCCCCACTTAAATATGTACAATGCCCTCATTGTACAAATAATGAAATACCTAAAACGGGAAAAAGAGAAAAAAACTTAGAACAGAAAAACTCCCCTGGAATAGTGTGCAGTTTAATGACAAGGATGATACGAATTTCCCACATCGTTTCGGTTCAATTTTCGTTGCGCTGAACTTACTGTCAGCATGACACGTACTCACAACACACTTCTGAGGGATCAATCAACAAACACAATTAAATAATACCAGATTAAAACAACCGAATTAAAAATAACTACTACCAAATCCTAAAACTACCAATCCAACATAATTAATAAAACCTAAAAATAAAAACAGTCATAGTAATCATAATAAAACAATAATAATAATAGTGTCTGGAATCATAAACCAAATAGGATGAACATCATCCTAATCACTGTCATCATCCTGGCGGTATCGGTACTGGTGAGGAGGCGCTCCATACTCTGACTGCGATGGTGGTGGTGGTCGTGGCATGAACTCTGGTGGCATCTGGTACTGGAATGGCTGATACGTGGGTCCAGAAGGAAACTGACTAAACAGCTGCTCAAACAAGCCATCCTGGTAGTCCAAGTGTGCACTGGTCTGATGGAAATGCTGTCTCTGCATAAGGTCTATCTGATCAAACCTCTGAGTCTGCTGTAACTGCATCTGGTGCATCTGCTGAGACAACTGATCAAACTCTGTAGCATAACCTCTGTTACGGCCTCGTGCCGTACCTCGACCTCTATCACTGCCACTCGTATCTCCTCTGACTCTACCCTGCCTCGACTGCAAAGTCTGTCCTACCGGAGTAATCAGAACCCAGTAATACATCTCTGCAGGACCACCATACGTGATGCATGGCTCAATGAGAGCAAACGCCTCCAACCGGCGTGCAGTCAGCCATCCCATACTAGGCTGAACAATCGTGCATGATCCCATCTCATCCTGAGTAGCCAAACCAAAGTATCTCGCCAATCGAGTAACAAAGTGACCTCCACACAAACTACTACCATCTCTAGTACTAGTAGCTCTCTTCGACATCCACTTCGCCAACCTCCAAGGTACATTCACTAACCTCTTCCTGATAATCGAACTCAAATAAAACAAGTCAAGCCTCGAAACTTTCTCAGGCCCCTCCTTGCCACCCACAATGGTGTAAGTCAACAATCTGTGAATGAGTCGATGACGAGGATCTCGAATACGCGTGTAAGAAGGTGTCGAACTGCCATAACTACCCTGGGCAATAAACTGCCACTCCTGCTCAATTTCCAAATCAGTGAGCTTCTTCACAGCACCTGCAGAAATGTAGTTTAAAAAGTGAGGATTATCCAGCTCATTGGGCTCATAAAGCCCCAATCCCAAAGCAAACTGAACCAAGGTCATCTGTCTGGGCTGTCCCCCTAGCTGGAAGAAAATGGAGTTCTCAGTCCATTGGGTCGACCTGACATCAAACCTAAAAGTGCTATAAAACTCCACAACCAACTCTCTGTAGATATCCTCCCTGATACTGAATAACCGGGACCAAGCATAGGAAATAAATCCAATGTTTCCATCCTCTAGTGCATATGGAACAGCAAGTAAATTCCTAATGGCTTCAGCACCATTAGTAAACCCCTCTCTAGCAATCACATGCTCCAAAACATTCCAGTTAACAGCATCAAACACCTCAATGGACTGGCCAATATTGGAAGCCAGACGATCTCTAAACTGCATCCTAGCAGTCTCAGAATATGACCCATGAAAAGTGAGGTATCTATGGGCTCTAATCAACGGGTTTCCCAAAGTTTCACCTCCTCGTGCTCTCTTGTTAGACATGATAACTGCTAAACAAAACAATTGTTAATAATACTAAATAAGTAGTTAATTGCAAAAAGGTCACTAAAAATTCCGGCAGCATTTCGGCTTAAAATTGAATAATCCACCATAAAGATTTAGCCTAAAACTACCGCAACAACCAATTTCATGAACCTAAATTGCAATTTTTAAACAAAACTACTCAATATGCATACAGGTATAAACTTAAATAAATATCCCTGACAATTGCCTAATCAAATGTATTATAATAACTTGGTACCATTATGAATATACGAAATTGCACAATCACTAAACTCGAGTATTAGCAACTAGCAAACATCCATACAATCTCAAAATGAATTATTGTAACACAATTAATCAAAATAACAACTTATCACATAACCGTAATCACAAACACTTGTGTACCAAACAAATATTTGCATTAATCATAATGTGGTCAGAAAATTAATAAGCACGAAATTAAAACATAGCATAATTGAGTTTCTCATATTCACATTTTATCATTACGAACGAATAATTCGAATAACACAAAATATGCAATACAATTGAAAAACGAGCATGACATTGCAATGCATATAGCAACTAAAACATAAACCAATCAAAACATGCTAATAATCATATGCATATCCGAAATACCCAAAAATTTACAATAAACCCTAACTTCCAAACGAGTTATTTAACCAACGAAAATGAAAACGGGAAGTTATACCTTGTAGAGGAAAGTGCGTGTAACACGAATATGCAAAAATGGCGATGAATGCGTGGCCGGAATTTCCGTTTGGGGGTTGTGGGTGTGAGAGCCGTGGGTGGTTGAGAAGTGGGTTTTAGGTTTGAAAATGGAGAAGAAAGAAGGCTGCTGGCGGTTTTCTGCATTTTTGATCCATACGGCGTATGGATTCCATACGGCGTATGGATTAAATATGCCCAGGTCAACTCATTAAACCCAGTCAACGGCCCGGTCCAGCGGCCCAACCAATCCATACGGCGTATGGATTCCATACGGCATATGGATTGAAAATTCAGAATTTTCTCAAAAACGATTTTCAACCCATTTTTAACCCAAATTCATCACTAATTTTATATAATTAAATCTCAAACCTGGAGGATAATCACGACTTCAAAATCTTCACAATTCCACACTATAAAATAAATAACAATAATTAACAAACATTAAAAAGAATAATATTCAAAATAATACTTAATATTCAAATCACACATTCAAAAACAAAAATCCAAACAAACAAAAGTCTAACATAATCCAAAACAAACCAAAATGTTAGAAACAATCCAATAGCATAAGAAATATAAAAAGGATGAAATGATGAAATTAGTTCAATGGATAGAGGATAAGGAAACTCTTCATCATTTCAGTAACTACATTTTCAACCCCATTTGAAACACCCCGAAACGTGAACAAATTTTTTTTTTTTTTTTAAACATAACACTTCTAATTACTTGTACTTACTTATAGTGGTCCCAAAACACTGGCTATTACATTACTTAATTATAATCAACATTCAAAAATGAAAGTTGCTGGACACAGGCTGAATCCGGCCGGATTTACGGGAATCCGCCGGATTCCCAACGACTTCAGACCCAACTTTTGACCAGAACTGAAATTAAGCAATCCGTTCTTGAATACGCCCCGGAATCCGCCCGGATTCATGGCAATCCGCCGGATTCCCATGAATCCGACCGGATTCCCACTTCCTACAGCAGATTCCTAAAAACTGCACATTTTCATACCAAAACACGAACTTTGACAACTCATAACTCTTAAACCACAACACCTGGGATCGTAAAATTTAGCATACATCTTTCAAATGGTCAAATGAACATAACTCAACTTTCACTTTTTTCAAAATTCTCGTTTAAACCCATTTTGACACGTAAACTAGTTTTCGACCATTTTTCACCAAAATGCTAACATGTCAAATTCTTTAATACATCAAATTTGACTTCCAGCCTTTGACTACACATTTCAACTTGGCTTTAGAACTTGTGAGAACCAAAGCCATTGACTTTCGACCAACTTGACCCATTTTGACACTTAAGCACTTAATGACCCATTTGGGTACCAAATTGACCCGTTTAAATCTTTGACTCTCCAATTACCTACACTTTTACTCAGTTGACTTTACAAAGTCAAACAAAACACTTTTCATTCATATGTACATAAGCTTTAACATTTCAAGTCTCACTAATCTAACTTTAATCAAAACATTAAACTTCATCAAACCATATGTCTTTCACAAGTGAGACTTACTAACTTTTACAAACTTTGACTAAAATCTTAAACTTTACAAACGGGGGTGTTATTGTATCGAAAGCATGATCAAAAGGGATAAAACTCATTACCAACCAAGCAATGAGCTCCACCACTAGCTTTCCATAACCTTCTTTCCCGATTCCTCTTTTACCTTACTTGAACTTCCTGAAACATGTTAAATATAACACATAAGCATAAATGCTTAGTAAGTAAATGGACTCTAACAATCAAAATCTGCAACAAGTTAAGGATCCATAACATCTAACATGCCAAATTCCGAAGAATTGACATCAAACTAAGCTAATGACAAAGTCATTACTTAGATACCACCAAGCGAATGATAAATCACTCCTTGGTTCCACATGTCCATATACTTACCTTATCACTTGCACAAACAATAATTTGAACTCTTTCACACTTGATCACCTATTCACATAATCACATAAACACTTATCAATTACACATTTAACTACTCTTTCTTACTTCTCACATAATACTTAGGTGCTAAATCACATAACACCCATATTTCTAACATAAGTCCCATACAATTAATATCTAATCACATGTAATATGGGTAATTAATATTAGTTCTTACCATTACTATCATAAATCACCAAGAACTTAACTTCTTAGTGATCTTACCTATACATAAACAATTCAATTACCCATAAACACATGATTAGAGATTATCAATACAACTAACCTGAATTATATGTTCTTTCTAACTTAATAACATGTATGGAACTTAATTACAATCAATTACCCATCAATTTCACTAACTTAGGGTTTATGTAACCTAAACCCTAACTTAAATTAAACAAGCTAGAGAATCACACATACCTTAGGATTGATGAATTGAAGATTAGAAACCTTAATTATTCAAACCCTAGCTTGATTCACCTCTTCTTCTTGCTTCTCTCTCTAAAAATCGATTTCTGTCTCTCTCTCTAGAAGTTCTATACGTGAATTATGATTTGCAGTGTAAAACAATGTAGAACATTTCAGAATATGTGTTTTAATAACACAATTCACATTAAACCCTTCAACTTTGCAAATATGACAGTTTCTACCCTCTAACTCAATTTCTTTACATAGTTAGTTTCACTAACTAATTCTAACACATAACAATTATTTCACATAACATAATATTATATACATATAATTTAAATAACTAAACGCATATAATATAATTTAAACTTACAAAAATTTGGGGCGTTACAACTCTCCCCCACTTATTCAGGATTGTGTCCTCACAATTCATTCCTGATACAAAGCCGGATAATACTTAATAATTTCATGCTCCGGCTCCCACGTGAACTCTGATCCTTTTCTATGCTTCCATTGAACTTTAAACAACTTAATCTCTTTATTTCTCAATCTCTTTATTTTCTCTTCTAGAATCATTATCGGTTGTTCTACATAGTTCAATTGGTCATTGATCTCTATCTCTTCTAACGGTACATACGACGCTTCATCCACTAAACACTTTCTTAAGTATGACACGTGGAAAGTGCTGTGGATTCCTGCTAGCTCTTCCGGTAGCTCAAGTCTATAAGCTACATTTCCTACTCTTTCTAGAATTTTGAATGGACCGATAAATCGAGGACTTAGCTTCCCTCGTTTTCTGAAACGTATGATGCCTTTCCATGGAGATACTTTTAACATCACTCTATCTCCAACTTGAAATTCAATTGGGCGTCTCCTAACATCGGCATAAGACTTTTGACGGTCTTGTGCCATTTTCAACCTTTCTCTGACTTGATCAATCTTTTCAGCTGTTCTCTGCACAATATCAGTATTACCCAATTCTTGCTGACCAATTTCACCCCAACAAATTGGAGTCCTACATTTTCTTCCATAAAGCATTTCATAAGGTGGCATACCTATACTCGCGTGGTAACTATTATTATACGAAAACTCTGCCAAAGGTAAATGTTCATCCCAATTACCACCGAAATCAATAGCACAAGCTCTTAACATGTCTTCTAATGTCTGAATAGTTCTTTCACTCTGACCATCAGTCTGCGGATGAAAAGCTGTGCTCAAATTAACACGAGTACCCAAATCTTCTTGAAACTTGTTCCAGAACCTGGAAGTAAACCTGCTATCCCGGTCAGAAACAATAGAAAGAGGTACTCCATGACGTGCCACCACTTCTTGAACATATAAATCTGCAAGAGCTTCTGAAGTATACGTCTCTTTAATTGGTAGAAATATAGCACTTTTCGTCAACCGATCTACAATCACCCAAATTGTATCATGCTGGCGTCGGGTCTTTGGCAATTTGGTGATTAGATCCATAGTAACATGTTCCCACTTCCAAACAGGAATATCCAAGGGTTGCATCATTCCCATTGGTTTTTGATGTTCTGCTTTCACCTGTAAACAAGTTAGACATTGTTCGACATATTTAACAATCTCTCTTTTCATGCCTGGCCACCAATAATCTGCTTTTAAATCGTGATACATTTTAGTGGCACCAGGATGAATAGAATATCTGGATCTATGCGCCTCATCAAGCAATAATTTCTTTAACTCTGCTGATTTTGGAATCCAGATTCTGCCATATCGAGTCTTTAATCCTCGGGAATTTTCAACAATATTCTGAATCTGGCCTTTAATACGTTCTACTTTCCAATCACCTTTCTGCCAAGCTTTCTGCTGCACCTCTTTAATCTGATCGAACAAATTTGGAGAGACTGTAATTCGAAGAGATCTAACAATCAAGGCATGATGCATTGCCTTTCTACTGAGAGCATCTGCAACTACATTCGCTTTTCCAGGATGATAAAGGATTTCACAATCATAATCCTTCACCAAATCTAACCAACGTCTTTGTCTCATATTAAGATCTCTCTGATCAAAGAAATACTTAAGACTTTTATGATCAGTATAAATAGTGCACTTTACTCCATACAAATAATGCCTCCATATCTTAAGGGCAAAGACAACTGCTGCAAGTTCTAAATCATGTGCTGGATACCCTTTCTCATGTTCTTTCAACTGTCTCGAGGCATAGGCTATCACTCTTCCACGTTGCATCAGTACACAACCCAACCCATTATGAGAGGCATCACAATATACAACCATATCTTCAGTACCATCGGGAAGTACTAAGATAGGTGCCTGACTTAACTTTAATTTAAGGGTTCTGAAGGCTTGTTCATGCTCATCTTTCCATTCATACTTAATATTCTTACGAGTAAGCTTTGTGAGTGGAGTAGCAATTTTGGAGAAATCCTGAATAAACCGTCTATAATACCCGGCTAAGCCCAGAAAACTCCTTACCTCAGTCGGATTGGTTGGGGGTTCCCATTTCATCACCGCCTCGACCTTGGTAGGATCAACTTTAATTCCTTGACTGTTTACAACATGACCCAGAAAATGAACTTCACGAAGCCAAAATTCACATTTTGAGAACTTGGCATAAAGCTTTTCATTACGTAACATTTGCAAAACTTGCCTTAAATGAAGTTCATGTTCACCAGCAGATTTAGAATAAACAAGAATATCATCAATAAACACAATTACATATCTATCGAGCATTGGACGACACACCCGATTCATAAGATCCATAAAAGCGGCTGGTGCATTAGTTAGACCAAATGGCATCACCACAAACTCATAATGACCGTATCTAGTTCTAAAAGCTGTTTTAGACACATCTTCTTCTTGAACCTTGAGTTGGTGATACCCAGAACGTAAGTCAATCTTAGAAAAATAGCTGGCACCTTGCAACTGGTCAAACAAATCATCAATCCTAGGTAAGGGATACCTATTCTTGATGGTGACCTTATTCAATTCCCGATAATCTATACACATACGCATTGTACCATCCTTTTTCTTAACAAATAAAATTGGAGCACCCCATGGGGAACTACTCGGACGAATAAACCCCTTATCTAACAATTCTTGTAACTGTTTCATCAATTCTTGCATTTCAGAAGGGGCAAGCCTATACGGAGTCTTAGCAATTGGAGTAGCTCCAGGGATAAGATCTATACGAAACTCTACTTGCCTATCGGGTGGAATACCCGGTAGCTCGTCAGGAAAAACATCGGGAAACTCCTTTACAACAGGAATCTCCACGAGTTTTGGAACACTTTTCTGAAGATCTATCACGTGGGCCAAAAAGGCTTGACAACCACGTGACAAATGACGTTTGGCACGAGCGAAGGTACATATGGATAAGGAAGGCTTTTTCTTTTCCCCATAAATATCAATCACTCCCCCACTTGGAGTATTGATACGGATAATCTTTTTCTCACACTGAATTATAGCATTATACCTACCTAGCCAATCCATACCCACTACTACATCAAACTCCCCCATTGGCATTGGAATGAGATTAATAATAAAAGATTCATTACTAATCTGAAGTTGACACCCACGGAACACATTAGCAACATAAACTATTCTATCATCTGCAACCTCAACATCCAGTGGAGTGTCTAACTCACTAAGGGGAACAGAGAATTTCTGACTAAACTTTTCTGACACAAAAGATCGCGAAGCTCCCGAATCGAATAATACGTGTGCAGGCATTAAATTTACAAGAAAGGTACCTGTCAGGACATCGGGGGCTCGCTGAGCTTCCTCAGCAGTGATCTGAAAGGAACGGCCTTTAGACTTTGGAACTTCTACAGCTTTCTTTTCTGAAGTTCTTCGAGGTGCTGAAGAAGTAGGCCGGTTCCCAAGTTTCGGACATTCTGATTTTATGTGCCCCGGTTCATAACAATTATAACATACACGAATTGGGTTTGGACAATCTCGGCCAAAATGACCTTCTTGCCCACATTGATAACATGCGTTGGTGCCAAACTTGCATTCTCCAAAGTGTTTTCGATGACACTTCTTACATTCAGCTGGCACCGGTCTATCATCCTTCTTTGTACTCCCACTCGGTCTAAACTTCTTTGATGAACCGGAACTTTGCTCACTTTTTCTTTTAGCAGCTGCCACTTGTTCATCTTTCTTTAATTCCAATTCCTGGAATCGTGCCTCGTCTATCATCTCTTCAAGTGTCTGACATCTCTTTGGAAGTACATACTTTCTAATTTCCTTTCTCAAGACCTTATGAAAATGATTCATAAGCATCCTTGGGTTATCCATGTACTCTGGACAAAAACGAGCTCTATCCAGAAAATTTCCCACCAACTCATTCACTGATTCGTTTGTCTGCTCCATAGCTAAAAACTCTTGACGAATTCTATTCAAATCTGCATCTTGAGAATACGTGCTTTCAAACATCACTTTAAACTCTTCCCACGTCAATTTGCTAATAACTTCATCACCCTTAGTTCTACACTGTACATTCCACCACCACTTAGCACGATTCTTTAAAAGGTTAGCTGCATACCTTACTTTAAATTTGTTGGGACAATCCACAGTAGCGAATGCTCCTTCTACCTCTGAAATCCAACGATAACATTTAATTAGATCCAGATCACCATCATACTCTGGTGGGTTACAAGCTGAGAAATCTCTATAACTGATCTTTTTCTGCTCATCCTGAATATTAACTTGTGGGATTTCCCCTGGTCTAGGTATAACTACTTCTCCTCTCCCTTTCTGCATTTCTTCACTTACAATCTTCCTTACCGTATCTGTAATCGTAGTCACCAAGAAAGGAAGAGATGCTTCTTGAGCTTGACTAATCTCTTTAGACACAAGGGATTTTATACCTTCCCAAGACAATTCGGTGTCAGGAATAAGAGACCTTGGTCTTTCATTTCTGCCTCCTGCTTCATCATCTTGGGCTCTATTACCCGGGTTAAATCCAAGAGTAAGATCTATTTCTCGCTCATCCATCTTTACTGAAAGTAGACATGGTAAAATTTAACTCAATTTACTTAACATTTACAAGTCTACTTTATCTATACTTCTAACATATGACACTAACAATAGCTAATAACTTATCCTCTAATGTTTCGTGATTTCCATGGATACCTATATGGTAATATGATAATCATTGCGTTGGCCAGGCGCACTAATTACCGTATTAGAATATAACATATCCAAAGTCCACACGACACACTTTGATTCAAAATCATTAGCACACATAATCTCGTACACATAACAACTCTAAATCATGCTCAATACAACAATTAAAATGGTCTAAGATCAAGTACCCACTAATGGTGGATACCCGAATCCCTTAAACCGTGCTCTGATACCAACTTGAAACACCCCGAAACGTGAACAAAATTTTTTTTTTTTTTAAAACATAACACTTCTAATTACTTATACTTACTTATAGTGGTCCCAAAACACTGGCTATTACATTACTTAATTATAATCAACATTCAAAAATGAAAGTTGCTGGACACAGGCTGAATCCGGCCGGATTTACGGGAATCCGCCGGATTCCCAACGACTTCAGACCCAACTTTTGACCAGAACTGAAATTAAGCAATCCGTTCTTGAATACGCCCCGGAATCCGCCCGGATTCATGGCAATCCGCCGGATTCCCATGAATCCGACCGGATTCCCACTTCCTACAGCAGATTCCTAAAAACTGCACATTTTCATACCAAAACACGAACTTTGACAACTCATAACTCTTAAACCACAACACCTGGGATCGTAAAATTTAGCATACATCTTTCAAATGGTCAAATGAACATAACTCAACTTTCACTTTTTTCAAAATTCTCGTTTAAACCCATTTTGACACGTAAACTAGTTTTCGACCATTTTTCACCAAAATGCTAACATGTCAAATTCTTTAATACATCAAATTTGACTTCCAGCCTTTGACTACACATTTCAACTTGGCTTTAGAACTTGTGAGAACCAAAGCCATTGACTTTCGACCAACTTGACCCATTTTGACACTTAAGCACTTAATGACCCATTTGGGTACCAAATTGACCCGTTTAAATCTTTGACTCTCCAATTACCTACACTTTTACTCAGTTGACTTTACAAAGTCAAACAAAACACTTTTCATTCATATGTACATAAGCTTTAACATTTCAAGTCTCACTAATCTAACTTTAATCAAAACATTAAACTTCATCAAACCATATGTCTTTCACAAGTGAGACTTACTAACTTTTACAAACTTTGACTAAAATCTTAAACTTTACAAACGGGGGTGTTATTGTATCGTAAGCATGATCAAAAGGGATAAAACTCATTACCAACCAAGCAATGAGCTCCACCACTAGCTTTCCATAACCTTCTTTCCCGATTCCTCTTTTACCTTACTTGAACTTCCTGAAACATGTTAAATATAACACATAAGCATAAATGCTTAGTAAGTAAATGGACTCTAACAATCAAAATCTGCAACAAGTTAAGGATCCATAACATCTAACATGCCAAATTCCGAAGAATTGACATCAAACTAAGCTAATGACAAAGTCATTACTTAGATACCACCAAGCGAATGATAAATCACTCCTTGGTTCCACATGTCCATATACTTACCTTATCACTTGCACAAACAATAATTTGAACTATTTCACACTTGATCACTTATTCACATAATCACATAAACACTTATCAATTACACATTTAACTACTCTTTCTTACTTCTCACATAATACTTAGGTGCTAAATCACATAACACCCATATTTCTAACATAAGTCCCATACAATTAATATCTAATCACATGTAATATGGGTAATTAATATTAGTTCTTACCATTACTATCATAAATCACCAAGAACTTAACTTCTTAGTGATCTTACCTATACATAAACAATTCAATTACCCATAAACACATGATTAGAGATTATCAATACAACTAACCTGAATTATATGTTCTTTCTAACTTAATAACATGTATGGAACTTAATTACAATCAATTACCCATCAATTTCACTAACTTAGGGTTTATGTAACCTAAACCCTAACTTAAATTAAACAAGCTAGAGAATCACACATACCTTAGGATTGATGAATTGAAGATTAGAAACCTTAATTATTCAAACCCTAGCTTGATTCACCTCTTCTTCTTGCTTCTCTTTCTAAAAATTGATTTCTGTCTCTCTCTCTAGAAGTTCTATACGTGAATTATGATTTGCAGTGTAAAACAATGTAGAACATTTCAGAATATGTGTTTTAATAACACAATTCACATTAAACCCTTCAACTTTGCAAATATGACAGTTTCTACCCTCTAACTCAATTTCTTTACATAGTTAGTTTCACTAACTAATTCTAACACATAACAATTATTTCACATAACATAATATTATATACATATAATTTAAATAACTAAACGCATATAATATAATTTAAACTTACAAAAATTTGGGGCGTTACACCATTACCAAAAGTCGCAAAACTTTCCAAGTGTCCATTGGCAACATGCTGAAGATAGACCAAGTCCCAGCTGATTCCCTTTATCACCTTATTATTTACTCCCTCAGGTACCAATACTAACTTATCATCTACCAGCTTGTACTCACGGTCGGGATGATTCTTCTCAAACTCACTCATAAACTCCAAACAATCTGCCACTATCCCATCATGCTTACTCAGAAACGGTTCTTTCCTTAAACTTCTTATTCTAGTTTCAATCCCTGCAATTACCTCATTCTGAACACAAGTCAGTTCTAATCCTGAATCTTTGAAGATTTTAACCAATTTAGTGTATATTTCCACCATCCCATAGTGGAAATGCTCCCTCATAGTTAGAACCTTATTGTTATCAACTAAAACATCCAAATTCAGTACCACATAAGTAGCCAAATCAATATCAAAATGAGGATGTATGAAATCCGGGTGAGGCCTTTCTTCCTCTTCCTTAGCACAACGATCCATTTTTATCACCATTTCATGAAGATAGTAATGAATAGTACTCGTAACAATGAACCGATGAGGTGTAATATCCATCAAATGGTCATCTGAATGTAGCAATCGAACCAACTCTCTTAAACCAAACCTAAATTCCTTGTCTGCTTCTGCCTTTGGATGACCAGTAACCTCGTACAGAGCCCTAAGCATACGGCCAAGACACGCGGTCTGATTTGCCGAATAAGGAAATGCAGAATGCCTCAGAATCTCATAAATCTCCGTGTATCTTTTCTTCTGAGCTGTGTAGAATTTCTCTTCCTCTTTAATCCTAGTTTCTAGAGATTCCCCAAAAGTAGTGAAGGCAATATAGAATTGCCTATCAATCCCATACTGATTCTCAATCAAAGCTGCCTCTAACACATCATTTACCAAAACCTCCTGACTATCAGTAAAATCCACAGTGGACCTGCTAATAATCTCAGAACTGAAAGGGATATCCCCTCTAAACTCCTCAAGTGCCGATAGCAACCCCTGACAAGAGGAAGTAATAGGAACGGGAATACGGCCTAATTGTGTATAAGGAGGCACCCTCTCGGCGGAACTAGCATCCGAATTAGCAGACTGATCCCTCTTAACCATGTTATTATCATTTGCATCACTTTCAAAACTCCTCGCCATTGGACAAACCTAAATAAAAATAAATCTGAAACTACAAAACACCACTAACGAAAAACAAGTTAGTTCACACAAAATAAACAAAAATTAAATAACATGTACAATTTTAAATAAATGGAACTCCAACCGGCGGACGGATTTCCATCCGCCGGTTGAAACTAAAACCCCAAAAGTTTAACCAATTAAAGGATAATTAGTTTCAACCAATGAATTAATGAAAACTGGTTACAAAATTAATTAAACTTATTAAAACAACTTTACTGAAACTTAATTAACAAAAGTTACTTTTAAAATGAAAGAATTAAAAATTACTAATTTCTATTTAAATAAACACAACCGCTTTCCCCGGCAGCGGCGCCAAAAACTTGATGTCGGCTATGAAAGCGCTTCTTGTTTTATAATTTATAAATAGAAATACCTAATAAATACTTTCAAGCAACCAGGCAAGAATACCCGATCAATTGTAAATATAGATTTGGTAAGTCAGATTCGAACACAGGGAAAAGGTGGAATATTTAAAATAGAAATTAATAATTAACTAGAAAGCAGTAAATATGGGGGCGTTTTAGTTCCGTACGAACAATTTAGAAAACATTTAATTAAAATAAACAAACGTAAATAAAACTTTAAATTAAAATAATAAATAAATAATAACGATAAATCCTAATTGGAAGGAATAAGTAATTGTATAGTTAATGTCACTTAGATTCATATCTCCCGATTTATTACGTATTGATTATCTAATTGTGATACTTTTAGATCAACTTAATACCAAATTCTTCAATGAATACTAAGTTGAATATGAACTAGCCAACGTTTCGGGTCCAACTAATTCCTATAATCTAGGGTCCAACATGAAACACTGGTTCCAATGTAACAAGATGATCAGTCAATTGTGTGCCTTTCCCTAAATTATGCATTAAACATTCACAACTCGTTATAATTAACTCTATTGGTATGACTCAACAATACCCAATAATTAACTTATTGTCTTGCTCATCTTAAAGTAGATTATTATTGTATACTCGACCTATCAGACTCAACGTATTTAGTGATAGTCCAAAACCCTAAGGTAGTACTAGCAATAATCAATAATCTTAAAGGAACTCAATCTCATTAAAATTATTAATCACGTGAAGCAACAATAATAACTAGTTACCAATAAGCAAGTGTCCACGAGCAATATAACCGTTTTCAATCAAATAACTTATTCAATACGCAATTATAATCGTTCAATAATCATAATCTAAATTAAATCAACTACACAATCACTTTAGATACTTAATTCATCATAAATCAGTAATAATCAGATCATTCAACATCAAATACTTCAATGAAATCGAAATAAAGAAATTATACCGAGTTATAAAGACGAACTACGAATGATTTAGATGAATTATCCTCGTTCTTCACCTTTCGTACCTCCAAACTAACCTTAATTTACGAAATATAAACCCCTAAAGTCGTCTGGAACTAAGAAAATACGAAAACCATGAAAAAACTGTCGAATTAGGGTTTTTTCGCGAATTTATACTTCTGTGGTTTTTGATCCATACGGCGTATGGATTGATTTCAAGCCCAGCCCATGTCCGCGTAACCTGGGCCTCCACTGCTGCAATCCATACGGCGTATGGATTTCCATACGGCGTATGGATGACTTTTCCAGCCGATTTCTTAACTTTTCTTCTTTTATTTTTTTCTTTAACTTCGGCTTTACTTATTTCTTCAAATATGCATCATTTAGCTTGATTATTGACTGTTTTCCTTCCTTTCTTCATAAACGCTCCATTTCCACACCTAACTGCAAATATGAACGAAATCAATATCTATTCTAAACAAAATGCAATAAAAACATTCAAGATTAGGGGTAAAATACTACTGAAATATAGTACTTTTGAGCGTTTATCAACAAGATGTTTTAAAATCTCTTGATTTAGATATTTAATATGTTAGAGGACAAGGGTACGATAATGGTTCTAATAAAGGAATTGAAATATGATAGAATTGGAATTCTCCTGTTTGGTTGGCAAAACATGATGGAATTGAATTCAATTCCACTACTTTGTCTGTTTGGTTGACATATGGAATGAAATTCGATTCCATCAAATTCCATAAAATGGATGAATTCAATTCCATGGTATTTTGGATGTAATCTCATTCCCTTAACAAATGAATGTTGTTCAGTTAGGTTATATGATATTATACTACGTTATATAATTCATGTTACATTTTATTTATATAATATATTTTAAATTTTAAACTTTATATTTAATAATATATTTTATATTTTATATTTTAAATTTTATAGTTTAAATTTTATATTTGTATTTATATCTATATTTATACTTATATTTATACAATGTTATAAGATTTTAGAAGTTTAATTCCATTCCGTGTCAACCAAACGCGCATGACATATTCTAATTTCTTCAAAATCACATTCCTTTGAATCATATTCCAATTCCACTAAATTCTAATTTCATCAAATTCCAATTTCTTTGACATATTCCATTCATTCAAAAATCATTATTTGAACCATACGGGGGTGTTCAAGCTAGACTACTCCAAATAGTTTTTTATATGTCGTTTGGTTGTCATTAGTATTGTGTGATATGGCAAATTATTGTCATAAAGCAAAAACTTTTTTTCCGTACATGCCAAACAATATAGAATGTCTTTTCTAATTCTACAATAATGCCAAACAATATAGAATGACTTTTTTTGGTAGATGCCAACCAATATAGTGTTTTACTTGATTATATTGATGAACTAACTTTGAAATAATTGTTCGTTACTCGGTGGAAAAGTCGTGTAGAGAGTGTTAAAGCTTTAAAATTCAAGTTTTCCAAGTAGAAAACGCTTTAATAAAATTAGAAAAAGTTAGTGAAAATGTGAAATTACGTAGAGATGCAGAATCATTGATAAATGGTGAATTTTCAAGTTTTGAATGTATTTTAAGTTTACTTATTTGGTATGAGATTTAATACAAAATTAATTCTAGTTAGTTAAAAGCAAAAGTCCAAAGATATGCTTCTTGATGTTACAATAAAATTTCGGAGGGATTAGTTAATTTTTTTTGTTTTTAATATGGCTTTTGCTAACGAAAGCCCTTAGGGCTTTTATTAATGCTTTCAGACATGCATAAATTATTTGTACTTTTATCAAAATTTAGGGGGTCAAAATAAATTCAAGGGAAACCAAAAATTTGTTATAGTCATATTGTTATAGTACAATATTTAATGCATGTTTGAAAGCATTAACGAAAGTCATAACTTCCGTTATCAAACCCCTTTGGAAAAAAATGTACATAACAGTGAAACAGTACAATCAAACCAAACCCCTTTGGAAAAAAATTGTACATAACAGTGAAACAGTACAATCAAACCACATAAACTCCAAATTTAATGAGAGGTTATATTATGGCATTAATAGAAGTGATTTGTAATGTGTGAATAAGTTTATATTTTATAAAATTGTACAAATCAACTTCCATACCCTATCTTTTGGTTATTCTGAGATTACTTATTTAAGTTCCATCTTTTTATTTTGGTTAGAGTAAATTTCATAAATGGTCCATGTGGTTTACATTGATTTACGAAAAAAGTCCCTATATTCTTTTTTCAACGTTTTCGGTCCAATAACTTTGGTTTTGCTCGCAAATGGTCCCTTAACTTTGGATTTTTGCTCGCAAATGGTCTCTCCGTCTAACTTTGAATTTGCTCACAAATGGTCCCTTAAGGACCATTTGCGAGAAAATCCAAAGTTATTGGACCGAAAACGTTGAAAAAAAAGTACAGGGACTGTTTTCGTAAATCAATGTAAACCACATAGACCATTTATGGAATTTACTCTTTTGGTTAATTGACAGTAGAGTAGTAATTACAAACACCTTTTAAAAAACTAGCACTCTAAAAATTTAGTGTTTCCAGTTGACAAAATCCAGTTTCTGCAATTACACAATGTTAGACTTCGTTTCATGCCAACCGATAAAACAGACATTCAAGACAAGGGTTCGATAGAGAAGATGAACATACATAATTAGTATTTCTTCAGGTTTTCCGACATATCTGATGCAAGGAATTAAAGCACCCCATTTTGTTTTGTAGGTTGTAAGCCCACTTGGTAAAACATGTGTATAATCCAAATCAAGTCCCATATGCAGGAGGTCTGAATTTAAAGTCTTGTGCGATTAAAGTTTAGTTGATGTGACAAAGTCAAACCGATTTACTTATTGATGAGTTGAACGAGGTTGTTTTCTTGATAACAAACGGGTCAAACCAAAACAGTGGCTAAGAAGTGTTGACGGATCAACACGCCCAACCTGTTTAAACTTTAAACCCATACTAGAAATGACCCATTTCAACCCAAATTCGTTTTGACTTTTGACTCGTTACCCAGTTCACCTATTTTGCCACCTCTGTATATCACGAGAACATGTTTAGATCCATGCTAGAAATGAACTGTTTCTGCCCAAAATTCGTTTTGACTTTTGACTCATACCCTGCTCGCCCATGTTACCACCTCTATATATCACGAGTCTTGGAATGTTTCTCGAATCTACACAAACTAAGAGTTGTAGAAGCTAAACTAAAATTGCCGAAGACTACAGACAGGAAAGACTACTACACATTTAAGTACACGCTAACATCTCCAAACTTCGCTTGATCAGCTTTCACGACCATAGCAGTCGAAAATGGTAAGACACATATCATAAAGCTAACTTCAATATCCCAAAAGAATAGTAGTTGGTATGGGTTGTCGGTTATCAACAATTTGCCACAAATAACCCAAAAGAAAACTTAAGTTAAACTGATGCAATTTTAACTCTTTAGACTCTAATTTCACCTCTTCTAAAATTTGTTCTAGGTGATCATCTGTATAATTGGTTTTCATAAGTACAATGTAGAACGCATAAAGTACTATTTAAGCTGTACGTTCACGTGCCATCTTAAAAGTGGCAGCAGCGTAAAAGTAACAATTAAATGATGCAAAAAAGTGTCTTGAATCGATCTAAACCTCATTATATACAAAAGGATTACAATAGATACATTTACTTAATCCTCTATAAGCCTCTTAAGCTTCAACAAAATTTTCAAAGAATATACAAATGTACAACTAGCACTCACATAATAGCAAGAACACACGACAATATTAGAAAAACAATAAGAGAGAAACACACTAATTCTATGATCAACAAATCAATGTCATGGAAACTCAGCAACCTTCTGACCTGTAAATGCTGTGCCTCCAAAAGAATATGCAGTCTGACCCGCGAACCCAAATTTACAACCCTAAGCCTGAAGTGCCGAAGAATAAGGCTACATCCACCACCATCACCGCCACCTGTCATCACTTGTCATCATCCATTAGCTCTTTCAGAGCTGCAGATGGGTGACATTATAAGTCATTCTCACAAATAACCAAACCCACGCATCTATATAAGTCTATGCTGACGAATACCCTTTCCAAAGTGAGGTTGCATTAAGCGGACATACAAACCATTTTTTCCCATTAATGAATCATGAGACCCATCTTCAACAATCCGACCCCCATTCAGAACAACAATGTTGTCAACATGTCTCATCATAGCAGCTCTATGAGCTATAAGAATAGTCGTTTTGTTACCCATGACTAACGTATCGAGAGCTTCTTGTACCACCCGACTCGACTCAGACTCGATCGATGAGCTCGCCTCGTCCAATAACAAAATGGGGGCGTTCTTCAGCACAACCCGAGCTATCGCAATCCTCTGTTTCTGGCCCGGGGTTAAATCCACACCCCTCATTCCCACATGGGTATCATACCCGTGAGGTAGGTTGCTTATAAAATGATGAGCGTTTGCAATTCTTGCAGCTTCCTTAACCTCAGCCTCACTGGCGTTATGTCTTACATATATAATATTTTCCCGAATCGTTGTCGAAAATATGATTGGTTCTTGTTGAACAAGACCAAGGTGATTTCTTAGCCATCTCAAATTAAATTGCTTTAAATCACGCCCATCTAGCATCACCTGACCTGCGACCGGATCATAGAATCTCTCTATCAACGAGATTATCGTACTTTTACCAGACCCGGAGACCCCGACAACTGCCACTGTCTGACCACCGTTGACTTTGAGACTGAAATTGCTCAGTACCAGAATCTCGGGGCGAGTTGGGTACGAAAAATCAACATTTTTCAACTCAATGCTTCCATACACATTTGGAGGTTTCAAAGCAGAGGTATCATCAGGCTCAATCTTGGGTACTCTATCTATTATTTCAAATACAGATATTAAAGATTTCCTTCTTTTGAGAATATAGGGAGCCAAACCGAAAGGCTCCACGAGAGCAAAAGTAGCAAAAGAGAAAACCATGTATTCTTTAAGAGCGGTTGGGAGATCCATATAATTGTTCTTAACACAAAGTGCCGTGTACCATAAGAGAAGAGCATTGCAGGCAAAAAGAAGAAACTGCGAAAACCCAAACGCAAAACCGATAGCCATGCCATGAAAGGAGCTCTTATAGAATATCTTGCTTAACTGCAATCTGTATAGCTCCATAATTTTGTTACCAGCACAAAATGCCACAACAGTGTATATATTTCTAACCGCATCCTCAAGGACCAGTGATGCTTTCCTGTGCATTTCCTGTATCCCCTTTGAAAAACCCGCTAACCACAATTTCTGTACATTATAATTATTGTGTGAGATATGAGACGATATCTTAAGCTTTGAAGATTTTTAATTGCATGTTTTAGAAGTTTTGATGGTAAATCTTATTAAAAACATATACAAGATTACCTGAGCAATGGCAGAAAGAGTAAGGACTGGCAATGTGGCTAAAGCAACGAGAGCCAAACGCCAATGTAAAAGTAATCCTATCAAAATGGCCACAATAACGGCTGCACTATCTTGTATCAGTATAGAAAGTCGGTTGCTGAAAGCCGCTCTCACAAATGTAGCATCATTTGCTAATCGCATGGACAAGGTATCAGCACTGTTCTCTTCGTCATCAAACCATCCAACCTCATTCCTAAGCATTGCTGTAAGCAAACAGATTAAATTACAGTCTGGTAGAGTCCTTGTGCTTTGATCCGTATAGGAAAAGGTGGGGAAATAGGCCGGTTGTAAAACGGGTCAAAACAAATTCGGTCTTAAAACAGGTTGTTTTTTTAGATAGAAAAGACGATAAAAACGGTTTTTAGTACGCGTCAGACAAGATTGGGTTGACCCACACATTTTTGTGTCCATTTTTTTAAAGTACTTGATGTGTTAATTATGATTACCAAAACCATGTTATTTACAATGAAAAATTAGTTTTGTAAAAAAAAAATGATTTAGGAGGTTGTAAGCCTTGATATACACTTAAGGAATTTCAACTCCTTTGACATGTTTCCCTTTTTAACTAATTTTGTTTTATTGACCAATTTGGCTCATTAGACATAATCAATAACACAAATCGACCCATTCATAAGTTAAACAGGTTGAAACTTTCACCTATAGAGAAGAACAGTCACTTGCTAAAAGAGGAATTACTCACCAGAAAACATCATTCTCCTAACCCGTTCTGTCATTTTCTCTCCCATTATACCGAAGTAAAAATGCTGCAAAAAGTTTGCAATTACAGTCGCAAAACCCATGCAGGCAATGATTAAGCACCACTTGTCCACTTCCTCACGTATATTGTTGCGTCTGTCAATTTCGTTTCTATAATATGCTGTCACTATTAATGCAATCACATAAGCAAGGAGAGGGTTAAAGGAACCGAATATTGCAGCACCCGTGCTTCCTAGAACGGCATAAAGCCATTCCGCCAAACTCAACTCTACAAGTCTCCAAATTGATGGTTCTTTTTTATGTTGTTTTTCCTTTATTTCTTGAACTCTGATCGGTACTTCAGTAAGCTGAGAATTAGGTCGACTATAAGTTTGTGAATGTGAACGTTCACTTTGGGGATCAGATGTCAAAAGTGGTGAAATTGGTGACTCAGGATTAGAGCCGTTAGATGTTTGCCGACGAATAGCTTGAATATCAAGCTTTGGTAACTCGGGCAATCTTTTTTCAAAACTATCTTGCCTCTTTATTGATGGTTCTTTGTTTGTTCCATCTAATGATACACCATTTTCTTTTCCAGTAGGGGTTGGATTTCTTGGCGACGCATGTGACCAGAAAGCAGAATCCTGAGGCCTAATTGAATGTAAATTTGAAGCTCGTTGAAGTGATGGTGATTTGGCAAATTTTGGAGATGATGGATCTTGAAAGCTGTGACTTTCTAACAAATCGTTTTCGATATGAAATGTACCGGTATCGTGGTAAGTTCTCAATGGCAACCTAAATTAACAAACAAATATATGAAAATTTAAATACTCACAACACGCAATTTTTTTTAAAAAAAGAAAAGAAAAAAAAGTAGAGGTGACAATTTCAACCCAGTTACTTATGACCAGCTGATTCGGTCAATGTTTCATCTCTAAAAGGTCAAATGAGTATCAGAAAAGTAAGTTTGAAAGAAACAGGGCAAATGGATGGGTCGGACAAATTATTGGTTGTCTAGAGTGTAAAATGCGTCTGTCCTCCTACTGGAGATCAACTATAACAAAAGAGCAACTGTTGGAGTATAGTAGTATACCTTCTTGGAAGTTTGGCTGCTTCTTCACATCTTAGAAGTTCCGCATATAGCCCATCAGAGGCTATTAATTCATCATGTGTCCCAATCTCCATTAACTGACCATCCTCCATAACAGCAATAAAATCAGCATTCTTTATTAGAGAAAGCCTACGAGCAATTATAATCGTTGATCGGCCTAACATCAATAGATCCAGAGCCTCCTGAACAGATCTTTCAGCTTCAAAATCTAATCCACCAGTGACCTCATCTAGAAGAAGAATAGACGGGTTTGAAAGCACTGCCCTGGCAACAGAAAGTCTTATTTTCTGTTCTTCTGTCAGTGATAAACCAGCCCTGCCTACCTGAAAATACACAAATGTTATTTTTGTTTAAAGCATAATAATAATAATGATATATGATATATAGTAATAACAATGATAATTATAATTTAAATAGCAGCAATAACAATAACAGTATTTATCATAATATTAACAATGAAAATAAAAGGCAAAAAGAAAGCCCCTATTAGAGTCATTATTCTACCCCTATTAGAGTCATTATTCTACCTGTGTATCATATCCCTTCTCAAGTGAGGTTATATATGTATGCGCATGAGCAATTTTAGCAGCATCTTCAATTTGAAGTGAAGTGGCATCTCGGCCATAAGCAATATTGTCCCTGATACTCAAGCTAAGCAAAGCAGGTTCTTGAGTGACTAAGCCAATTTGGCTTCTTAGCCACTCCAATTTCAGGTTTTTTATATTCTCCCCATCCAAAAGAACTTCGCCTGAACCACAGTAATAAAAGAAGCAAGGTTTGTAAAGTAATGACATTTACAAAAGGACTAACTGCGTAAAAAAGTTAAGCAACCTTTGTCTGATTTTGGTTTTGTGTGGACTTCTTTTAGACCAGAAAAAGCCATCAAACTTTCTAAAATTATGGTTAAAGTAAATATTAAAAATAAAACAACAATAGGGTTACCTTTTTACACAAATAGCCTTTCAAATAAAGATTACAACCATATATAGTTTTATGGAAGATACAGAAGAGAAGCAATTACGAAAAGATGAAGCAGTTCAATACCTAATGTAGGATCATAGAATCGTTGCATAAGCGGTATAATACTACTTTTACCGGAGCCATTCCTTCCCACGAGTGCCACTGTTTTTTTCGCCGGAACGGTTAAGTAAAATCCACTTAAAATAGGAATTTCAGGACGAGACAAGTAACTGAAATACACATTTCGAAATTCAATGGTCCCTTGTACCATAGCAAGCGTATTTCCATCCTGATCCACCGTAGATGATGAACGACTAATCATCTCAAAAAGTCGATATGCAGCAATTCGTCCTTGCTCAAATGAATAGAAGTTGGTTGCAGCTTGATTAAGTCCACTGTGAAATACAAATGGCATGGACAGATATCAATATAGAAGCATTATGTAAAGGAGGCAATTTCAACCCATTAACTAGCTAGTTATTGGGTTGATCTGGTTTAAGTTTTATCTCTGCCAGGTCAAATTTTGAAATTAATAACAGGAAAGTTTGTGAATCAAATCCTGCCCGGCCCAACCCATTTTAAGACAAGACTAAAACTGGCCCATTACCCAACCCCCTATTATGCCACCTCTATTATTATGTATGAAAGAACATAAACAGAAAAACAAATATAGAAAAGAAGATGCTTACAGGCCACTTAATATAATAGCAAACAGGGCAGTAATAATTTCTCCACCGTGAGCTTTTCTATGTGTAACCAAAAACCTTCCAACATAAAGTTGCAAGGCACAAGAGCAGATTGCAAGCCCATATGTGAATCCAAGCCCAAGTCCTTGCACAAGACTTATCAATATACCATATCTCAATGTAGCTTGTAGCGATGCTGCATAAGAATATTTTGCTAATGTTTCATTCGTAAAAGCATATAAAGTCCTTACATATGAAATAGCCTGCAAAATGATAAACAAAAATACATTAAACAATATTTTGGCACCTACATACATACAATCTTAGTTACCTGATTAGCGTGTTAAATGTTGGTACTCGAGATATACTCCAGAATGAACACTAAGAATGCACTATGGCTCCTACTAGCACTGGTAATATTCAATTGACCGAAGAGAAAAAAAAGTAGAAAGAGAAACAAAGTAACCTGTTCAGCAACACTTGCGGCTTCAGCATATGCATCTTGAATATTCTCAGCAAGCCGATGAAGAAATATATTCGATATCCCTCCTGCAGCCACAATGAAGGGGCCAGTTGCTAAAGTGATAAGAGCAATTTGCCAACAGTTAATGAATCCAATTGCAAGGCCGCTGAAGAATGTAGCCATGTTATGAATATAATTTCCAACCTGCGACAATAAAATAATCAGAAGCTAATTCCCATAAGCGAAAAATCGTAGAAGAACAGGATGAACTGCTATGAAGTGAACCTACTTTTTCACTAAGGGCAGACTGGATAAGCAACACATCACTCAAAACTTGGCTCACAATGTCCCCATTATTTCCATAAGTGTCAAAGAAACTCATATCTTGATTAAGTAGTACTTGCACATATTTTGACCTGATAACAGCGGTCTGCCTTTCTCCAGTAAGAATCCAACATGAAACCTCTGATGCAAAAGATATTGAAAATTAAAGCTGATAGGGAGCGTTATCCAAACAAAAGTGAGAGAGAAAAAGAGAAATAGTACTATATAGTTAAAGCATTTACCTATCCATCCAGCAGCAAAAACACCACCAGCAATATACATAAGGGTGAGAGCATGCTACAAAAATCGTAAAACAGTGTCACTTGATTGTTTATAGAGATTCAGTGCTCTTTACCATGAACTTTCAAGAAGTCTTCACAGCTGATGTACCACTTAAGACTCAAACTAACTAATCCATATCATGAGATCATGAGATCAAGGAAATCTAGACATGGCATGAACAAAAAATGTTACATCCATCAAGTCCTTGTACAAGAGCTTTTTTCGTATACGATACACAGATTTTAAAGTAAACGATGTGATAGTCAGATTAAACATCGATCGCCCAAAGTTTTAGGGCTTAAACTCCATACAAAAATCATGAATCTTCATTGTCAGTAATGAATAAAACATAAACATATATTTAAAAAGATCATACTGTCTGCAAACCTAGAATGATAAAATACGAGTGGTAATCCTTTGATTGAAAAAGAAACTTACAAATTACAACTATTCCCTACATGGCGAATAACATTCGATAAACTAATATGCAGTTAACAAAATTGGCAAATATTTACCATAAGGACTGCACGGCTTTCATTGTCAATAATACTACAATAACTCATTCTTAATAGGTTTTCATATGTTCCTGAGTTCCTCTGTTAGCAAAATATATTTATGAATGCCTATGCATGTGACATACTTAGTATACGGAAGAGTAGCCTGAATAATAAGCCAAGCAGTAGACTGCTCCAAAAGTTACAATGGACAATGATAACTGATGGCACTATGCTACCACGTCACAGAGGTCTTAGTTGATTAATGACACAAATGTCCTATATCATGTAAGGAAACACACTATAGGATGCTCCATGCTTTTTATAAAAAACACTGATGCAGCTTAATTCCCTTTTACCAGTACCAGAGGCCTATTCTATGCCAAACACCATCAAATACTATCAAGCACTTACACCATTTTCTGACCTCTAAAACACTTAGATCCTGAATTTCAAATACAGCACTAAATATTTAAAAAACACTTAATATAAACATAATATTAGCAACAAACATCCCATCTAATATATTAACTATCCACATTGTTTCTAATCACAATAAACATCTAACCAAATGTACACCATCCACGTCTCACGAAAAGCATCATCGATGAATCACGCAACCGTTACCGACTAAACTTATATCACAGCAACGGATGCTAAACTAAAGCTTTCAAGTAATTCCATTCGAACTTAAGTTACAATTCTGCTATTTAACACTACAACTGAGTTCATGCTAATTTTGCATTACCAATTCACAGTTCCTAATTAGAACTTATAACATAACAACCCAATTGAACTTCAATAACTACTTTCATTTCAAGTTTAACAGAAATAGTAGTAAGATAACTCAGACATACATATATGATATATATAAATCTAACTAACAAAACAAATAAGTTAACCAAAAAAAACAAGTTTATAAATTAAAATAAACTTACATCTTTAAATTTATCAAAAAGTACATCAGCATTATCATCACCATGAGCCAGCAACTGAACAATTTTAGCAAAATAATGCAAGTAAATCACGAGCGCTGTTCCATGCGCCGCCGCCGCAACCGATCCAACCACCATAAGTACCCAATCAAGCCTATCAGCACACACAAACAGCTTCGAAAACGGTACGGCAGCCGGCGGTGGTTCGATCTCTTCAATTTCATCCATTTCATCATCAGCTTCAACAGGTAAAGCATCATTACTTGTATCCATATACGGTGACGGTGATTCCGGCGGCTCAGATACCTCCGATACCGGCGTTAATGGCTGTATATGTGGTGGTGACCACCCAAACAAGCCTCGTTGTATCATCATTTTGATTTAAAATTTCCAAACCCTAGGTGCAAAAACCTTGTGAATTAAAACAGTGTTAAAACCCTGAATTTGACCATCAATTGTAGCTTCGTTGTATATTTTTCTTTTTCTCTCACACACAATTTTTGGTTGTGTGTGAAAGAAAGCATAAAAAGCAGTTGTCCGAGTTGGTGACTCAGTCAAATAAGGCGTGAAAGCAGACCGAGCTGACTCGGAAACCAAAGTTTCTTTTTTGGTTTATCAGTTTTTAATTTTTAATTAAATTAATTCTTTTTATTTATGCTGTTTATGAGTTGTGTACAATTGTACATCATGGTTAGTCATGTTATAAAGAGTGCTAGCATAAAGAACCGAAGAACTTAATGATATTCCATGAGTTAATTTACATTTCTTTTAAATAGCATATTAACAAAAAAATTTGGATAACAAAATTCTGACAAGCATAGTTTTCATGAACAAGGTGTCATCATAATCTATTATATCGGAAAATAAAGTTACAAATACTCTCGTATCACACAAAATATTGACAGTTCGTGTCTCCGGCATGTACGTTAGCGATCTTCTCTGACAGTTCATCTTTTCGGGCGGTACACAAACTTGCAGCATAACTCCAAGTATCGGCGATTTTGAGAGATTTTCTGATTGAGCACACCGTGTTAATTTGTATCGGTTTTAGTGGTGGTTGGCTAATTTCAGGCGGGTTTACTAGAATAAGTATTGAGCATATTATGAATACGTACGTATCATGTATGTTAGAAGAATAACTAGTAGTATACTACTAGTAATCAAACATGTATATACACATAAGTTATTATTGTTTATCGGTGGTAATATGTGTGGATATATAAGGTGGATTATATATGTAAGAAATAACTTCAAATTACAAACACGTACATCGTAAGTTCATATATAACAAATGATCAACTCAATAATCATAAACACTACACTAATCAGTGTCTGGGTTACCGTTACAAACGGATCCTCTTCATTCTCCAACTTCGCTCGTAAACGTGCTTTCGTCTAACTAATTTCTTCCACTTTATCCCATGCCACTTTACATTCATCGGAACTTTCATTTCCGGCACAAACTTCTGTCGCTTCCCTCACTTTATTCTTAATAATCTTCGTTAACTTCATTTCTCGATCATGCGTTCCCTTAATCCTTGCGATCGCTATGTTACGCTTATACGATAGAGTTGATGCTTTGTAATGGAAATTTGATGATCTGATATTGTTTAGTCTTGTAGTTGTTACGATAAATGATGTGTTAATAGTTGTTGACATTAGTTTACGTAGATGTAGTTCAAATTTAGCAATTGGAAATAACGTATATAGATGTGTAATGTGTATGTTATTTGTCATTGATATCTTCGCAGTCATTGATTTCAAGACTATATATGAAGTCGTTGTTTGTTTCTTATGATATCATGAATAGTTATCTACTTATCTATACATATTTTAATGCTTACTGTATGTTTGTTATGATATTGTGGTAAAAGGTTGATAATCGGTAACTCCGATTGATCCACAATCGGTTGCCTATCCATAATGTGGGGAACATACCTGACTCGTTCAATAGTTGTGGTTATGGGGTGTCAGAGTTTAAACCTCTGACCTTATGCTTATTGTGGCAACGATTACCCACAATAAGTTGTGATATTCTTAAAAAACTAATTTTCTATTTGCATCGTGAGGTGCACTGTCTAAATATGAGTTTTGATACTACCTAAGCTCCATCTCAAAGTTATTGTTCAGTTTTGACTTTTTGAAATCTTTCTTTTTCTATTTTGATCTTAAATATTTTTGTTTGTGTTATATAATACTTGATGAAAATTATACCAATGAAAATTTATTTAAAACTCAATCCATTCATATATTTTGCATCAAGTATTATATAACACACACACACACACACAAATATTTAAGGTCAATGTTGAAAAAGAAATACTCCAGAAAGTCAAAATTGGACAATAATTTTGAGACGGAGGTAGTATTATATTCTTAAAAAAACTAATTTTTCTATTTGTATCGTGAGGTGCACCGCCTAAATATGATGATACGTGCCACCACTAGCTAGAAACGCTCAAGGATCAACTATATAAATTTCATTTTTATCTAAACTTTTGTTGTACATATTTTGTATTATCAATGACATATATGACACGTTAAAGAAATGATGAAAAAAATTTCTCTATATGTTATTTTAAACTTCCAAGGGAATATAATGAAGGGAAATGCTATTGACAGCCCTTAGGGCTGTCAATAAGAACCCTTGAACTTATTTATTAAACTCAAACTTTCCTTTATTATCAAAAATCATAATTAATACATCACATATAAAAGGAAAGTTTCAATGAATTAAATACAAAACTTTAGTGTATTAATTATAATTTGGATTATATAAGGAAACTTTGACATCAATAAATGCACTTATTGACAGCCCTTAGGGCTGTCAATAGCATTTCCCTATAATGAAATGGACAAAAAAGGACAAAGTTTACAGCAAATTGATACATGAAAGCCGTTGGGAAATCTATAGCTTGGAAAAGGTTCGGCGCTTTACAAAATTAATAAAGAAATTGACAGGGTGGTACATGTAAACTCGAAGAAGTTTCCTACAAACTGTCCAAGACTCCGAGTCCACCCAATTATAAGAAATGACCATTATGCCCTTTTCATTTTCCACACAACACATGCTTTGTATCTATACACAGGGGTAGTTTCGGAAACGAAAAATATATACATCTGTAAACAACACCTTTTCACATGTTTTTCCATTTCTCACAACTACTCTACCTATCATATAACCGCGTATTACAATTTCATAAGCACATATATAAACACATAGATTGCAACATTTAGTTCATCATCACTTTTTAGTATTCATAGTTTCATACACCTGCCACAAGGCCAAAAACAACATCTAATCACCTTTGGTACTTCCTTTACTCTATATAGCTAAAAAATGTATAAGAGTTCAAAATAGGATATGGGTCGTCGCGCATGGAATATACTACGATTAGCCTTGTTATGGGCAAGAAAAGGTGGAGTCGTTTTTGCTTTAAAGAAACGGTTGATGTTATCCCATTTTCGCCATTCAAACAAACACATTGGATCATTACAAGATGGAGATCGTCAACTCTCTTTTGACGCGACCCCTATGATACATGTTAGGATGCATCGTCCTAACTCCATGCGTTTTCACTTGCCTCACATTCCTTGCTTGAACCCACAAGCCGTTGATGACATTTATGACTTCGACTTTCAAAGTGAAAGCGAGTACTCTTATTGTCAACCTAAGAAAATTTTCTTGTTAGAAAACGGAGATGAAGAAGATGATCAACAAATACGTGAAGTAGAAGAGATTGATGTAAAGGCGGAAGAATTCATATCTAATTTCTATCATCAACTTAAGCTTCAAAGACAAATATCCTTACTTCAACAAAAACATAACTAATATTCTTTATGATGTATATGACATTTAGACGGTTTTGCTTCAAAATTTTATTCATTCATTGGTTATATATGTTAGTCATCTTACAAATACTGCATATATAGCATATTAGCATATATTGTTATCACATGTTTATTACAGTTTTTTGTTTTGATTTTGTATATATAGCTTCCTTCGTCATAGCTAAATATTTTGTATGCTCATCTTATTTCATGTTGCAACTTATTATACAGTACATATTAGTCACTTAGGACTACAATAAAGGGGCATATCATTTCATCACCACTTTTAAAATCACATCACAATTAAACTTGGGACACACCGTATCGGAGTATTATTTTAGATTTTGTTAACGAGAGCTCTTAGGAATGTCGTTAAAATATTTGAACATGCATAAAATAGTTGTACCTTAACTAGATTTCAGAAGGGACAAACTAAAATTCAAGGGGACATTGTATATTTTATTTTCAAAATACATATTTTTAAGCATGTCTTAACGTCTTAACGGTAGCCCTTAGGGCTCCCTTTATCAATTTCCATTTATTTTTATTTACTTTATGCATAATGGTTCAACCGTATTCCAACCCTAAACTTATTACATCACCGCACATAGAAATACTTATTTGGCGCAAGCTACCTTCGCGGAAGTCACCACCGAATCGTTGTTTAAGTTAGTTCTATCTGGAATATCTATTGTTATAACTCTGTACCAGAAGGGGTGTCAACGGGGTAGATCTTGATCTGGATCTGACCCGATTCGACCTGTCCCATTGATGTGACCCAATTGGTTAGAAAAATGGATCTATGGACCTCACGAGGGATTTAATGGGTCGAACCATTTATATGGATCTCTACTTGGGTTGATCCATAATCCGTTTCGATTGACCCATTAAAGTTATAAGAAATGAAACACCCCGGAAACGTACCATTTTTTTTTTTTTACTCTTAATAATGTCCCATGACTACTTCATTTGTATAATTTAATTTTAATAACTTTCCCTAGTTGAAACGAGCCTTTTAGAACCTAAAATTTCAATTTTTACTATCAAACGCGATCCAGGAAAGTGGGCGGGATCGCGTTCCTTAGTTATAAACTTTCTGTCACCGTTTTTGCCTTGCGAACGCGATCCAGCTCAATTCTCAGGATCGCGTTCCTTAGTGTATTTCAGAAATCAGCCAAAATTCAACTTTTTTTAACCAACTTCAAACATGCATAACTTTTTACTCGTTATGAGTTAGGACCTGAAATTTTGCACACACATTCACTATAACCATATTAACATTTCCTCAATTCCACTTTTTCAAATTTCACAATAAATCTCGTTTTGACCCGTTAACTCGATTTCGGCTAATTTTAACCAAAATCTTGACATACTATAATTCAAATGACTCCACTTCTGAGTTTAGGCTTTCGACCACTTTTTCAATATCACATTTAAGACTTGTGGACATAAATACATTTGACCTTAACCCAACATAACCCATTTTGACTCTTCGCCTTATCGGTCGCCCATTTGGGCACCAAATGACCCGATTGGGTCTCTAACCAAATTAACCCCTTCTTTTAGTCAAACTTCATTTATTTGACTTGTCTAAGTCAAACTAACTTACTAACATTAACAATTTACCATAACTTCAACTTTTGACATTTTTGACTTTCAAAAGGAACTTTCAACATCCAAATAACTTTCATACATTAAACTTTACATCACAAGTCTCACTACACAAACTTTGACTTCAACTCTATCTCTGACTTTAACCATAGAGTTGACTTTTCTAAATTCATTACATATACCACAAGTGAGACTTCATATCGTTTTCAAAACTTCAAACTACATGTCATAAACTTTACAAAACGGGGTGTACATATATTAAGAGCATGATTAAGAGGGATAAGACTTGTTACCGAACTAAGTAACAAGCTCCACCAAAAGCTTCACACGTGCCCTTTACCCAAGTCCCCTCTATTGACACTTGGCTCACCTGAAACATTTAAACATAACACGTAAGCTAATGCTTAGTAAGTAATGGAAGCTTTAACATAAACATAAACATCATCACATTAAGGATCCTTAAACATCATCATGCTAACTACTACGAGTTAACATTTATACCAAGCTAATGGTCATGATCCATTACTTGGAAAACCGTCAAGCTAATGGCTCACCCATTACTTGACTCCACATTTATATCCGTCTACTTACCTTGATTTTGAAACTTTAAACAACTTGAACTAACTTCTCTTGCTTGATCACCTATACATATAAACACATAGCATGATCAATTAACATAACCTTTTACTTTCTTAACTTAATCTTATAACTAGGTGTTACTCACTAACACATATCATTCATTCACTAGTGTTCCATGATTTAGCTTTCTAATCACATGTAATTGGGTATTCATCTTTTCTCTATTCATAATCATCATTAATTGATCTAAATTCTTAGATTCTCATAAACTCATAACCTATAAAAACCCAATTACATATGAACATGATTCTTCTAATTAAACTAACATGAACTAAGCATAGCATACAATTCATAAACACACATGGAACACTAATTAATCAAATTAATTACCATACATGATCTTTCTATCATCTAGGGTTTATGAAACTAAAACCCTAACTTAAATTAAGCTCAAAGAAAGATCAAACATACCTTATAGAAGCTTAATTTGATGATTACAAACTTCAATCACATAAACCCTAACTTGATTGTTGATTATTGGACTTGTTTCTAGTTTTCCCTCCAAATCTCACGCACACATACGTATTACAATTAAGTCTGGAACATTTCTGAACATGTAGGAGGATATGTTTTAGCATTTTACATTTTAACCCCCTGAACTTTCATTCTTTACACATTTAACCCTTCTAACTTACTTTCTTTTATTTGGTTAGTCCTCTAACCAAATTCTAACCTTTTCGTTACTTTAAACATTTAACATATTAAATACATATAAAACTGAAATGTAAACGTATATTAAACTATAAAAACTTACGTATTTTAGGGGCGTTACAAGAAAAATAATTAAAAAACAAATATGTATAACTATTTCTACAAATAATATACTTTTCATCATGTGACAAGTGTTATATATGAACATTGGACGTAGCAAAACTATTAAATACTATGTATCCCAATTTGTCAATCGATTCACGTATAATTGCAAATCATACGCGTATTAAAACTAACTAATCACGTGATCTAAATGTTTAGGATATACTTTTGTTGCAATGTTTTAATATTATCGGTTGAACGTAAGTGAATAAATGAAAATTTTCCAATAGTTGATTGTCAGCCTCATAGTGGAGAGGTGGTGTAGACCACTCTGAAAATTGTAGGTCATGCTTTTATAATTTTTTCTTAAGGGTGTGTTTGGAAGATGAGCTTCTAGGGGCTTTTGGGCCTTGAACTTCTATTTTTTATAAGTCCCAACTATAAGATTTGTTTTGGTAACATAAAAAAATGAGGCTTCTTAAAAAAAATAAGCCCCAAAAGCCCTTAAACAAAAAACTTTTCGAAGTGGCTTTTTATTAGAAGCCCAAGCCCCAGCTCCAGCCATAAGCTCCAGCTCCAGCCCCAACTCCAGCTCCAGCCCGTTGTTGACAAACGCACCCTTAGTTTTCCTTTACACTTTCTGTTTATTTGGGTTATTTTTTCCATACAAAAAAAAACTTGTATCTAAAACGAATGGTGATATGTTGTAATGCAAGAGTTGTTACGTAAGACTCCTCCCAATGGTGACGCGAACTGACGCGTCAGTTGCCTGCCAGCTCAGCGCCACGTCAACTTTTCCCCAAACTGACACAAACTGACACTCCACTGCCAACAGCAACATCACTTCCCTTATTTTCAGGGCCCCACACACTATTTAATCTATATATTTAATACAAAACTTAAATAACACATTTAAATTAAAACTAAAAACATTACATTAATTCAAAATAAAATATTACAAATCCTAAAAAAAAAAATTACATTAATTAAAAAGAAATTAAAAATATTACAAATCCTAAAAAAAAAATACATTTATTAATAAGAAATTAAAATTAGCTAACGCCCTCGGAAATTTGGTGGGAGGCTCGAAATGTGTTCGATGAGGGCATCGCGAAGACGATGATGCACGACACGGTCACGTAATTCTTTATCCATACGTAGTTGCACTGCTACCCTTTCTTCTCACGTTCGTTGAGGTAGATTTTTCGGGTTTGTCCAATACTCTTCCTCGTGTGTACACATATTGCGTCCATTGTCTTCGATTATCATGTTGTGTATAACTACACAACAATACATGATTCGCCGTATTTTGTTGACGCTATATGGTCTAGCGGGGTTTTTCAAGATTTGCCAACGGCCTTGAAGTACCCCGAATGCCCGTTCCACATCTTTCCTTGCCGATTCTTGGTACCTCTTGAACCTTGACTCGGCTTCTGTCAACGGATACTTGAACGACTTCACAATCGTCGACCATTCCGGATATATTCCATCGCCGAGATAATACCCTTTGTTGAATTGTTGACCGGCAATAGTGAAGTTGACTTGAGGAGCTCGATCTTGTAGTAAGTCTTGGAATAAATCAGATTCATTGAGAACGTTGATGTCGTTGTTCGATCCGGCAGGACCAAAGAAAGCGTGCCAAATCCACAAATCATAGGAGGTATAACACCACCATATTTCAAGAGACATTTTTTTTTTTAAACATATATCGGAAGCGATTAAATACAAATCATGCACTATAGATTGCGTATAACATAATTCCCAAAACACAATCTATGCCTGCATGATAAGTTGGTACAATAACCACATCAGCTACAACATTAAGTTAGGTGTTAATTAAATTCCAAAACATAAGTTTATAAACGACTACATGTCGTATAGTCAGAGTAGGCAGTCAAACATTCTTCAAACTAACTTCTTGCCCACCCACAACAAAAGTAATCTGCAAGAAGTGAGGAGAGGGATTAGCACGAAGCTAAGTGAATAGATCACAACTATCAATCTAAACTATCATAGCAATTGATCACCACAAAGCATCATAACAAATACATCAAAGAGGATCGGTGGTCCTTGAGGTACCCTCATGCCGCGGTGGTTCCCCAAGTAACACTTATAACCACTGAAGGCCAAACAGTGGTCTTACCGATAGTTTAGTACCATTACTACATACGACATGATTTCAATAAACAACACATGTACAAAGTCATCATGTCGTCCAAAGTAACAGTATCCAAATCCAATTTCATATTTGTTTTTTAATTATTTTTCTTGTAACGCCCCTAAAATACGTAAGTTTTTATAGTTTAATATACGTTTACATTTCAGTTTTATATGTATTTAATATGTTAAATGTTTAAAGTAACGAAAAGGTTAGAATTTGGTTAGAGGACTAACCAAATAAAAGAAAGTAAGTTAGAAGGGTTAAATGTGTAAAGAATGAAAGTTCAGGGGGTTAAAATGTAAAATGCTAAAACATATCCTCCTACATGTTCAGAAATGTTCCAGACTTAATTGTAATACGTATGTGTGCGTGAGATTTGGAGGGAAAACTAGAAACAAGTCCAATAATCAACAATCAAGTTAGGGTTTATGTGATTGAAGTTTGTAATCATCAAATTAAGCTTCTATAAGGTATGTTTAATCTTTCTTTGAGCTTAATTTAAGTTAGGGTTTTAGTTTCATAAACCCTAGATGATAGAAAGATCATGTATGGTAATTAATTTGATTAATTAGTGTTCCATGTGTGTTTATGAATTGTATGCTATGCTTAGTTCATGTTAGTTTAATTAGAAGAATCATGTTCATATGTAATTGGGTTTTTATAGGTTATGAGTTTATGAGAATCTAAGAATTTAGATCAATTAATGATGATTATGAATAGAGAAAAGATGGATACCCAATTACATGTGATTAGAAAGCTAAATCATGGAACACTAGTGAATGAATGATATGTGTTAGTGAGTAACACCTAGTTATAAGATTAAGTTAAGAAAGTAAAAGGTTATGTTAATTGATCATGCTATGTGTTTATATGTATAGGTGATCAAGCAAGAGAAGTTAGTTCAAGTTGTTTAAAGTTTCAAAATCAAGGTAAGTAGACGGATATAAATGTGGAGTCAAGTAATGGGTGAGCCATTAGCTTGACGGTTTTCCAAGTAATGGATCATGACCATTAGCTTGGTATAAATGTTAACTCGTAGTAGTTAGCATGATGATGTTTAAGGATCCTTAATGTGATGATGTTTATGTTTATGTTAAAGCTTCCATTACTTACTAAGCATTAGCTTACGTGTTATGTTTAAATGTTTCAGGTGAGCCAAGTGTCAATAGAGGGGACTTGGGTAAAGGGCACGTGTGAAGCTTTTGGTGGAGCTTGTTACTTAGTTCGGTAACAAGTCTTATCCCTCTTAATCATGCTCTTAATATATGTACACCCCGTTTTGTAAAGTTTATGACATGTAGTTTGAAGTTTTGAAAACGATATGAAGTCTCACTTGTGGTATATGTAATGAATTTAGAAAAGTCAACTCTATGGTTAAAGTCAGAGATAGAGTTGAAGTCAAAGTTTGTGTAGTGAGACTTGTGATGTAAAGTTTAATGTATGAAAGTTATTTGGATGTTGAAAGTTCCTTTTGAAAGTCAAAAATGTCAAAAGTTGAAGTTATGGTAAATTGTTAATGTTAGTAAGTTAGTTTGACTTAGACAAGTCAAATAAATGAAGTTTGACTAAAAGAAGGGGTTAATTTGGTTAGAGACCCAATCGGGTCATTTGGTGCCCAAATGGGCGACCGATAAGGCGAAGAGTCAAAATGGGTTATGTTGGGTTAAGGTCAAATGTATTTATGTCCACAAGTCTTAAATGTGATATTGAAAAAGTGGTCGAAAGCCTAAACTCAGAAGTGGAGTCATTTGAATTATAGTATGTCAAGATTTTGGTTAAAATTAGCCGAAATCGAGTTAACGGGTCAAAACGAGATTTATTGTGAAATTTGAAAAAGTGGAATTGAGGAAATGTTAATATGGTTATAGTGAATGTGTGTGCAAAATTTCAGGTCCTAACTCATAACGAGTAAAAAGTTATGCATGTTTGAAGTTGGTTAAAAAAAGTTGAATTTTGGCTGATTTCTGAAATACACTAAGGAACGCGATCCTGAGAATTGAGCTGGATCGCGTTCGCAAGGCAAAAACGGTGACAGAAAGTTTATAACTAAGGAACGCGATCCCGCCCACTTTCCTGGATCGCGTTTGATAGTAAAAATTGAAATTTTAGGTTCTAAAAGGCTCGTTTCAACTAGGGAAAGTTATTAAAATTAAATTATACAAATGAAGTAGTCATGGGACATTATTAAGAGTAAAAAAAAAAAAATGGTACGTTTCCGGGGTGTTTCATTTCTTATAACTTTAATGGGTCAATCGAAACGGATTATGGATCAACCCAAGTAGAGATCCATATAAATGGTTTGACCCATTAAATCCCTCGTGAGGTCCATATATCCATTTTTCTAACCAATTGGGTCACATCAATGGGACAGGTCGAATCGGGTCAGATCCAGATCAAGATCTACCCCGTTGACACCCCTTCCGGTACAGAGTTATAACAATAGATATTCCAGATAGAACTAACTTAAACAACGATTCGGTGGTGACTTCCGCGAAGGTAGCTTGCGCCAAATAAGTATTTCTATGTGCGGTGATGTAATAAGTTTAGGGTTGGAATACGGTTGAACCATTATGCATAAAGTAAATAAAAATAAATGGAAATTGATAAAGGGAGCCCTAAGGGCTACCGTTAAGACGTTAAGACATGCTTCCGTCGCCAGGCCGACGTGCACCACCGACGCACCCCCACCGACGGGCCGTGCCCATGGCGTCGGTCCCGTTGGTCCGAACCGATGCCCAAAACCGACGCCCGTAAGGAGGAGTCTAATAGTAAGAAAATAAAATTGGGGATGAAGAAGTGTGAGTTCGTTTTATAATTTCAGTTGGGCATAAGGGTTATGTAATTAAAATGGCCCAATATTTATTCAGGTGAGCCCAATAAAATATTTTGAAAGATAAAGTATATTTTTAATGAAGTGTTTTTAACTTTTTACTATAAATGAAATTTTAATTCCTATTAGTATGTTGTGTTTTCAATTAAAAAGTGATATCTTGAAATGAATTATGCATGTACAATATTCATTGTGATTTGTATGGGTAACAAAAGGTTCAAGTGTGGTTTTTACTTTTTAGTATGAGAAAATTACACGGATCGTCCCTGTGGTTTGCATAAAATTACACTAGTCGTCCCTGCAAGTTTTTTTTGACACTGATCATCCCTGTGGTTGCACGTTATTTCACTGGCAGTCCATATCACTAACGGGCGTTAGCTAACACCGTTAAAACTCGTCACGTGCACGGCATGTGAGGGTATTTCGGTAATTTTACGCAGACAAAATTACACGGGTCGTCCCCGTGGTTTGCAAAAAATTACACGGGTCGTCCCTGCAAGTTTTTTTGACACTGATCATCCCTGTGGTTACACGTTATTTCACCGGCAGTCCCTATCACTAACGGGCGTTAGCCAATACCGTTAAACTTGTCACGTGCAATGAATCAGAGTCAATTGGCTCTTGTTTCACCAAATTAAAGTAACCAGGGCTCGAATTCCCCAACGAATTGTCCGTTTCCATAGCGGAAAACACCAATTTTACTAAATTACAGTCATTAGGGCAAGAATTCCCTAATGAATTGTCACCTTCCATACAAGAAAACACCGATTTTACCAAATTACAGTTACTAGGGCTCGAAATTGGGAAAATACTCGGTGCGGTATCTTCAGGTGAGTGTAACAGCTTAACAGCTTGATTCGTCGGACGTTCTAACAACCCGCTGAATGAATTACCAGTTTCCGACAGTGGTACGACAGATGACATCAAACTTTGCATTTCATCTTCACAAAATTGAAAAGTTTTCAAACTGTTTCTTCACGTTTCCATATGAAAAAATATAGATGGAATGAATGATAGATACATATGGGTATTTGCATGTGTAGTGAACTGATATTAGTATTATTGGAAGAGGGTGCATGAAATTACCAAAATACTCTCACATGTCGTGCACATGACGAGTTTTAACGGTGTTAGATAACACCCGTTAGTGATAGGGATTGTCAGTGAAATAACGTGCAACCACAGGGATGACCAGTGTTAAAAAAAACTTGCAGGGACGACCAGTGTAATTTTTTGCAAACCACGGGGACGACCCGTGTAATTTTGTCTGCGTAAAATTACCTAAATACCCTCACATGTCGTGCACGTGACGAGTTTTAACGGTGTTGGCTAACGCCCGTTAGTGATAGGGACTGCCAGTGAAATAACGTGCAACCACAGGGATGATCGGTGTCAAAAAAAACTTGCAGGGACGACTAGTGTAATTTTATGCAAACCACAGGGACGATCCGTGTAATTTTCTCTTTTAGTATGGAAATGATGTGATGCTGACGTATTCACCTTTTTCAGAATAGTATCTTACACATATTTGTGTCATTTAAATATGGAAAGATAGAGAGAATAAAGAAAAGAGAACATATGAGTAACACTTTTTAATTGAAGTGGTTAAACCCAGCGAATATTTGTGTCATTTAATATGATTCGTGTATCTCATTTGTCACATTTATATGAAAAAACTTTTTGTGATTAATTTTCATTTACTTGAATTAATAAAATTTGGACATATAATTATTACAAAATAAATGATTTAAAATAGAAAAAAATGAAAATGACGGTACAAGAAAAGAGAGCTGGATTAAACAAACTTGTGAAAATAAACAGTGATATTATAACAATTCTACATATATCGTCCCTATATTATGGTATTTCTACCTGTATCGTCCTTTATGATTTTTTACACTGGTGGTCCCTGGATCTGACATTGTTTGCATAAAATGTCTTTACCATTACGAAGTTACCATCTGACCGTTAAGCGGTGCCATCACGAAACTTTTACGTTCTTTCCACTTTTATCTTACCTTCCCCATTTAATTTCCCCATAAGTTGAAAGGAAGTAAATGCTTTTATGTGCGTGTCATGTGATGTCACCGCTTAACGGCTAAATGCTAACTCCAAGGGAATAGGAAGTTCGATGAAAAATATGCCAAATAAAGGGACCCTGATATCGCGTAAAAAGTCACGTTTTTACCACCGATATCTATCTCATTCTGGAACGATTCTTGGCATATTGACTCAAAAACATTACAAATCAGCAACATTATGCCAAGATGATTGAAACAAGGTTGCACGAGAAAAATCAAGCAACACGGATGTAAAATGAAGATTCCACACACGTTTGAAGATTCAAGGCACAAAATCGAGATTTCAAGACCAAAATGCCCTCCATCAGTATCCATTATTTTCAAGATGTTGGTTTTCAAAATACGAATCTGTGACAACCGTCAATTTGGGACTATAATTTAGTGCCTAATCAAGTTTTAATACATGTAATTAGTTCTGTGTTAGGCTAATTAATGTATCAATTATTATATATATTGTTGAATATATATCTACAATTATGCGATTTGTTTAAATCGTACGAGTTTCAAATCGAATGAATTTCGATACAATAAATACGGATGTTGGTGAACATTTGATTTAAATAATACAAGGATTTTAATAACGTTATTACACTTAAAAATATTATGTCAATAATATTTAGTGTTCAAGTTTTTATCACCCAATTAATATAAACGCGATTAAAAGTATAAATGCGCAAACCAAACGAAACAAGTTACCTTTTATAATGTAATTATTAAATATTTAGTAAAATACTTCAACAAAACAATTAAATCATTATTTGCAATTTAAAACTAAAAATTTAACTTATAAATTAAATAATTAATGATGTAACAATCGGGAAAACGAACACCGCGCGGGACACGAAAACAGAGGCTGAAATGGGTATTTAAACCCCATTTCCACCTCCATTCCTTTCATTTCATTTCTTTCTCTTCTCTCTCTTCTCCTTTTCTCTCTAATTTGCAAATCACCACACAATCACAAATTCACAAAATAAACACGTTAAACGACCTCGGATCTTCAAGACGCTTTGGAATAAAAGACTCACCTCTTCACGATCTACAATCCTATCTTTCCGGAATTTTATTTCGGCGATTTGTAAGTTTCCGACACAACTCCGAAAACTCTTGTTTTTAAGTTTTATAACTTGCTAGTTGTTTGTATAACCTTGTAATGTCCTAAAATGGGTTGGGTAAAAATATTATGCCGATCGATGGCCGGAAAATGCGTTTTTGAGGTTGAAACTCCGATCAGACTCCGTACGTCGCATTTGGCCTGGAGCAAATGCGACGTAGCGACTTACGTCGCACTATATCCCCAACGTCGCATATAGCGACGCAGCCTATTACGTCGCATTGACTTGCTAATGTCGCACATAGCGACGCAGACCTTAACGTCGCAAACCGAACCTACGTCGCATTAGCGACGCAGCACTTTACGTCGCTATTGACTTAGCACTGTTGACTTTGGCGACGCAACCCTTTTCGTCGCAAAAACCTTACGTCGCAGGCTACGTCGCACAAAACAGAATCTTCAAACCTCAAAATTTTCGAAGTCAAGGTTACTGTAGGAAAGTCAAATTTACTGTAGCAATTCACCGTAGCAATTCACTGTAGCAACAATATAATAACATTTTAGAACTATCGTTACAACCGTCACCAACGGGCCGTACACACTTTCAAATACACAATTAAATCAACTAAGTCATAGTAACTTAGACAATTCAATCAACTAAGTCGTTGAAACTTAGATAATTCAATCAAACAAGTCGTCGTAACTTGTACCAACTTATTCAAACAAGTCGTTGTAACTTGTATCAACTTATTCAAACAAGTCGTTGTAACTTGTACCAATTTATTCAAACAAGTCGTAGTAACTTGTAACAAAACAATCAACCAAATCGGGGTAATTTGGACATTAAGTTAGACAAACAATTCAAATGGTAGTCTTTCGCGATACCAATACAATTAATGACAATTTAAGTGTCGTGGACACATTCAGGTTTCAAGCCTTTGGACACCAACTCACAGTTAATTACTTCAAGTTTATTAAGTTAAACACTTCAAGAACCAGGTGAGTTTCATAGCCCCATTTTCACTGCTTTACAACTAGGGGTGTGATATTACTATTCGATTTTGTTTTACAAGTAGAACGCAAGTGCCAAACTTCAAATATTACATGAGTTTCAAGCTAATCAATTTAAAGTCCTCCATAAGCATAGTCTCTAGTATTTTATAGCGTGAATGTTAGTATATGATATCATATGGGATTGACAATCCTCATCCGGGTTAGCACGCACTAACCGGTCAAACGGATGTATTAGCATTTGGGAAGACGAGTGTCGATTAGGCACTCGTAGGAGGCATTTCAAGTTAGGTTTCCTTAAGTGGGCCTGACAAATCAAGTTAAGCTCAGACTATGTGCTCATGGACAGTATAACTTTTATCTTGCTTAATTGCATTTTAAATTCAATATAAATCTTGCGGTTCTTACAACTATACATTGACATACAAACCTGTGAGCTCACCAGCGTTTTCGCTGACCCATTTTAGTATTTATCACAGGTACCCAGCAGTAGTTTGGCTGCACAAGCAGGAATTATCAGCTCGAGTCAGCATACATACAACTAGAGATTGGACTGCATTATTATATTTTGTAAAAGTAATTATGCTATGTAATCTCTCGATTTCAGGAACCGAGCTAATGTAACTATATTTTGATGTAAACATTTACTTTGTTTATACAAGTTTAAAACGACGCATATAGTGGTCGTTCATTATATCTTATGTGCTTTGTATATTGATTAGTGACACCCAAATCAAGCTTCCGCAAATCATTAAATTTGGGGGTGTCACAGATTGGTATCAGAGCCTAAGGTTATAGTGAACTAGGTTGCATTTAGTGGACCTAGACTATGACCGTTAGGCAGTATTCCCTATTAGGTATAACCAGTTCAGGGATTACAGCATACGAATTTAATTTAACATAGCTTGATCAACTATGTACAATTAAATAAAGATGATGTAAGATCTGAAGGAAGTTATGGCTGAACAGGATACATTAGTTGACTCTGACCTCGAGAGAAACGGGACTCAAAACACGTCTGTGCTAGACACTCAATAGGTTATTATGTGATATACATATATGTACATGAATAGACCTCATTACAACTTTAGGCTATATTATATTATAAGAATATAAGCCTCTTTCTCTCTAACGTTTTGTCTTGGGATGACAAACACACCACTAGTTCATCACACTCGGACTAGTATCTTATTTCATTTCCTTGTTCTTTCTTACTCAGCATCATGCCTCCTCGTCGTCAAATTACCCTTAGCGAAGCTGAGATCGCGGGAATCATTGCCAGCAGTGTGACCGAAGCCTTGGCTACCCGAACACCACCCGGTAGCGAGGACACAGCAACCAATACTCCACCACCCAAACCCTGCTCCTATAAGGACTTTCTTAGCTGTAAACCGCTATACTTCAAGGGCACGGAAGGTGCCATTGGCTTGATCCGTTGGATTGAGCGTATGGTATCTGTTTTCAGTCTCTGCGACTGCACTGAGAACAACAAGGTCAAATTCGCTGCTTACACCTTTCAGGAAGGTGCACTCACGTGGTGGAAAACCCACGCAAACTCTGTAGGCCTTGAGGTTGCAAATCGACTTCCTTGGGCCGAACTGAAGAAGAAGCTGACAGAAAAGTACTGTCCTGAAGAGGAATTACACAGGCTAGAGGAAGAATTCTGGCACCTGACGGTGCAGGGAAATGATGTTGCTGAATATACCACCAAGTTTCAGCAGTTTGCCTTATTATGCCCGGGTTTGGTCGAACCAGAAAGTAAGGGCATTAAGAGATACATTCGTGGACTTCCCGAGAACATCCAGGGAAACGTCGCCTCATCCAAACCAACCACCACTGAGAGTGCCATTCGATTGGCCCACGAACTCATGGCTCTAGTTGTCAGCCGTGAGACTTCCAACACCTCATCATCTAACAACAACAAAAGCAAATCTACTGAACACCACCACAACTCAAACAAGAAAAACAACGCCATCCAAGTCTACAACACCAACTCTGAATCCAACCGTAGCTACACCGGGGACAGACCTTATTGTCCCAAGTGCAACTACCACCACTTTGGTCAGTGCAACCCCCCTTGCAACAACTGCAGGAGGTACGGGCATTTGACTAAGGATTGCAGAGCCCCCAAATCCAACAACAACCCCTCTGACAAAAATACCCGACAACCTAAGTCCTGCTATAAATGTGGAAACCCAGGACACTTTAGGGATTCTTGCCCAAAATTGAAGAACAAGGGCAACAACAACAACCACCGCAACAACAACAACACCAAAAGTAGCGCATTCGTGATCAACTCAGGGGACGCCCGTCAGGATCCGAATGTGGTCACGGGTATGTTCCTCCTCAACAACTTAACTGCTTCCATACTGTTTGATACTGGTGCCGATAGGAGTTTTATTTCCGATGAATTTTGCCCCCTACTTGACATTACACCTGTTGCTTTAGACGTTAAGTACACCGTAGAGTTAGCAAATGGCAAACTGATAGAAACCGATAGTGTGATACCTAATTGCACTTTAAATCTAGCCGACGAAATCTTCTCCATAGATCTTATGCCTATTGAGATAGGAAGTTTCGATGTCATCGTAGGCATGGACTGGTTATCCAAACATCGTGCCGAAATCATTTGCCATGACAAAATTGTTCACATACCTCTCGCCGTCGGTAGAACCTTGGTCATACAGGGGGAGACCGGTGGGACGAGGCTTAACCTCATATCTTGTCTAAAAACCCGAAAATTTCTGAGAAAGGGTTATCCAGCAATCCTCGTTCACATCATGGAGAAAAAGTCGGAGGAGAAGCGACTTGAGGATGTTCCAATTGTTCGAGACTTTCCAGAAGTCTTTCCTGAAGAACTACCTGGTCTACCACCACCAAGACAGGTTGAGTTCTCAATCGATCTTGTACCAAGTGCTGCGCCTGTGGCCCGAGCACCATACCGTTTAGCTCCATCCGAACTTCAGGAGCTGTCCACCCAGTTACAGGAACTCCTGGAACGAGGGTTTATCAGGCCGAGTTCTTCACCTTGGGGAGCTCCGGTCCTATTTGTTAAGAAGAAAGACGGTTCTTTTCGAATGTGGATCGACTATCGAGAGTTGAACAAGTTAACTGTCAAGAACCGGTATCCACATCCTCGAATCGATGATTTGTTCGACCAACTTCAAGGGTCGAGTTGTTATTCAAAGATTGATCTCCGATCCGGTTATCATCAATTGCGTGTTCGCGATGCCGATATTCCAAAAACCGCTTTCAGAACCCGTTACGGGCATTACGAATTCCAAGTGATGCCATTCGGCCTAACCAATGCACCGGCTGTATTCATGGACCTTATGAATCGGGTGTGCAAACCTTACCTTGACAAGTTTGTCATTGTCTTCATCGATGACATCCTCATATATTCACGAAGCAAAGAAGAACATGCGCAACACCTCAGAACCATCCTTGAACTACTTAAACACGAGGAGCTCTATGCCAAGTTCTCTAAGTGTGAGTTCTGGATCAAAACCGTTCAATTCCTTGGTCACGTGATTGACAGTCAGGGGATTCACGTCGACCCGTCAAAAATCGAGGCTATCAAAGACTGGCAATCGCCAACCACTCCGACCGAAGTACGGCAGTTTTTGGGACTGGCCGTATACTATCGACGATTCATTGAAAATTTCTCCAAGATAGCCATACCACTCACGACGCTGACCCAGAAAGACAAAAAGTTTGACTGGACTGATAAACAAGAGTCGGCATTCCAACTCTTAAAACAAAAGCTTTGCAGTGCTCCTATCCTCTCATTACCCGAAGGCACCGATGACTTCGTGGTATACTGCGATGCTTCACATCAAGGTCTAGGTTGTGTGCTTATGCAACGAGACAAAGTCATAGCTTATGCTTCCCGACAGCTTAAGATTCATGAAAAGAATTACACCACCCACGACCTCGAGCTTGGAGCCGTCGTTTTTGCCCTCAAAATCTGGAGACATTACCTTTACGGTACCAGATGCACAATCTTTACCGACCATAAAAGCCTTCAACACATATTCGATCAGAAGGATCTCAACATGAGGCAACGTCGATGGGTCGAGTTGCTTACCGATTACGACTGCGAACTCAAATATCATCCAGGCAAAGCAAATGTTGTTGCTGACGCCCTCAGTCGAAAAGAGCGAGTGAAACCACTTCGGGTTCGAGCCCTCAGTATGACCATTCACAACAATTTAAACATTCAAATCCTCACTGCTCAACTTGAAGCCTTAAAACCCGAAAATGTCAAAGATGAAGCCTTGCGGGGCATGGATCAACAATTCGAAATCAGACCTAACGGGATTAGGTATTTCTCAAACCGAATCTGGTTGCCTAAATTTGGGAACCTACGAGACTTGGTGATGGATGAAGCTCACAAGTCCAAATATTCTATCCATCCGGGATCCGATAAAATGTACCACGGTATCAAGGACTTCTACTGGTGGCCGAACATGAAAGCTGAAATCGCCACCTATGTCAGCAAGTGCCTTACTTGCTCCAAAGTTAAAATCGAATATCAAAAACCATCAGGTTTACTTCAACAACCCAGTCTTCCTGAATGGAAATGGGAACAAATTGCCATGGACTTCATAACCAAACTACCCAAATCCTCGAACGGTTGCGATTCCATTTGGGTGATCGTGGATCGTCTCACAAAATCTGCTTACTTCCTGGCAATCAAGGAATCCGACAAAATGGAACGCCTCACCAGAATCTACCTGAAGGAAATCGTGACCAAACACGGTGTTCCAATCTCAATTATCTCCGATAGAGATAGTCGTTTCACTTCACAATTTTGGCAATCACTTCAAAAATCTTTGGGTACTCGACTTGATATGAGTACCGCATACCATCCGCAAACCGACGGTCAAAGTGAACGAACCATTCAAACACTTGAAGATATGCTACGGGCCTGCGTAGTAGACTTCGGTGTAAACTGGGAAAAACATCTACCATTGTGCGAGTTCTCGTACAACAACAGTTATCATACCAGCATCAAAGCTGCACCCTTCGAGGCACTGTACGGTCGTAAGTGCCGGTCACCTATCTGTTGGACCGAAGTTGGGGATAGCCAACTCACAGGTCCAGAAATCATTCACGAAACGACCGAGAGAATCGTTGAAATCCAAAACAAGCTTAAGGCCGCGCGTGATCGTCAGAAAAGTTATGCTGACGTGAGACGCAAACCACTCGAGTTCCAGGTTGGGGATCGAGTTCTACTCAAAGTATCGCCTTGGAAAGGCGTAATCCGATTTGGCATACGAGGGAAGTTGAATCCCAGATACATTGGACCATTCGAGATCCTTGAAAGGATTGGTCCAGTAGCATATCGATTGCAGCTGCCATCCGAACTCAGCAGTGTGCATCCCACATTTCATGTTTCAAATCTGAAAAAGTGTCTATCTGATGAGACACTTATCATTCCACTCGATGAAATTTGAGTTGACGAGAAACTTCACTTTGTTGAGGAACCTGCCGAAATCATGGACCGTGAGGTCAAACAACTTAAACAAAGTCGTATTCCCATCGTCAAAGTTAGGTGGAATTCGCGGCGCGGTCCGGAATTCACCTGGGAACGAGAAGACCAGATGCGACTCAAGTATCCTCAACTTTTCACTGACTCAACGACAAACACAACTTCAACATAAATTTCGGGACGAAATTCTTCTAACAGGGGGAGAATGTAACAACCGTCAATTTGGGACTATAATTTAGTGCCTAATCAAGTTTTAATACATGTAATTAGTTCTGTGTTAGGCTAAATAATGTATCAATTATTATATATATTGTTGAATATATATCTACAATTATGCGATTTGTTTAAATCGTACGAGTTTCAAATCGAATGAATTTCGATACAATAAATACGGACGTTGGTGAACATTTGATTTAAATAATACAAGGATTTTAATAACGTTATTACACTTAAAAATAGTATGTCAATAATATTTAGTGTTCAAGTTTTTATCACCCAATTAATATAAACGCGATTAAAAGTATAAATGCGCAAACCAAACGAAACAAGTTACCTTTTATAATGTAATTATTAAATATTTAGTAAAATACTTCAACAAAACAATTAAATCATTATTTGCAATTTAAAACGAAAAATTTAACTTATAAATTAAATAATTAATGATGTAACAATCGGGAAAACGAACACCGCGCGGGACACGAAAACAGAGGCTGAAATGGGTATTTAAACCCCATTTCCACCTCCATTCCTTTCATTTCATTTATTTCTCTTCTCTCTCTTCTCCTTTTCTCTCTAATTTGCAAATCACCACACCATCACAAATTCACAAAATAAACACGTTAAACGACCTCGGATCTTCAAGACGCTTTGGAATAAAAGACTCACCTCTTCACGATCTACAATCCTATCTTTCCAGAATTTCATTTCGGCGATTTGTAAGTTTCCGACACAACTCCGAAAACTCTCGTTTTTAAGTTTTATAACTTGCTAGTTGTTTGTATAACCTTGTAATGTCCTAAAATGGGTTGGGTAAAAATATTATGCCGATCGATGACCAGAAAATGCGTTTTTGAGGTTGAAACTCCGATCAGACTCCGTACGTCGCATTTGGCCTGGAGCAAATGCGACGTAGCGACTTACGTCGCACTATATCCCCAACGTCGCATATAGCGACGCAGCCTATTACGTCGCATTGACTTGCGAATGTCGCACATAGCGACGCAGACCTTAACGTCGCAAACCGAACCTACGTCGCATTAGCGACGCAGCGCTTTACGTCGCTATTGACTTAGCACTGTTGACTTTGGCGACGCAACCCTTTTCGTCGCAAAAACCTTACGTCGCAGCCTGCGTCGCAGGCTACGTCGCACAAAACAGAATCTTCAAACCTCATAATTTTCGAAGTCAAGGTTACTGTAGAAAAGTCAAATTTTACTGTAGCAATTCACTGTAGCAACAATATAATAACATTTTAGAACTATCGTTACAACCGTCACCAACGGGCCGTACACACTTTCAAATACACAATTAAATCAACTAAGTCATAGTAACTTAGACAATTCAATCAACTAAGTCGTTGAAACTTAGATAATTCAATCAAACAAGTCGTCGTAACTTGTACCAACTTATTCAAACAAGTCGTTGTAACTTGTATCAACTTATTCAAACAAGTCGTTGTAACTTGTACCAATTTATTCAAACAAGTCGTAGTAACTTGTAACAAAACAATCAACCAAATCGGGGTAATTTGGACATTAAGTTAGACAAACAATTCAAATGGTAGTCTTTCGGGATACCAATACAATTAATGACAATTTAAGTGTCGTGGACACATTCAGGTTTCAAGCCTTTGGACACCAACTCACAGTTAATTACTTCAAGTTTATTATGTTAAACACTTCAAGAACCAGGTGAGTTTCATAGCCCCATTTTCACTGCTTTACAACTAGGGGTGTGATATTACTATTCGATTTTGTTTTACAAGTAGAACGCAAGTGCCAAACTTCAAATACTACATGAGTTTCAAGCTAATCAATTTAAAGTCCTCCATAAGCATAGTCTCTAGTATTTTATAGCGTAAATGTTAGTATATGATATCATATGGGATTGACAATCCTCATCCGGGTTAGCACGCACTAACCGGTCAAACGGATGTATTAGCATTTGGGAAGACGAGTGTCGATTAGGCACTCGTAGGAGGCATTTCAAGTTAGGTTTCCTTAAGTGGGCCTGACAAATCAAGTTAAGCTCAGACTATGTGCTCATGGATAGTATAACTTTTATCTTGCTTAATTGCATTTTAAATTCAATATAAATCTTGCGGTTCTTACAACTATACATTGACATACAAACCTGTGAGCTCACCAGTGTTTTCGCTGTCCCATTTTAGTATTTATCACAGGTACCCAGCAGTAGTTTGGCTGCACAAGCAGGAATTATTAGCTCGAGTCAGCATACATACAACTAGAGATTGGACTGCATTATTATATTTTGTAAAAGTAATTATGCTATGTAATCTCTCGATTTCAGGAACCGAGCTAATGTAACTATATTTTGATGTAAACATTTACTTTATTTATACAAGTTTAAAACGACGCATATAGTGGTCGTTCATTATATCTTATGTGCTTTGTATATTGATTAGTGACACCCAACGGGGCGGGGCAGGGCCCACCGCCGCCGGCCACAGGGCTGGCGCCGCCGGCCACCCTTCCCCCCTCCCGGTTTCCGTTTTTGGCAAGTTTTGGTACCTGGTGCGGTCACTTTTCGCGTTGTACAGTACTCGATGCGGTCACTTTTCGTGTTGTACGATCCACTTTTAGCTAGTCTTTCTAACATGCACCTCAAGGCTTCATGATGCTAAAATGAGCCAAGACTCACCTATAAATAGGTTGTTTGGGTTCATTTGAAACACACACCTCATATGCACACATTCTAGCATATTTCACTCTTTCTTTCTCACTAGATAATCTTTCGTAGTCTTTTAGTCTTTCTCATTCTAGGAATATTGTAATTAGTCCACGGACTAACATAGAAGCTAGGGCGAACGCTAGAGATTCGGAGATCAATCTTTGTACGTGTGAAAGAGTTTGTCAATTATAATAATACGCTGCTACGCATTTAATTCCGGGTGATTTCTAAACCATTATTATACTTGTCTAATTTCATATTTGAATATGTATTATTGCCTGGTATGTGATTTATTTGTTGCCATGAATTGCGAGTAGTTTATTATTGTGATTGCTGTGGATGTAGATAATTATAAGTAAGGATGTCATTACATAACTAATGTACGATAGTCGTAAAGTGGTATGACGGCCCCTATTCGACTGTTACTCGGTATAGTGCTGGAAATGCGTTATGCAAAGTACAAACGTACGGAAGCCGGTAAACGTCCGAAGGTAGTTATATCATTGGAATCAGCTCTGGTTTAACAGTTGGAATTCCGTAAGGATAATACAACTTCACAACTAACTGGTCTATCCTACGAGAATCAATGCATTACAAAATAATGTTCGTTAAATACGTTCAGATAAAATAGGAGATAATAACCCTTGCACTGTTTAGACTTTATGAATTTTAAGTCTAGTTTATGGAGTACCCTTTCCAGTTATCCACGTGACTATAACCTAGTAATTAGGACCTGATCAACCTTAATTATGGTAAGTAGTTATCTGTGCCCATGACATGCAATAAGTAAGACACAGTGAAATCACTCGTTGTATATATTAGGTTTACTTTCCTGCACTGCTTTACATTTAATTAGTTAGAGTGTCACTTTCACCGTCAATTACTCTTGACCGCGTGTTGGATATAAGAAGCAGTGGAAATCTCATGCAAAGTACACTGTCTATTATTGAAAGGCATGGTCCTCGTATGAAACATGTTTTAACAAACTGCGAATAACCTGGGGATGTATAACTGTTTGAAAAGGAGAACTTAAATCATAAGTCGAAGTAATTAAAGCTTAATTGAACGAAAACAAGACTTAGGAATAGGAGTAAAACCCTGGTGACCTATAAACCTTAAAACCTTAAGTTTTACATAATCGACGGTCTAAACATGCAAAGTTAATAATCTTCGTGCTAATAGTGTAGTAAACTACCTTAGGGGTCAAGAACGGTCGGACCTATGAGACGATACGCTACTGATTCATGCGCCTCGGTTTAAACCAAGATGGGTTGTTCATCTTTCAACTAGATGAGTATTGGAAGTTTGCGTATTGCTCCGACCAGAATCACGATAACCTAGTTCCATGTGACATGCCAATGGGAAACTGAGTTGGTAGGGTTCTAGAGTTTACACCTAGTAGTTTATTGACCACATTAGTATCAACCCTATTCGTTCTGTCATCCTGAAATACTAGTTATCGAAATCTCAGCAATCACATCTTTATCTTTATCTGTTTTCCTGCATTTTAATTTCCTGCAATTTAATTTTCTGTATTTTAAATCTCAAAAAACCTACCTACTTTGTGCCATCCTAAATACTTCCCTACTGAAAGTGTTAACTTTAATCACCCACACATTTGGATTCGTAGAACGATCTTAGGTCATACTTACCGCTTACTAACCAGAGTAGGTAGTACGTATAATTTAAGCCCCGCAAAATATAAATTTAAAAACCCCTGCTGCGCTCGCACCATCTTTTGAAAAACAACGACACGGTGCGTGCACAACAAGTTTTTGGCGCCGTTGCCGGGGAATCTCAAACGTAGATTTAAAGCCACCTTAAGTAGTTGTATTTAGGAGATCCTTCTGATTGAAATCTTCCTAGAAATCCTTCGAAAGTTAATTTGCGTAATTTTAGTTTTAGTTCACGATTAATTTAATACTGGTTAATTAGGATAATATTAGTTTAAATATGACGTCTCGAAAACCCACTTCTAGTTGTACTTCAAGGGATGAATTGTATGCTTCCCTAGAAGAATTTAGGATCCCACATCCCATTCCAAACCATTTCCTGAATTTTGATGTCACGGATCGACTACCTGACTTGGCATCATCTCCAGAAGATCACTCTCCAACTTTGCACATACCTGAATTGTCGAAATCTGTCCACTTGGATTATCTTCCCGAAGAAAATCATGAAGTAAAGCCTCCGAAAACATGTGACTTAATTACCCTCATTCCTGAAACATCGGTATATACCCAAACCATATCCGATTCTCACAATGACGGTATCTTTCCATTCTCTTCATACGAACCTAAATACACCATTTACCGAGTGGTGGACAAAGTTCCATCAGCTAAGCCAGAAAACCCTTGTTTTGAAGAACGCACCCTAGGCGCATCTTTCAATCCTTCCCGTAGGGCGGACGTTTATAAAGCATTCGTCAAACAATTGACCTATGCCAACCTCCCATTTTCTTTCGACCAACGAGAAACGATTACTGCATTAGAAAAACAAGTGGATCTTCTTCTTCATCTCTCAAATAAAGAATGCGAAAACCCCTCCACAAGTTTCAGAGACCAAGAACTAAAGTTTGTAGCAGATTTAGATCTACTCCTCGAATCATTTGCCGACATGGATTACCTTCCAATATCTATGATATTAATAAATCACAATGTCGCCGCAATGATCGACAAACTTGAGTTCTGGACAGAACAAAACCCGATCACCTTTCTTGGTAAAATTTCATTCATTGTTGACCCCGCTTCTTACCTAATCTCAAAATTGCGAGAAGTTTTCCCTAATTCCACAAAGGATAAAGTCAACACAAGCTTCTTTGAAAAAAGAAAAGACCTCCACGTCAAGCTTGTTCAAATCTTCACCTTCACCAAGTATCCCTTCACTTCCACTCAAAAAGCCGGAATCAGTGAACTCGGTAAACTAGTTAAACTTACAACCGGAGAACCCGATTCCACGGAGGAGAATGCGTTTATGGAAGCAGTGAATAAACTTACTCACAATCTGAACTACAAAAACAAAGGAGAACGCGACGGTCTATCAAATCCCAAGAAGATAAGAAAGGCGTACAATAAGTTGATTAACGATCTTGTCAATCTAGGGTATGAGGAACGAGAAATCCTAACGGGTCCAGAAGATCGTCATTTTCTAGTTTACAATGTCATCTGGGAGCTATCAAAGTGTTTTATACCGAAAAATGTTCAATTAAGGGAGAAAATCTCGACCCTTTCCCTTTGGAGGGATCGGAACGGATCATAAAACAATTCTTTCTGAAAAAGGGCAAGGCTTGCAACCTTAAGTGAGCCAGTTTTAAGTATACATATATAATATAATAAATTTTTGAAAGTTTCCCTTAAAAGAAAAAACGCTTTTAAATGTTTGTCTGGAAACACGTGCGTGACTGAAAGAATGTGAAAACATTTTGGGAATTCTACTTAAACGGATACACTCAACAAGTCCACGACAGACAAAGATTTTTAAACAACAAAAATAGTTTAAGTTTAATGTTTAAAAGTTGATTTTAAGTGTTCCGCAAAATTTTGCGCGTTTCTTAAAATATTTGCGACGTAACAAGAAACTAACAAGTAACTAGTTACAAGTAATATATTTAAGATTCACCCCCATTATTAGTGGACATTGGAAATTAATTTGAGATATTAGTACTTGACATTTAATTTATCTTAGGGACCATATGAGTACCATAGTACTTAAGGTGAGTACATGTACCCTAATGGACCACTATGAACCTCCTTAACTCCCCATAATTCAAATCATTCAACAAACTTCATCTTCCTCCTCCTCCCTCTCTAAAAACCGGCCACCATGAGTCCACCATGAATCCACCATCAAAACTCCATCAAATCACTTAATCTCTTGTCCTTTCGAGCCCCTCGTCGCATATACTTCTCGGTTGTACTTTCGTTTTTGCATTTCATTCGCGCTAAGCAAGGTATGATCACAAAACCCACTTTGAACTTTTAGGAACTTGTTTCTTGTAGTTATATAGGATAGTAGCTAGGAAATAGTGTTTTCCTTGGTTAAATGCTCTATTACTACACGTTCCTACCACTAATACATGCAAACCTCCACGTTCTAAACCTTGATCAATTGATCTAGCTTAGAACTTTGCTTAATTAAGTGTTAGTATTCCAAGTGCCTAGTAATTGTGGTGCTTTGCATAATCCCTCTGTTAGTTGCTCTATGTGCACAAGTTAGGTTTAGCAATTTTGGCTTTTGAAAATCAACAAAAAAGTGACTAGCTTGCATGAAAAATATGATAAGTTGAAAATTGCATGACCATATTGTACTTGTTTTGACTAGTCAAATTAGGCAATAACTAGATAATCATCACTCTTGAATAAAAAGACTTGGACCACACCAAATACATGGGCATGATAACCTCTTTTATGCATAACTTAGTTTGCTTATCAAATAGGAAATGCTTAAAATGAATTAGAATATGCATGCATGAATAGGTTAAAATTATGGTATTCGAAAATATCATTTAAAAGCTTTGACCTAAAAGTCAACTTGAAGTATTGAATTTATTTTAAGACAAAATCTTTTATTCAAAAACCTTACTTCAACTTGCACTTCCAAAGTCGAACCTTACCAATAATGATGTTATTCGTGAATTCTCATCATTTCAAACTTGGTCTGCACCAAACTTTGTAAATGACAAGCACTTCACGGTAAAAAGATTGCCATTCCATGACTATACTTTCCTGAGTAATGATATTACCTTGACGATTAACTGTTTGTTACATGGGAGCATTATACGTTCTATGAAATCTTTAGATTGTCTAGAAATTAAAGCCCTCACTTCGAAATTCCCCGAAGCGTGCTTTGAATTTCTCTTTCTTAAAGAATCCATTACTTTAAATGTTCTCAGGTACAATGACACGCAAGAAGAAATTAAATCCAGCACGACCCCTTGCAGGATCTTTAGCATATATGAGTGCCACGCCAGCTTATGACAAGATGGCCCGTATATGGAGGGATAAAAAGTTCGGGCGTCTCAGGCACATTGATTGGGACGTTATGCAAGCTTTAGGACTCAAGCAGCGACTCGAAGACCTGCTTAGCTACACAGTGAATGGGCAGCAGTTCGAGCCCTTGAAGAGATTATTTAGCATTGATGAGCCCGTATATGTGGAAATGGTTACGGAATTTATGACCACCTTCAGTTTTCAGGAAAGAGGGAGGATTGAAGATTGTTCATTATCATTTCAGTATTTGGGCAACCCGCACACTCTGTCACTCGCCCAGTTCTCACTCCACATAGGCCTGTACACACCTGAGGAGATACAGTCGCCTTTATTCACCACAGGAGCCACCTCTGTTTCTGTCACCACCAGTTGCATTGAAATATGGAGCCAATGGTCCCCCACACCGTATTTTTCAGGAATCAAGGCAGCCCGACTCAAGGACCCAGTTCTCCAGATTCTTCACAAGCTCATAGCTTGTTCCTTTGACGGGAAACACACCACCAGCGGACGAGTCTCCGGATTCGATGTCGCTCTCATGGCGAGCATTCTCGAAAAGCGAAACATACAGGTTGCCTATTTAGTCGCTCAGAGGCTTCTACAGGAAAAGGATTTTGGCAAGAGAAGATCATACCTGGGAGCAGTAATTACTCGCCTGATCCGAAATATGAGATTGCTTCGAACAGCGGATGTTGAAAGATTCAAGGCAGGATGGAGCTCCAAGCCACTTGACTACCAATTTCTTAGGAGTATGGGTATACTCCGGATCACGGCAGATGGTACAGTCTACATCAAAGCACGGGCAGCAGATCCTGACAGTGTGGACATTTTAATACCAGATTTGGTCCTACCAAGAGAGACAAAGAAAAGGAAACGACAGCAAGGGCCCAGTGAGTCAGATACCGATGAGGATGACAGTGATGACAAGAATGACGATGAAGATGATGACATACCGCCACCACCACGAGTAGAACCACCACGTACTAGGGCAGGACCTTCTACTCCTGCCCCAAGACCGAAAGGACCTTCATTCATCTATCACTACGGGGCGCCTACAGGTCCCGATTACTGGTAGTGGAATATGCAGATGCAGACTAGGATCTATACAGCATTGCAACAGCAGGCAGCTGGTATACCCATGACCCCACTGCCACACTTACCATGTGGAATGGGTCGAGCACCACCACACCTGTATCCACCTGTAGTTCCTACTCCAGCACCTCGACCACCACCGGGCCGTAGGCATGTTATGCCACCACGGGTTATCATTCCTAGACCTCAGCCACCCCCAGTGCAGATCCCAGTCACCGGACAAACCATTCCGTTAGTTGTTGGTTCATTCAGAGTCCACACATTAAGAGGAAGTAGGACATCCAGAGTATCGGCACGGGCTGTCACAGTTCAGAGCCCCAGAACTGGCAGACAGACCATCCCTTCAGCTACTGTACCTATTCCAGTCTCCTCTCACAGGCAAACAGATCTCTTCCAGGACAACACACACCAAGGGTCATCCATGTTCCCATTCGGTAGTTTCGAGATACCATCCGGACCACTTATCGATCAGCTAGTAGACCAAGGAGCTTTTACCATTGGCATGCCAGACGAAGGAGCTAATCATGATGCATCAAACGAAGGCACCAATGATCAGTATGATGACTCCTCATCAGATGAGACTTCTCCTGGACCTACTACATCTACAGCAGCAGTATGACCATGAGCAGAGCAATGGATTGCTCCTCTTTCTGACTTCTTTCTACTTTCTACCAAAACTCTTTACTATTATTGTCTGTATTGATGTACGATTGATGCTTCGACATCACATTTATCTATTTACTATTTTATTATGCTTTCACTTTACTTTTTCTTATTAGCAGCTATTATTTAAATGATTGAGTGGATTGTTTGTTGAACCAAAACAACTATTTATCGGAGACCAAATCAAAGGATGCAACGGACCCCACGATGGAGAACACGGATAGACGTAAGCTACAAGTCGCGGACCAGCAAACTTCTAACACACAGCAAACAACGCGTACAGCAAAAGCGGTACACCGTTCCAAAAACCCTTATTTGTTAAAGCTTTGATTATCTCGCCCAATATTCCAACACTAAGTGTGGGATACCTCATACCACATAACACTTATGAAACAATCCAAAGATAAGTAGAATCTCTAAGTGTGGGATACTTCGTCAAGAGGTGCTCAACAAATAGATTCGAACATTAGGGACAATGTTCCTCTAAGTGTGGGATATTCGGTCTACAACCGCAAGTTTTACCTCTTGTCCGTAAGCCAAACAATATTTTCATCAAAAGGCTAAAAATGGAAAAATTTTCGGATTCAAAAACATCGTTTTCTGGAAATCCTATCTTTCAAAACTATGAACTATAGCTAGAAACGAGTTTTAACAAAGAAACGAAATTATTTTAGAGTAAGATACGGACGAAAAAGGCAACACATGGCTAGGCACATACTGACCAAAACATTCGATTCGTGAGGATTGAGCCCATAATTAGCATTCATCTTTAATGCTTCACTTTTCGTTTCATGTGTGTGTCGATGTATGCATTTGAATTAGAACTTGCTCTTGTAATACATTTCGAGATCACATCAATGAGTGCCACACGTGGCATAGATACAACCTATCTTGACAGCTTCCAAGGAATCCAAAACACCTTTCCACCATCAAACATCCACCCACTCAACACCTACTCTTCACACTCACTAGAGATTTCCTGTCATTGGTCTCGAACCTCAAGAGTCTCATAAACCATTAGAGACACTCCCAAATTCCCAAAACCTTTGCAAATAAAAGCCAACATAACTCAAGATCATTAGAAACCTTCCAGGCCGCAAAGTACATTATCAAGATCGGCGAAGTAGAAGAAAAGAAATCAAACCAATCACGCCGACACAACTATGAAAAGGGCCAAGGAAAAGGAAGGATCCAAAGAAGGAAGGTTACGTAATCCTTCCAAAAACCTAAGGAATTTCAAATGAAAGCTTCAAGAAAATACAAGGAAAAACCATCACCACTTACATTCTTAAAACCAAAAACCCGATTCCTTCCAAGTTATCTCGACAGGTTAGTATCGTCCTCATCAAAAGTGATGGAGATCTGATTCTCGATCAAGCCTATGACGAGAATGCTGCATGACTGGCTATCCGAGTGATTGACACTAGTAAGTAGGAAACCCTAAACACTTTGAGTGATTTGAGTGACCCACTTGTAAGGATTGCTTAGTCATGATCATCATATAAGTTGCCCGAAGAAGGTATCGAAATTCTATAAACTCATAGTTTCCAGTAAAAACTCTTTCATAACCATAGTTTATATCTTCTAAAAATAGTGTTTTCTAACAACTGATGCGATTAGAATCCTTCCAGAAATTTTTATGAATGAGTTTGCTTGAGGACAAGCAAAGTTCTAAGTGTGGGATACTTGATATCGCGTAAAAAGTCACGTTTTTACCACCGATATCTATCTCATTCTAGAACGATTCTTGGCATATTGACTCAAAAACATTACAAATCAGCAACATTATGCCAAGATGATTGAAACAAGGTTGCACGAGAAAAATCAAGCAAAACGGATGTAAAATGAAGATTCCACACACGTTTGAAGATTCAAGGCACAAAATCGAGATTTCAAGACCAAAATGCCCTCCATCAGTATCCATTATTTTCAAGATGTTCGTTTTCAAAATACGAATCTAACAGAAGAAGAATCAACCAAAACGGGCAAAGAATGAAGATTTCGCGCCCGCCGGAAGATCCAAATGATCCGTACGCAATATCTGGAGCTATGGACCTCATTTTCAGGCATATCCTATGTCAAAATCTTCGTTTTTGAATTACGAATCCAACAAAAAAAGAATCAACTCAAACGGACGTATAACGAAGAAAACACGCGCGAATCAAGAAACGAAGCAACAAATCGTGCAACGGGGCGGGGCAGGGCCCACCGCCGCCGGCCACCAGCCCACCGCCGTCGGCCACAGGGCTGGCGCCGCCGGCCACCCTTCCCCCGTCCCGGTTTCCGTTTTTGGCAAGTTTTGGTACCTGGTGCGGTCACTTTTCGCGTTGTACAGTACCCGGTGCGGTCACTTTTCGCGTTGTACGATCCACTTTTAGCTAGTCTTTCTAACATGCACCTCAAGGCTTCATGATGCTAAAATGAGCCAAGACTCACCTATAAATAGGTTGTTTGGGTTCATTTGAAATACACACCTCATATGCACACATTCTAGCATATTTCACTCTTTCTTTCTCACTAGATAATCTTTCGTAGTCTTTTAGTCTTTCTCATTCTAGGAATATTGTAATTAGTCCACGGACTAACATAGAAGCTAGGGCGAACGCTAGAGATTCGGAGATCAATCTTTGTACGTGTGAAAGAGTTTGTCAATTATAATAATACGCTGCTACGCATTTAATTCCGGGTGATTTCTAAACCATTATTATACTTGTCTAATTTCATATTTGAATATGTATTATTGCCTGGTATGTGATTTATTTGTTGCCATGAATTGTGAGTAGTTTATTATTGTGATTGCTGTGGATGTAGATAATTATAAGTAAGGATGTCATTACATAACTAATGTACGATAGTCGTAAAGTGGTATGACGGCCCCTATTCGACTGTTACTCGGTATAGTGCTGGAAATGGGTTATGCAAAGTACAAACGTACGGAAGCCGGTAAACGACCGAAGGTAGTTATATCATTGGAATCAGCTCTGGTTTAACAGTTGGAATTCCGTAAGGATAATACAACTTCACAACTAACTGGTCTATCCTACGAGAATCAATGCATTACAAAATAATGTTCGTTAAATACGTTCAGATAAAATAGGAGATAATAACCCTTGCACTGTTTAGACTTTATGAATTTTAAGTCTAGTTTATGGAGTACCCTTTCCAGTTATCCACGTGACTATAACCTAGTAATTAGGACCTGATCAACCTTAATTATGGTAAGTAGTTATCTGTGCCCATGACATGCAATAAGTAAGACACAGTGAAATCACTCGTTGTATATATTAGGTTTACTTTCCTGCACTGCTTTACATTTAATTAGTTAGAGTGTCACTTTCACCGTCAATTACTCTTGACCGCGTGTTGGATATAAGAAGCAGTGGAAATCTCATGCAAAGTACACTGTCTATTATTGAAAGGCATGGTCCTCGTATGAAACATGTTTTAACAAACTGCGAATAACCTGGGGATGTATAACTGTTTGAAAAGGAGAACTTAAATCATAAGTCGAAGTAATTAAAGCTTAATTGAACGAAAACAAGACTTAGGAATAGGAGTAAAACCCTGGTGACCTATAAACCTTAAAACCCTAAGTTTTACATAATCGACGGTCTAAACATGCAAAGTTAATAATCTTCATGCTAATAGTGTAGTAAACTACCTTAGGGGTCAAGAACGGTCGGACCTATGAGACGATACACTACTGATTCATGCGCCTCGGTTTAAACCAAGATGGGTTGTTCATCTTTCAACTAGATGAGTATTGGAAGTTTGCGTATTGCTCCGACCAGAATCACGATAACCTAGTTCCATGTGACATGCCAATGGGAAACTGAGTTGGTAGGGTTCTAGAGTTTACACCTAGTAGTTTATTGACCACATTAGTATCAACCCTATTCGTTCTGTCATCCTGAAATACTAGTTATCGAAATCTCAGCAATCACATCTTTATCTTTATCTGTTTTCCTGCATTTTAATTTCCTGCAATTTACTTTTCTGTATTTTAAATCCCAAAAAACCTACCTACTTTGTGCCATCCTAAATACTTCCCTACTGAAAGTGTTAACTTTAATCACCCACACGTTTGGATTCGTAGAACGATCTTAGGTCATACTTACCGCTTACTAACCAGAGTAGGTAGTACGTATAATTTAAGCCCCGCAAAATATAAATTTAAAAATCCCTGCTGCGCTCGCACCATCTTTTGAAAAACAACGACACGGTGCGTGCACAACAGACCCCCAAGTAAATATAAACCGAAAAGGACTATACATTTGAAAGAGAAAATTACCTCAAAAGACCGGTCAACTCCCCCATTTTATTAAATAAACCATGTTAGAGATTTTTTTTCGATTCTAAACCATGAAATCGCCAATGCAAAAATCCCTTCGGCGATTCGGCGATTTTTTATGTGACCCAATTATATCGCGACACGAGGCACTAACTTATCACCGATAAACCAATAAATCGCTGGTCCCACCCTTCCGAGCCAACCCGCCAACATGTACTTAAAAAATCGCCGAATTGCCGATAAGTTGGTGCCACGTGTCGCGAGATGATAGGGTAACATACAAAATCGCCGAATCGCCGAAGGAATTTTTGCATTCGGCGATTTCATGGTCTATAAACGAAAAAAAGCTCTGATATGATTCATTTAACGAAAAGAGTGCGTTGACCGGTCTAGCACAGTAATTTTCTCCATTTGAAATTGTCAGTATAAAGGAAACGATCCGTGCAAATTTCTCTTATTTTGTCCCATCTTGTAGTCTTGTTTATGGGGGATGTATGTACAAGGTTTACATTTTTAGAAATAATAGAGGATGAAAAGAAATCAAAAACATCTTAATTATTTATAACATGTTCATACACGACTTGTAATATATAACCTCATCTTTTTTTCCTTCTCTTCAACAAGTGTTGCAAACAACATTATTTAAATTAAGATCAATTATTTGTTATTAATATAAAATCTTATCATAAATTATACGGAGTATATAGGAAACACATTTATGATGTCATCATTCTAATTAAGTTTTAATTTGTCAATTAAGTCCATTAATTTTAGTAAATTCTAAAAAAGATCCATAACTTGTTAAAAATGAATTTTTTTAATCAACTACTTATTTAAATAAAAGAAATTTAATTCATTAATTGAAACATAATTCTAATCAATCTGTAATATTTCTATTATAGTTCACCGAGTAAAAATAAAATTACTTGAGAATGTTAATATAGACTCAAAATAATTAATTTTTTTCACTAACTTGGTTTCTAAAACATTTAATTTTTTAATCTCCACTTATATAAATCCATTTACATAACGTAATATTATCATGAATCCAACTAAATGTTTAATATACATATTAACTTACACACTTTATTATTAGAAACAAGATACTAAATACGAAATTTCATATTAAAAATTAACGGACCGTATGTACACTACTAGAAAACTTCCTTTTAGAGATGTTTTTAGCGACTTCCAAATGGACGTCGCTAAACAGTGGTTAGAGGTATAACTGATTATTGAAGTTTAGATGACCAGTTACTTTACAGTTACACATACCTCGTAGTAGTGCTGAAAGCTTGTTTAATAGGTCTTATTCGTCTTATTTGCTTACTGTTGACGAGTTGGATGAAATAGGCTTTAATTGTAGATCATTTGTTGGCTTACTGCTTTATTAGGATGTACGTTATGATGACACACATTGTTACTTTTGCAGTTTACTTACAGCAGTAGTCCGTAGGCGACATTCTCTCTTCGTCTAACATAAATGCAGGGTCATTCTAACAACACGGAACTGCAAAGTTGTGGAAGTTGTTGTATTGGTCAAGGTCAGAACAAGGTACACCAATTCTAAGATTAAATGTAAATTTCTTCCCTATCAAATTTTGTTTCAGTTTCTAACAAGGATAAATTCCAACTCGTAATGTATGTATTTGTACAACTATTATGATTTTGCTGGTTTAGGCCAGCAATCATAATGTTTAGCAGAATGACAAATTGAATCAGAAGACTAGATGAGCATGTCACGATGTTCATTCATACCCGGTTGTCTTAATTGAAAGAACACATGCTCATAAATGTTTACTAATGCAATTCTAGTTTTATTCACTATACAAATGTAGGAAGAAACTTACGACGGCTTCTATGATTTCCCCTGATCTGACAAGCCTTACACAAAAGGTCAGTTCATGGGCCTATTTTTAAGGTATTTACATAAGTTAACTAAATCAAATGTCATACTTAACGTTATAAATAAGTGTATTGTATGCTTTGAACGCTACTTTTGACTCGAAAGGTGAGTACCATGAGTTTTATTTTATTGATATCTCATTATGCTTGTGTTTAATGATGGAGATATATTCTGACTTCAAGCTATCAGCTAGTTCAGTACAAGATATTACGAATCGTAGTGTATCTCCAAATAGTTTAGGTATGATTGAAGTGTAAAATTATTATGAATTCCTAAAATTTTTAGAGTGACTATTTGCAGGCACAAATTGAAATGATAATGCAAGCTGGCTAGGAAGCTAGGACAGAGTTGCTATGACTGTTAAATCGATGCATTTGTAAGTCTTGCCTCCAAAACATATTTCTGTACTGGGGCATGAGGATAGAGACTCGGTTGAAATCATTAGTGGTACTGTCATAAACAGAAAGTAAGTATTATATACCAATTTTCTTATCTTTATACTAGGTGACTTCGTTTATTTATATACTATATATCAACTTTTGACTGTTACACTGGATTGACCCGTTCGAGATGTTTTCGTTTTACATAAGCTGTATAACTTTATGTGGCTGAACTATTGGAAATCAAAAGAAAGACGACACCGACCCAAATATAAGTACAATTATTTGATTAGATTAACTTGTATTAAAGTATTTAGACTATAGCTTTGGAGATGGTAAATTGGTCATTGAATGTGGTTATTTCAGTCCATTTGTATGCTAATTTTATTATGTTAACCATGTATCTTTAAATTATATATGGTATAACTTCAACTTAATATGGTGATAACCATTTCTTTTTAACGTGTTGGCAGTTTGCTGCTGTTCTTGGAGACATTACACGTAATCAACAAGACGCACTACTTTAGGAAGTCTCAAACGTCCTTCACATGAACTAGATAAAGAGAAATGTGTAGTTGTTTGGTTTCGTATTGAATATGTTCAACAATGATTTGGTTTCGTATTGAATTTTGTATGGAAATTGTTTACGTTTGGCTTCATATAATATAAAAAATTATTGTATATCTTACTATTTGTAGCTTTCTTTATATATATAATATATACATATACACACACACACACATATATATATATATATATATATATATATATATATATATATATATATATATATATATATATATGACGTTATTGGCTAATAACAAATGTCGGTAAGAGATGGCTAGCGACTCATATGACGACTCAAATAACGACCTACTTAAGATTAGCGACATCAGTAGAGACTCAAATAGGGACGTCTAAAGAATCAGCGAGATAGTTAGCGACACAGATAGTGACGTACTTGAAAAACAGCGACTAATATAGCGTCCAAATTGAATCTGTCTCTAGGAAATAGCTACATATTGTAAAACGTCGCTACCACTGTCGTTATCCGTAGCGACGTATGTCTGAAAGACGCTAAAATCTGCGACTTTTTTACACCGACATCCCATTAGACGTTTCTAACCATGTCGCTAGCCTGAAAAATAACGCTAAACGCGTCGCTAAACACGTCTCTAAACTACTTTTTTCTAGTAGTGGTATACACGGGTTTAAAGTCTAGTTTAAAATATATGTACCATCAATATATTATATCTCAAACTTGTACATGCATGTTACAATAGTATCATATCATACAACATTTTTATCCCTGGCTAAATTATTACTTTACTTGGTATATACATCTAAAACTATGGTAACTAGCTTATATCCAATATATATCTCATATTTTATCGAGAAACACACATGAAGAGCCAAAAAGACAAGTGCCTAATCAAGAGAGAAGCCAGCATCTAACCCTTCAAAATTCACACTATCTATTGCATTTTCCCATGGCCATGACAAAATGTTATCTTCTTTCTCACCACCTAACCCTAATACACCATCTTCGACGACAAATTCCCAATTCCAATCGTTAAATGAATCCGTCGTCGTTGAAGAACTTGTACCGCCAACTTCCACTTCTTCACTTGCAATTTTCTTCGTTTCATTTCCTTCAATAACACTAGCGAACTCATTCATCACAAAATCCATCGAAACTTTATCCTGAGTACTCGTATCCAATAATATATCTGAGTCCATCATGCCCATAAAGTATAGTAAGTCATTGTCATCAACCACGTCATGACTTTGATTCTCGTCATCACATAAATCTATTATTTGTCCATCGTCTAACAAGTAATCACTAGGGTCAATAGAAACATCGCTTTCGTTTTCTTTTAAAGGCATTTTGTCGTTATTAATAGGTTGTTGCTCATATAATGGAACCACCTTATTATGATGATTATTAATAGATGGTAACTTATAAGTTTTGTTGATCTTCATAGCAGACCGGCTTGTTCTTCCTTTACGTTTGTTGAATATTGGTGGGATGATGGTGATTGCGTTTGGATTTGCTGATCTTCTTGACGGGATGATTCTTCGGCTAAGATGAGAGTTCCAATAGTTTTTGATTTCGTTGTCTGTTCGCCCGGGTAACTGGGCAGCAATCAAAGACCACCTGATATAAAAAATGATTACGCCGTAAGATAACTGTGTGTCTTTTGACTGGTGGACGCTTATTCCAAAATGAATGAATTGAAGTATGTGATTTTTGTATGAAATATTAACATAGTTTTTTTCCAAGTTGTCGTTAAAGTGTCACTTTTGATGTAAAGTTTGAGTTATACACGTACCCTATAGTCGAATTAAAGTTCTGGGGTGTATAGTAGCTTTTATGTAAGTCGTGGATATTTATTAAATCGCCGCTGTATTAGATCGAGTAAGACGTGTGACCAAAATAAATGAACACACATATTAATGTACCAATAATGCCCCAACTTTTTTAAAAAGAAAATATATATATATATATATATATATATATATATATATAGTGTGAGGTTTAAATGAGAACCACTTTAAAGTTGAGAACTGTGAGAACCACAACGAATACGTGTTTGTTCACATGTGATTAACTTCAGCGGCGAAAAGTTGGGGCATTATATATATATATATATATATATATATATATATATATATATATATATATATAGTGGCATGATCAAGAGGGAAGTCCATTTTTTGAGGAAAGGGGGAAGCGTTAGTACGCATCATGAAGCATATTACCTTCACCTATACTAATCTCGAAAAAAGCAAACCGAAATTTAGTAAATGTTAATCAGAATCGATGTTATAAATGTTAAGCTTCCTTGATAAAATTTTTCTTCAAGTTATAGTATCGATTTATGAATATTTGATCCAAATTCGTTAAGATGCATCGCGGTGCATATTAGTTAATCTGCATTGTGATGCATCTTAACAATAAAAATATTTTTCAAATAATGTGAAGTTTTATGATGCATCACGATGCATCTTAGTTAATGTGCATCACACTGCATCTTAACAATTAATTAAATAAATATTCATCAATTAATGTTATGACTTAAAAATGAAATTCATTCGTTAAAATATTCGTTATAGCATCGATTTTGATTACTATTTACCGATAAAAATAATTTTTTGTTGACGTTTTGATTGATAATTGTAATATGTTTCCTGATGCGTACTAATGCTTCCCCCCTTCCCCTCAAAAAGACACTTCCCTCTTGATCACTACCATATATATATATATATATATATATATATTTAATTTGCATTTATATTTATATTTATTTAATATATCAAAGCTACATCTTTCAATCAAGTATATCACGCGTTAACTGTGTATACAAATTAAACATTATAATTACTGCTATTGCATGTATATAATAATACATGTAGTATATATTCACTGAACTCTTAATTAAGGTCATCGGTATATATTGCTAAAAGTAGCATTTGTCACATCATGTGTCGTGTAAACGTCAGTTTAAAAGTTATAATAGGTACGTCTAATACATGCAATTAAATACTCTATATTTAAAAGTTTGATACATACAAAAAGAACTTATTAAAAAAAAAAAATACACTACCTTTAAGAAAGTACATATACTGATACTGTAAGTAAAGTTTATATATTCAGAGATTTAACTCTAATGAATTTAGTTTTTTACCGAGAATTTGATTAGTTAAACGACTAACCTGTTACCTAAAGATGCATGTAGGTTGGTTATAAGGTGTTCTTCTTCCTTCGTTATATTACCCCTTCGTACGTCCGATCGCAAGTAGTTAATCCATCTCAGTCTACAACTCTTCCCGCACCTCATCAATCCTACATATACATATTGAAAACATACAATATAATCAAGGCATGTAACGAATTAATCAATTAAATATACATTTGGAAACATATATCCATACATACATACCGGCATTTTTAGGTAAAGATCTCCACGAGCCTTCACCATGAGTTTGTACGTAATTAGTTAGTATCGTATCTTCTTCGTTAGTCCACCGTCCCCTCTTCAACCCTACTTTCTCACAGCACGGCGCTCTTCCCATTTTTTCGAGGCTCGAATTCTAAAAATTGGTACAATACGGTTTGAGAGTAGAGTGTTTGCTATTTATAGAACATAATAAGTTTGAAGCAAAAGTGAAGTACTGTAGTATGTAGTTTAAGGAATAGTGGTACTTATGTTTGTTGTTGCGTCTGTGTTTTAATGCATGAAAATGATAGGAGCTAGTGATGTAAGAAGTGAGTATTTTTGTGTGGTGAAATAATTCGACACGAATAATGTTTTACTATGGAAGACCAAAGTTTGTCGTGGCATCATGAGTATCTAGAAATGGTGACGGGGCATCCATCTCCCACGTTTTCACCCTCCATTTAATCCAACTTTCTCGTATTATTTTTTCTTAGTTTCTCAACCCCCTTTCTTGTTTTCAGTTCCAGTTTCTCTTGCTATAAACTTTGAAAGTATAAGCTACTTGAATTCGATCCAGAGCTTATAGATGAGATATAAGCTACGTATACTTGGAAATACTCCCTCAGTCACACTACTATACGAGTGTTCGCATTGCTATTTTGAGTTGTCCCAACTGATTTAGTGTCCAGTTTCATTTTACAGCAAGTTTCTTTAGTGGGTTGAGATGATATATGATTGGTGAAAAATTTAGCGGACATTCTTAATACTACTATACTAGGGATGCCAATGAGCGGAAAAAAACCCCGCGACACGTGGGCACATGCCCACCATGGAATGGTAAACTCACGAAGTTTGGCCAGCGGATATGGGTATGGGTATGGGTAAGAACTTTTTTTCGTTGGTGGGTCACGGGCGGATGATGGGTGTGAACTTTTACCCGTGGGTAAACGAGACCGGTAAACCTACATAACACATTATAGTTAATCATAAGTGGATTTGCATAATTTATCAAGTATATATGTATATATGTAATGGTTAATTTTAACAATATCTAATTAAACTATTCATATAAATAATAAAAAGTATGAGATTCATGTTTCAGATAGAAAAATTGTAAAACGATCAAGAAAAAAATATCAAATAAATTGATAGTTATTGAACTATTAGTTCGTATGCCTTAAATTTTAACAATTTACTTTGTTTAAACTTACAATTAGTTGACTTCAACGTGTTTTAAAACACTTTTTTAGATTAAAATTATATAATATCTTTTCATTATTTGATAAAATATTTGTAGTATTTAAAACCCGTGGATATCCTCGAGCTGAGTCGCGGGTATGGATGTAAAAATAAACCCGATGACATATATTCGCAGGTTTACGGGTCGAAAAAAACTCGTGCGGGCGGGTCGTGAGTTTGGTGTATCCGTACGTAGGGTAGTGATTTTCTCAAGGAAGACTTTAGTTCCTAAAAGGAATTATAAAGCTTAAATGACAATTATACCCTCAACTTTCTTCTGCAGTACATTTTTGTCTTTTGACTTTCAAGTCTCGCCCCCTATCGGTCGGTAAGTGGTAACCATCCTCTACTGAACATATGATACTGAATTCTATTCTATTTTATTATACTGAAAACAAAGTAGTAATACTAGTAATGAACATATTATAAATGCTTCCAATTTTGATGTAACCAATACTCTGTAAGCACAAAGGCTTTGTCTCTCCATACCCCCCTACTATACTCAACATACCACTTTTGATTTTTTATTTAAAAAAAAGTACAAAAAAGTACAGAAAAAGTACAGAATGAAAGAAAAAGTGATGGAATAAAGTACAGAATGTAAGAAAAAGTAATGGAATAAAGTACAGAATGTAAAAATAGGTGGTATGAAGAGTAGAAACCAAGCACAAAATCGAAAGCCACAAATCACAGTGATTAATCATGCATTTACACGTAATACATTTTATTATATATATATATATATATATATATATATATATATATATATATATATATATATATATATATTCAAAATTCAAATGCAAGACGAATTGAATCTAATCAGCTGAATAGAAATAGCTAATTATTTCAACATCACACACAACGTACGTTGTCATTCACCTATATACATATATAGTAGTCTTTGAACCCGTGTATATACACGGACCGTTAATTTTTAATATGAAATTTTGTATTTAGTATCTTGTTTCTAATAATAAAGTGTAAACATATATAAGCAACGATTGAAGATTTAAATTGAGTAGCAACATATAGATTACACGCAACGGCAGCGGTGGTCAAAATTAAAAGAACGAAAATATATACAGCCACCACGAATTTTACATCGGTAGTCACGTCACGGTAGGTAATAATAAGGAAACAGGAAAACGGTGTTTTGGTAGGAAGCTATGATTTGGGAAGGCAAATAAGGAATGACGAAGGCTGTTGGTTTGATACTGTGATATGTTAAAAAGTAAAAATATACTCCGTATAAAATAAGGGTTAAAGGGGTTCAAGGGTATCATTGTCATTTACTTTTCTTTGTTACTTGTAGAAACCAATACCCTCCTTGTGAGAATCACTACCTTAGACTGGTCCCAACAAGTTTAGTCGGTTGGGAGCCGACGAAACTTTCAAAAGAGATGTTGATGGCACTGCTTGTGCGGTTGTTTTGTCGCTTTTCCTTCTTCGGCTAAACGAATAGAGAAAATAAAGTTTTTGTGAGCCTAGCTTATATTTAATGTATTGTTATGTTTTGTTTAATGTATGTAAATGTAGGTATATTGATAAATATGGGGCTCAAAAATTGAAGTGATGAAATCACCACTGGCACCCTTTTGTCTGTCTTTCGTCGGGTTTTGATGTGCTGATGTGGCACAACTGGCGAAAGAAGTGACGAAACCACGGTTGGGAGTGATCTTATTAAAACTGTGCGTAATGTCACAGTTGATGTTTTGACCAGAATAAAAGAATGATTTGACCATAACAAAAGAAAAAGTCACAAAAAGTTTATAAAATTTTGCTCACAAAATGATGTGTACCAATGAGATGAAATGAGAGAAAAAAGATGTGGATAATTGATTGGTCCACCTTACAAGCCACGTCATTTTGTGAATTTTCTTTTGTGAAAATTATGTAAATAATAATAATAATAATGATAATAATAATAATAATAATAATAATAATAGTGCATCTTCATATTTTATTTTTGTAAATCTTAAAATTAAGATTTCACACTTTAAAATTTAAAATGTTTAATCTTTACTTTTAACTCCTCTCTCTTTATAAACTCTAAGTACTCTACACACCAAGTTATCGTTATTGATCCACCATCATAAGTATTACATTATGAAATAATACTCTAACATTTATACAACTATCATCGAGTTATTACAATAATGCATCATACTCCGCTACATAGCGTATTAGTGCGGGTTGTTAAATTCATACAGAAAAAAAAAAAAAAAACATACCAATATAAATTTCAACTTTCAACTCATGTCAAAAGATCTAGCTATCAGATTCGATTATAAACTTTTAGTTATAATTATTGTCAACCAATCTAATTAAGTGTAAGTTTATAAAAATTAGAATCTCAATATTTCAGAATAAACTAGAATCCCCACAAAACTGGCTTCTAAACATGATAGTCTAGTTAAGGTATGCTTACAAGTCACTCAAACTTGTTGTGTTTAAAGTTTAGGACCTATTCTATACATGGTATTGGTACATTTTCTAGTTGCCATTAATATCGGGAGTTAATTGTATATGTACTGTTTAATTCATCATATTAAACATCTAAGCAACTTTTTGTACTGTTTTGATCATCATATATTAAAAAAAAATAGCTACTGTTTCACACTTCATGCTATTATATGAATAAAAACGGGTTAATATGTGCGTGTTACATTTATAGATGAGTCAAAATAATTAGTTATCGACTCATCGTGAAGATAAATATAAACTTCACACTAAGAGAATGGATAGTGGCCTGAAAAAATAAAAGTTTTTTTTTCACCTTTTAACACCGGATCGAACACCACTCTCCTTCTTTGTTAAAGGTCAGTGTTAAGACACAATCGTCCGATTTGAGATATGAAACTTTTAAAAAAGATACAGTATATATTATTGGTTCAAAAACATTTCGTGAGCTCCTTTTCATCATATTTCTTATATTGTAAATTTACCTGCAAATCTGTGAGATGAAAGTTAACTCGAATAAAGACAAAACTATAAACTTCATTCTCGCAAGTTTTATATCCACCATTAGGTGGATAGATCGGGTGGATATCCACTAGATCGGGTGACCATTGTCATCCCTACTCATGAGTATAATGTGTGATATATACATGGGTTATCGATAGTCGGTAGGATTGTCTTATCAAAAGGGGATAAAATGAAAGAAGAAAAAATATATATGTTATATATATAAGAAAAGCATGTTGGTTAAGAGATGGCTTAAAATTAAGACACCTCATTAGTTAAGAGGTTAACACATGACACTTTTTGAAGTTAATTGTTCAAAAACAACATTAAAATTTAAAACAAATGTCTTCAACATTTTAATGTCACTTTTGCACTTCAAATTGTACATATCATCAACTAAGAAAATATTCTTTAAAAAACAATCAAAAGTTATAATCTTGTTAATCAACAAAGATAATCTATCATGTGAATAAAATTAAGTTATTTTCCACCTAATTTTAAAATTTAAAACATCTACTTAGAAAGATAATCAAAACTAACAGAAATAGACTTAAGTTCTGATTATTTCAAAAAAAAAATGTATCATTTAAATAATATTAAATTAATTTTTCACTACATATCAACAACTTAAGGAAATATGTTGATAAAGCAATAATCAGAACCTATAGTTAGATCCATCAATTAAAGAGTTACACATTTTTATTGTAATAAAGTTCTGTTTTTTATTACTTGATTCATGTAAGTTTGTTTTTTCCATAAATTTTTCATTGCATTATTATATTCTAAACTTTTCATCGGATTTTATATATAACTAATTTTCTCTCTGCATAATATGTATGATTCAACATGTATCATACGACACATTAATCAAAGTATTATAGTAAAAGTTATTTTTCCGTTTCAATCCATGATCATAATTAATATAACACACACACACACACACACACACACACACACACACACACATATATATATATATATATATATATATATATTACTGAAATTAAATTTAATCTTTTTGGGCGTGGGCCCAATTGCGAATTCAAAAATTAAAGTGACCGGTAGCACGATTTTTTTATAGTATTAAAATAAATATATGTTCTTATGAACACGTACGATTTCATAAGAAAAATAATCTAATTAGTAGTTTTTTAGATAAAGAACATACAAAACGGGCTAATCATTTATCAAACCGGTAGCACAATTCGTTTGAACCCGTAGCACCGCTAATAAAATCAACTATTTTTGATAAAATTTATACTTCGCATGTCAAACAGTCCTTCACGAATGATACCCTTAACTTTTATGTGGCTCCGCCCCTGCGTGGGCCGTGCATCACACGGCCTATTAGTTACTAGTATATATATAAAAAGTGTGCATACTATATAAACATGCAGGTTCAAGCCTCATGAGTATATATATGTGTAATGTGTTATATACATGGGTTCGTTAGTCTGTAAAGTTAGCTTTTTAAAAGGGAATAAACAAAAAAAAAAAAAATTTTTTTGTATAAACTAGATATGAACTAACAAGGATTTTATGTGTATGGAACATCATATCCAGGATCGAGCTGGCGATCGATCCATCTGAACATATTAAAGTTGACTTTTAGTGTATCACATGAGAAAGTCTTAAAGTATATTTAATTTTGTTCTTTTTGTAGTGTTTTTAATGTCTTAAAATCAGTGTTTTAAGACCCGGTTCGACCGGCCCGGTCGGACCGGTCGGACCGCATTTTTAAAGATTTCCGGGCGAAAAAAAACCGGGTTTTTCAAAATGTTGACTAGTCAACGACCCGGTTGACCCGGCCGGTCGGACCGGGTTGGACCGGGACCCGGACCGGTGCATTGACCCGGGTTTCATGTTTTTTTTTTTTTGTTTTTTTTTTTTTCTTTTTTTACAATTTCTATGTACATTTAATCATTTATAATTAGGGAATATTGATTAATTGTGTATTTCAAGAATAATGAGGGAATTTTTGACTGATGTGTCATCACTATTTATTACTCTATGGATTATATAATTATTATATTGATCTATATTCCAAGAATAACAAGGGAATCGATGTGTCATTACCCTTTATTATTCTATGGATTATAATTATTATACATGATATAATCAATAATTATATTTTTAATTATAAAAAAATAAAAAAAGTCACTAAATACTACTACTGTATACTATTATTAACTCCGGTCCGACCTTCCGGCCCAACCGGTCCGACCGGTCCGACCAGAAATTAACACTTTTCCGGGTCGACTAAAAACCCGGGTTTTAAAACATTGCTTAAAATTGTCACCATCTACATATGACATATTATACACATTAATTTAGTGTCGCTCGCTCCAATTAAGTATAAATCAATACAATTAAGCTTCTCATTATTTCCTCTATTAATTGTTCACTTTAACAAAAATATCATATATGAATTGAAAGGGTAAAATTGATCATTTGGTAAGTCCCGCCGAACGCTCTGACGGTTAACATGGAAAAGAGAAATCGCGTAACTCATAGTTAAAGGAACATGAAATTGAGATTGAACCAATAACCTTCACATTTATATTACATGTCCCCCACCAATAAGTTACTATCGCTGGGATAATAAAAATCATATATATATATATAAAGGTCGGCTATTTGGTTTGAGATTGATATAAAGAATCATTAGTCGTGGTGACTTATGCCCCTTTTAGCTGGTTGAAGGCATGTTAGGGCTTTTCTTTCCCATTGACTCGATTCTTTTATAAATCTTTAAACTAGAGAAGCTGTAAATAGAATCCTTTGACAGTGATTGAGCTTCCGTAAATAGATTTCTTTTGGTTAAAATACTTTTAATCTATGTTTTATATGTAAATTAATGAACTTTTTGTTTTTATGGCTTATGGGCCTTTGTATATATGTCTTTTATCCTTTATCCTTTGTATATATATCTTTTATATATATGTTGTTATATATATATATATATATATATATATATATATAGTGGCATGATCCAGAGGGAAGGGGTGTTTTTAGGGGGAAGGGGGGAAGTAATGATCCATCCGTCCATCTGAGCTGAGAAACTTCCAGTGCACCATCTTCCTGTGTTCCTGCGCTTCATTCTATTTACAGGGGCAGGGGTATGTTTGTCATTTTACATCGTATGTTTTATTAAATTAAAACCTATTTATTTAATTATGTAATGATACGACGACTAAAATCAATTGCGTGGATTCTTTTTTCCATCAATTTCACTTTTTCTGCTACATTCGATTTGGATTCTACATATGATTTCGATTCTTTCTTCAATTTGCATAATTCATCTCCAGGTTTGAATCATCAATTTATGTTCAATTTTTCATTTTTTAGGTTTTTGTTTTTAAGTTTTAATTTTCTAATCGTTTTGTTTCAGTTATTTTGATGATTTGGAGTTCAAATATTCAATTAGTTTTCTTTTTCCCATCGATTTCACTTTTTTGTTGCATTTGATTTGGATTCTTTCTTCAATTTGCGTAATTCATCTTCAGGTTTGAATCATCAATTTATGTTCAACTTTTCATTTTTTAGGTTTTAATTTGTTTTCAAGTTTTAATGTTCTAATCGTATTGTTTCAGTTATTTTGATGAATTGGAGTTCGGATGTTCTATTAGAAACTAATTGAAGGGTTCCTGATGCTGCTACTGTAATTTAATAATTTGTGTTTTTCTAAACTTTATTTATGATATATTATAATTTGTGTTGAATTAATAATAATTTTATTGTTTATTCAATTTACTTTTTTATGTTTTTAAGCTGTAATTGTGTTAATTAGTATGCATTTCAATGAATGTTATTTTTGTAGCTCATGTGATGGCTTCCAGTTCGAATGACCCATTTGAAGATGTTTCTTGTGTTCCTGAGTCTACTGGTAATTTTAAATATTAAATTGTGTTAACATTACTCATGTTGCACTTTTTTTCTTCTAATTGATACATGTTAACAGCAATGTGGATGACTTTTAATAGTATGCACTGTGATGTATCTTAAGATAGGTTTACATTGAAGTGATGTCTATCGATACATTTTAACACCCATGTGGATGTGTACTAATAGTATGCACTTAGATGCATCTTTTACATAATTTTACCTCGTAGTGATTTATATCGATACATATTAACACCTATGTGGATGAGTACTAATAATATGCATTTAGATGCATCTTAACGTAAGTTTTAGTTCATAGTGATGTATATATATCGTAAATTTATGCATTTTAACATAGGTTATTTGTGGTTCTCATGTTACTAGTAATTGTTTGTGCTGAAGTTTTGGTATGTTGAGTACTCATAGTGGTGGTGGAAAACATTTTATGATTTTGGTTGTGACTCATTTTATGCTTAACTAGAGCCATGCTACTAGGAAACTGGTTGAATGATTGCGATGAACAATGTGTCACTCAATTCATCTTTCATTAGTTTCTGTTTGTGAAACTCATTTTTGACAATTTGGCCTTATGAAATCAATTACTTTGTGTGACATCAACTAGCATTGCACCGGAAACAAATGAACTTTGGAGAATGGAACATGTAATTGATCAGATTGCACTTTCAAACATTTAAACACCGGGAATAACCTACTAACACAGATTGTTCAAGATAATTTATTAGGGAGATTGAATATTGAAAATATTTATTTTCTTGTCAAGCCAATGTAATCTACATCTATTTCTTTAGTTAACCTTTTGATTAGATTAAATCTTTTGAGTTCTTATACTCCAAGATCTAATGAAATATTCTTACAATGCTTGAACCGATGGAAAATCTTTTGTAGCTATTGTTCAAAATAAACCATCCATTTGAGGTTGCATCAAGGGAATTTTCATTTTTAATTATATTCTCAAACGTGTTTGCCCTTTGGCAGGTCTAATATTCACTTCACTGATTTCAGGCATGAGAGATGGATAAAGAATACCATTGAGTACGTTGGAACTGTATTCTCTATGTAGAGCTAAGGTGAGAAATTGTAACACTCCAAGAAAATAGTACGTTATTATTAGTATATAATTGATAAAAAAAATCTATACACCATCTTAGGGAAACTATATATGGGATTCATTTGTATAGGTTTTGCAGATTACGTATGTTTACTAATAATCCGGCTCTTGAGGTTCAAAAGCATGATGTTCGTGATTAATAATGGGCAAGAGATGATGACACTGGCAACAAATACAACTGGGATTATATGGATTTGAGTTCTGAAAAAAAACTTTTGAAGACGTCTTTGTGGGCCCAGAAGTAAAGTTTATGGCTTATTATTTGCTTGATTACAACCCTTAGCTGAAATGTTAATATTTGCCAAGGTGGATTATTTGTCTATGTTTGGGTTTTAAGAGATATAATTCATTTAGTGACTGTATAGAAATACAATGGTGTAAAGTTGAGTTTCAATTTCAAAAACGCACCTGAAGCATGTTCGGTATGCAATTTGATTTATTGAATATGCCCAATTAAGAATTGTTACATTTGTGTTGCTAACCTACTTTACTGGGTTCCTGCTAAGTACTAATAGTATGCATTGCGATGCATCTTAACATAAGTTTACATCGTAGTAATGTATATTGATATTTGTTAACATTCGAGCTGATGAGTACAAATAGTACGCACTTCGATGCATCATAAAATCAGTTAATATCATAGTGAAGTTTGTCAAAACATGTTAACAGCCATATGTACAAGTGCTAACAGTAAGCACTTTGATGCATCATAACAACATTTAATTTCACAATGATGTAGATTGAGACATGTTAACATGCATGAGTATGAGTTCTAACATTACGCACTTAGATGCATCATAACATCGGTTAATTTCACAGTGATGTAAATTTTGATACATGTTAACGTGCATGTGTATAACACCCCTCATTTTAATCTCATTTAAATATAGTAAATCGGAAGCGTAAGTCCAAATAGATATAGTGATAATTTACCCCGTTTTATCAACATATAAAATTCCACCTTTTCAAAACATAATTTATCAACAGAGGTGTTATATAAAAACAAGATAAAACATTGATTTAAACAAATCAATATCAGAGTCACGCCACGTCAAATATTCCATCCAGTCCAACTTCTTGCCCACCCGATAATAATGCTTAACCTGCAAGAAGTGTTAATGTGGGGGATTAGCATAACGCTAAGTGAGCAGATAACTAATCAACCGTCTAACTTAGCTCAACAACTTTGCATACAACAATTAACACTAAACCAACAAGTACACAATATCACTATTTAGCAAAGCAACAGGCAACTGTTCAACTGGTCAACTTAGCAACTAGTCAACTATTCAACAAAGCAACTATTCCACAACTAGGACTTAATAATGAGGCATCGGTGGCTCTTGCGATATCATAATACCCGGGGATTCCACAAGAACACTTACCCAACCATATCCGTATGGCCATAACGGACGAGACCGATAGCTAGTGGTTATTCTCAACTAACACAGGAGGTGTGTTAAACCTTGAATAACCGACTAGCCCAACCAACAGTTCAACAACAACTCGTTGACCTCATTAACAACTGATGCCCGAAGGCCAACAACAAGTCCAGTGATCACATAATCAACAAATCACATATTCATCAGGTCAACGTTATTATATCAACCATATTATTACTAACTATAATAATCATCATGGCAACTACAATAGTAATAATATGTTACTTGTTGTAACCAAACTCGTTACAACCAAGTTATACTGAGGATTAGAGATCCACTCACCGACCACCTCAGGCATCCACTCAGTAGTCTAATATCACTGAGTCTTCTGCTCAACTGGAATTACAACAAAATAGAACAAGTTAGTTACTTGTTTTAAAATCTATACATAACATCATATTAACTCATCTTCATCAAACAACATATTTAATATCCAATATAATACCATCATTCAATCACGATAATCACTTTATACCACAATTCACATATATTGTTACTTATTTACAATAATTCAACATACTTCATCTCTAGATTATGAATAACCTATTAACATCATTAATTCATAATCATTTAACAAGTTTATGATTCCCATGATCATCTTATCATACTAGTACACCTTAATCATTGTTAATTAACATCATGAGATCATATAACAAGATTATCAACCTCCATTATTACTAACTCATTAAAACACTTCATAATCATCATAATCACCATGAATACTTAATCAACTTTACACAATTTAGTTTGAACACAACTAATTATCATCATGTATCAACTCTAACATGATCACTAACAACAATTATCAAACATACACTAATTACACAAGCTTTGATCATATCATAATCAACTAAACCCTTTAACTTTATTAATGATCATATATCAAATTCACCATTTCTAAACTAGGTTTAGATTATAATCCACATATAATCATCAACTAACAACTATATGATCATTACAAGCTTCAATTCCATCATTTACACCAAAACCCCATTTCTAAGTTTATGGAAATCAAGAAATTGAGACTTACAACATGTTTATGAAGATGATGGAATGATTAATACATGTTATTAAGGCTTAACCAACCTCAATTCCACCATTTGAAACCCTAATTTCGGATTAAAGTCAAAAACACTAAAACCCCCAATTTCTAGGGTTCATGCTACAAGGATTAAAGACTTACATGTTGGTTAGGATGATAATCCATGATCTTTGAAGCTTAAATCGAATTTGGCATCCTTAATTTGATGGAAAGAGGTGATTTAGGAATTAATCTAGGGTTATGTATGTGTATGTATGATCGTGTATATGTATGTATGTAGATATATAATGAAAACAATAAACCGACTCAAAATAGAGTATAACATATAATTGGTTAATTTTCATTCCCCGTACTTATCATTGTCTGGAACTAAACACCATTTGCGGGGAAACATTATTTTATTTTACCGTCAACTAAATAAAATTAAAACACTCAATAATTTATTAGTCACAATAAATTATTCGACTATTATCACTATTTATTTCAAATAATACAACACGCCTATTTTCTGACACACTTAATAATAATTCACAGTCAGAAAATATTAAATACTACTAGACCCGAGAACTGGGTGTTACAAATCTCTCCCCCTTAAAGAGATTTCGTCCTCGAAATCTGATCACACTTAATCAACCTAGTGAAATAGAATCACACATTGCATTTCACTAATACTATACTTTTCATACAACTTATACATCACATGAACACAAAATGTATCTATATATCAACATATACTTATATAGGTATATATTATTTCATCAACCAACACACTACCAGTGTGTATTTCAACTGAATTCATATAAACACACAAGTTGTGTTTTATACACCACTTAATTCAACTATCATCAACTACATATATCATACATTAATCCCTTGAGCAACTCCTAAATATATGTACACGGTTTCGATTCTTTCCACATTCACATATCCAAATGTAAATGTTTCTATTTTTCCCCCTTGCACCAACACAGTGCCTCTACCCGGTTTCTATTAGTTTAATTGACCACTTACATGGCCATTCATACTTAGTCATGTAAACAATTAAAACACATAATCACTGTTTACAAATGTAACACATATCCATGTGAACATTTCAACTTTACAACTATAATAACCACACTAACAACAACAACAACAACATCATCAATAAGTGGTACTGACTACTACAACATACACATTAACAACTAGCAACTTAGCTAACAACTATATATTTCTTTAGCTATCAACTTACTGTGAATTTTCACTTTTGCAACTAGTTAATTACAACCTTACAACTTGTAATTATAAACACGACTAGGTTATATGAAACCCTTTACTTGACAGTAATCTACAATCATCTAACCATCAACAAGTAAGAAAATCAGTAAGCAATAGGTAGAGGTCAATTTATTTTATTGTTACAACCAGTTTCATATAATCAACTAGCACCCTTTCACAACAACTTGGATGCTAACTCAACACCTGTTAATACCAAACATCATCATTGGTATCTCAACAACACAAGGTGCTGACATTAGTCATCTATTCAACAATATTAACACAATATTATTCATATTCAACTTACCTCTACTTTGCTTAAATCAACTTTTAACTCTTACTATTGACAATGCATCACACATACACATTTAATGTGCCATAGATATCACATTAGCAACAACAACTTAGTGGTTTATTACTCTTTCATATTAGTCTATCATTGACTATTTATCAATTACAGGTCAACATATCTTACCTGATATTTTAAAACCACTTAACTTTATCTGGTACTTAGTAACCTCAACAACTCCATGTGAACTGGCATAATATAAATACGTTGGCCAAACGTCGTCATATTATGTCAATCACACTTTATTCTCAGGTCACTTCATACCATTCATTTTCAAAGTTATTACTTTACTCTCTCATAGTTCACAACAATGATATCAACATTTTACACATATATAGCAACATCGTGCAACAGGTATACAACTATGTATTAACTCGCTACTATTCTCAACTTATCACTTTAAAGGTAAACTACTCATATCAATCAGGTATATATATACAACACAGACATTCAACACCATTTTCACTATATCATTAACACATGTGTAATGTCTAATACACATACATCAATCAACATATAATTATGAGCTCATGTATTTTTTTTTTTTATTTTTTTTTTTAATGCTCGATTCAACACTTTATATTACTCTATATGATTCAATACTTTATCATATTTCAATTTATCCACATAATATGATCCACATAATTCCATAATCAATGTTTACTAACCCTAGTTAGCAATAGTCAACAATACCACTTACTGGAATACTTTGCAGTTAAGTAAACCGCCTACAACCAACTCATACACAATGAACCATATAGACCTCTTAAAACAAGTTTTAATATTGCATATAGTCACAGGAATGATCTCTGGGCATAAAGAAACAAAAGCCTAATACAAAACGTAAGCTAAAAGTCCGAAATAAGGTCCGAAAAACAGTAAAATGCCATTTTCGGGCCCCAAACGACCCCGAATGGCCAAAAACTGCCTAGGCTAAGGTACTTAGCTTTGATCATTGGACCATTTTTGAGTGACCGTGTAATTTTCAGCCCAATCCGTGTCTATAGAAAATTTGTCAAATTTTCCGTCGCTAAAAACACTACTAAAGACTTATGCACTTTTGGAATTTGCAAAAAATTTTGTCAAATTTAGTCTTGCAAACGCGATCCGGACTAAAGTGGCTGGATCGCGTTCACCTTTAGAAAACTTTCTGTGATCAAATTACACTTGGCAACGCGATCCGGAAGAAACGGCAGGATCGCGTTTCACAGTTCAAATCTCCCGGTGAACAAAATACACTAGGCAACGCGATCCGGAAAACTTGCTGGGATCGCGTTCCCAAGCACAAAATCGACTGCGACCAATTTCAACATACTAACGCGATCCGGATCCCCATGCTAGGATCGCGTTCCCCAGGCAATTTTCAGACCTGCAACTTTAATGCAATTTTCCAAAATTCAAACGCAAATATCTCTTAAACCGTAAAGAATTAAGGCCTGAAATTTTGCAGGCATGTTCATCTAATCAAAATGCAACTTTCCCTTTTTACACTTTTTCAATTTACATGTTTTACGAGAAAACGGACGTGTGACTCATTTTGAACCATTTTCGACCATTTTGGTTAACACGCCAAAATCCAAATGGCTTAGTTTGTGACTTCAACCCTTTACCAACATGTTTCTACATATATTTGGGACGTGTGGGCACATTCATCACCTATATATATACATTATATCATGTTTTGACTCATTGACCCGTTTAGGGGTCCAATTGGGCATTATCACCAAATTTCTACCATTTTTGGCTACCACCACATTTTCAACACACATTCCCACTATGTGTAGGACTTCAAATAACTTTAACATTCACCATACACAATTACAACTTTTTTTTTTTTTTTTACCATTTAACTACTAAGTGATCCATTTGGGTACTTTAGCAACCCATTTGGGTTTTAACCCAAATAACCCCTATTCAAACAACCAATTCGCACTTCCATGACTATTCCAAGTCAAATAAGACCAGTTTCCTTATTGGTGTTACAATATAACTCTAAAACACCAATTCACATCAAAATCATCATATTCACAACAATTACAACAAGTATTCAACAATAACTTTTTCGCAACTTGTCAACGCATATAAAACTCGTTGACCACTTAACTTTATTTTCATATTGTAGATACACTTAATTCCAAATAACACGACTGCTACACCTTAGTCAACAATGTATCCACATAGTACAACACTTATCCAGTCATTTCAGTTTTATGCAAAATTACTCATTGATACCCCTATCATCATATTAACAAGTAAAAATAATCAATGACTCACTTTACTTTACTAGTAATCATATCATAGCAAAGTAAACAATCAAAGCTTATTAAAATTCACCAAGCTTATTGAAAATTACCTGGCATATCTAGGCCCACTAGTATTGAGGAATCATTGAGAATACCAGACGGTTCCTCATGTTTCTCCGTCTCTGCATCCAAAACAATACTATTGCATCTTGTTATAGATTAGTACACATTCAATAACAATTTTCTCATGCAACCACTAATCCCCACCCCTGGAATGTTTGACTTGACACAAATCTAAGTTTGGGATTGAACATCTTATAATGTACAATTCACCCAAACCTATGCTCTGATACCAACTTATAACACCCCTCATTTTAATCTCATTTAAATATAGTAAATCGGAAGCGTAAGTCCAAATAGATATAGTGATAATTTACCTCGTTTTATCAACATATAAAATTCCACCTTTTCAAAACATAATTTATCAACAGAGGTGTTATATAAAAACAAGATAAAACATTGATTTAAACAAATCAATATCAGAGTCACGCCACGTCAAATATTCCATCCAGTCCAACTTCTTGCCCACCCGATAATAATGCTTAACCTGCAAGAAGTGTTAATGTGGGGGATTAGCATAACGCTAAGTGAGCAGATAACTAATCAACCGTCTAACTTAGCTCAACAACTTTGCATACAACAATTAACACTAAACCAACAAGTACACAATATCACTATTTAGCAAAGCAACAGGCAACTGTTCAACTGGTCAACTTAGCAACTAGTCAACTATTCAACAAAGCAACTATTCCACAACTAGGACTTAATAATGAGGCATCGGTGGCTCTTGCGATATCATAATACCCGGGGATTCCACAAGAACACTTACCCAACCATATCCGTATGGCCATAACGGACGAGACCGATAGCTAGTGGTTATTCTCAACTAACACAGGAGGTGTGTTAAACCTTGAATAACCGACTAGCCCAACCAACAGTTCAACAACAACTCGTTGACCTCATTAACAACTGATGCCCGAAGGCCAACAACAAGTCCAGTGATCACATAATCAACAAATCACATATTCATCAGGTCAACGTTATTATATCAACCATATTATTACTAACTATAATAATCATCATGGCAACTACAATAGTAATAATATGTTACTTGTTGTAACCAAACTCGTTACAACCAAGTTATACTGAGGATTAGAGATCCACTCACCGACCACCTCAGGCATCCACTCAGTAGTCTAATATCACTGAGTCTTCTGCTCAACTGGAATTACAACAAAATAGAACAAGTTAGTTACTTGTTTTAAAATCTATACATAACATCATATTAACTCATCTTCATCAAACAACATATTTAATATCCAATATAATACCATCATTCAATCACGATAATCACTTTATACCACAATTCACATATATTGTTACTTATTTACAATAATTCAACATACTTCATCTCTAGATTATGAATAACCTATTAACATCATTAATTCATAATCATTTAACAAGTTTATGATTCCCATGATCATCTTATCATACTAGTACACCTTAATCATTGTTAATTAACATCATGAGATCATATAACAAGATTATCAACCTCCATTATTACTAACTCATTAAAACACTTCATAATCATCATAATCACCATGAATACTTAATCAACTTTACACAATTTAGTTTGAACACAACTAATTATCATCATGTATCAACTCTAACATGATCACTAACAACAATTATCAAACATACACTAATTACACAAGCTTTGATCATATCATAATCAACTAAACCCTTTAACTTTATTAATGATCATATATCAAATTCACCATTTCTAAACTAGGTTTAGATTATAATCCACATATAATCATCAACTAACAACTATATGATCATTACAAGCTTCAATTCCATCATTTACACCAAAACCCCATTTCTAAGTTTATGGAAATCAAGAAATTGAGACTTACAACATGTTTATGAAGATGATGGAATGATTAATACATGTTATTAAGGCTTAACCAACCTCAATTCCACCATTTGAAACCCTAATTTCGGATTAAAGTCAAAAACACTAAAACCCCCAATTTCTAGGGTTCATGCTACAAGGATTAAAGACTTACATGTTGGTTAGGATGATAATCCATGATCTTTGAAGCTTAAATCGAATTTGGCATCCTTAATTTGATGGAAAGAGGTGATTTAGGAATTAATCTAGGGTTATGTATGTGTATGTATGATCGTGTATATGTATGTATGTAGATATATAATGAAAACAATAAACCGACTCAAAATAGAGTATAACATATAATTGGTTAATTTTCATTCCCCGTACTTATCATTGTCTGGAACTAAAAACCATTTGCGGGGAAACATTATTTTATTTTACCGTCAACTAAATAAAATTAAAACACTCAATAATTTATTAGTCACAATAAATTATTCGACTATTATCACTATTTATTTCAAATAATACAACACGCCTATATTCTGACACACTTAATAATAATTCACAGTCAGAAAATATTAAATACTACTAGACCCGAGAACTGGGTGTTACAATGTGTAAGAAGTAATTGTACGCACTTAGGTGCATCATAACATCGGTTAATATCATAGTGAAATATATCGATACATGTTAACACCCATATGCACAAGTGCTAACAGTAGGCACTTCGATGCATCATAACAACTGTTAACATCACAGTGATGTAAATTGATACAACTTAACACACATGTGTACGAGAATTAATAGTAAGCACTTTGATGCATCATAACATCGGTTAATATCATATTGAAGTATATCAATACATGATAACACCCATGTGTACGAGTATTAATAGTACGCATTTGGATGTATCATAACATCGTTTAATATAATAGTGAAGTATATCAATAAATGTTAACAGCCATATGTACAAGTGCTAACAGTAAGCACTTTGATGCATCATAACAACATTTAATTTCACAATGATGTAAATTGATACATGTTAACATGCATGACCACGAGTTCTAACATTACGCACTTAGATGCATCATAACATCGGTTAATATCACAGTGATGTAAATTTTGATACATGTTAACATGCATGTGTAAGAAGTAATTGTACGCACTTAGGTGCATCATAACATCGGTTAATATCATAGTGAAATATATCGATACATGTTAACACCCATATGCACAAGTGCTAACAGTAAGCACTTCGATGCATCATAACAACGGTTAATATCACAGTGATGTAAATTGATACATGTTAACATATTTTCAAACAGAATATAGAAGTATACCAGATAATCATTATAGCATATTAACATATGTCTTTGCAGTTCTCCAATAATCTCTTCAAACTAGTAGTATTCAATGTATTACTAATAAAAACATAAAAGCAACATACTAGAAGACATTATTCTTTTCTGCATTCAAATAACTCCTTTGAAATGCATAAAACACTTTCTACTTGCAATGAAACAAAGTTTCTCCCTTTCTACCATGCAATAATGCTTGTTAAAACTTTCCAAGTCCTTCAAGATTTCTTCCTTCAAAAGATTTAAATCGCTTAGTATTATCTTCGTTGCATACTTTCTTCTCAGGTCTTCTATTTGGTTATTCAGCTCTGTTCCTTCAACAACCAATCCACAATTCCATTTGAATTCACCCTTATAGTTCTCCAACTAGTTCAATGACCCGTGATTACACGGGTTTTATTTAGAAAAACAAAGTTATAAGTTTATTTTAGAAGAAAAAAAATGTAAAAATTATGCTTCAACTTTTGATTAGCTTTGCAAACTGCTTCAACTCTGAACAAAAAGGACACACAATAAACTATAGCCTGGATTTTGGAACATTAAAACAAAACTCAATGCAATAATTTTGGAACATTAAAACAAAACTCAATGCAATAATTTGGATAGTTACAACCACTAATCCCCTTTATTATCTTCCTAGCTTAAGTCTACTTATTTTTTTAAGTAAACTATCTAGTAGCTCAATTGGTCAATTATAACTTGATGGCTAATCCAACCTTGCACTTGTTCTGTTGTAATATTTTGTTTGAGTTTCTATAGAAAGTTAGAACACTTGTTTACAAATTCATAAATTTTAGAAACAATCAGAAAATTACTTTAAATAAGCTTAAGTCTAATATCAAGTCTATCACAATACATAATTTAATAATGGGCCTAAGCATATCCAAACACCCTAAAAACAAATCCATAACGTTGACTCATAAACAAAGACAAATCAAAATCAGCACCCATGTAATCAGTAACTCAAGCTTTATAATATATATACACAATCTACAAATGCAAAAAAACATGAAAACCTTGGTGTTGCAACTATAACATCGTCATCCTTGTAAGACATCAACTTGATTAGCATATGGCAAGCAACTTCAATTCTATAATTTGAAATAGAGAATTGCTCATACAAAAGTGTTACATAATGGAGTTACTGCATGTACATAAGAAGTAAGAATGTGCATAAAATATAAATCTTTTGAAAAAAAAACTTCATAACAGAAGGACATTGTCTCCGACTGCCTGAATTATGGAACATGCAGAAAATATAAATTTAAACACGAAGTTAACATAAAGATAGATACATGTTGCTCCTCCAGTTTGACCCACATCCATGCATACAGAAATGGTTAATTCTATGTTCTGAAATGCTTGACGTAGATAAGTAGCATCATAGGTGAGTTATTATTAAGCTCAACCAACTGGTCCTAAAAATGATTACCAATTCTTAGGCAAAAAAGACAATATATCAAAATGGGATGATTATAGTAAGCTAGATAATCAAGTAGTCCAGAATTATACTAAAGATCATCATATGTCATATCAATGCAAAGAACTCACCAAATTTAAACCTTACTATATATGATGCCCATCTTGATTCGTTGATTTAGCTCTCATTGGTCTTAAACATGCACGAGAACCTGGAAAAAATTTGAAAACAAAAAAGAGAGCATATATATTTAACTAAACGACAATAGTTGATTCATGTCCCAGATGTTCTTCCATAACATTAGTTTCAATTTATGAATGGATTTCAGAGTCAATAGGTTACAACTTTCTTACCTCTGATATCGTTCTATCAAGATTCTTCTTCCGCTAGATCCAATAACATCACTTAAGGTTGTAAGTTGATTAAAAAAAAACTACATGCACTTAGATATATAAATTAACTGTACATTGACATCTATTTGCATACCATGAGTCCCCTTGAACGAATAAAATACCCGAGACCTTCCAACTTGAAGCTTAATACAACAACGTACTTTTCATTTTGGCTAGTATTCTCCTTCTAGATCTAAACATCTATGTAATATCTGTTACTGTGATAGAGCCAAACAAATTGGTTAACTCAAAATAGTGCACACACAACAACATCCATCTAAGTAAGTAAGCATATTGAACTATAGAGCTTGTGCATATTCATTGATTGGTTAGCTCAAATCTTGCACATGTACGTGCACTTTGAACCAAACATATTGGTTAACTCAAAACATTAAACTACAAAATCTTGTGGATAGTACTGATGATTTATCAATTAAGAACTCTTTTAAGTAATGTCCGAGTCTCGAAAGTTAGTAACAAATAAATAGAAATTAAACCATGATGACTTGTGCATTCTTATGAACTTATGATTGACATTCTTACTTATTAATTTAAGCCAAAAACTATTTGTTGATCAATATATACTATGTATATAGGACGACCAAACCATCTGCCAATAGATTCCTGCATTTACATTCATAATGACAAATTTACCTCAAAAGAAAGCAACAGATCCTTTAAAAATAGGAATAATTATGATATGATATATATAGTTACTAAGTTACTTAAAAGGTTGCTTCCACATTCATACATGAAATTCAGTCATTCAAATCAAGTAGTCGATCAGAAATAATAGATACGTACCGAATCTTTTATTGATTTGTTGATGAATCAACTGACACCATGAATCAACTGTGAAGAACACAAACTGATATGCAAATATGAATAAAAATCAACTTACATTGTGAATCGATTATATATACACCGATTTGAAGAGCTAGGGTTTCTGCATTTGTGTATTTCTCACTGAATTTATGCAACTACGAATTAAAAATCAACTTACTTTGTGAATCGATTATATATACACCGATTTGAAGAGCTAGGGTTTCGTCATTTGCGTATTTCTCACTGAATTTATTCAAAAATCAGTTTCACTACCTCCAAATATTGGTTAAGCAAACTATTTCCTCTGCTTGCAAATCCCTGTTCATACAATCATCGCAAACCATACAATAATTATTCAATATCAAATTAGAAAAACGACCTAAATTGAACGATCTTCACACTTGCTTGGATCTAATCAGACTGCAAATATAATTCCACATATTTTATGATATAAAGATAATGATGGTACCTGTTTTTAAATAAAAAAAATTAAAGAAGACAAAAAATTTTACCCTCTCATCCATCAGGATCATGTCCATGCTGTAAGTTGTTTTCCAGACCTTCATTATTCGAACTTTAAGCTTCCGGTTGTCCTTACCGGTATCAAGATCTGAGATGTAGTTGACGCCTTGGTTGTCCATTATTGATCGCAAATACAGAATACATAATGGGTTAGGAAAGATTATGAGTAGAGTGAAGGAAGATTTAAATTAAAAGGAAAACGTGATCAATAATATTCCAATATTGGGAGTGGTTATACAAAGCGTGCAAGCAGAAATTAATCAGGCCGCCTTTTCAGTAACCATAAGAAGCGTGCAAGGGACATCATTAGGTTATTTTGGAATTCGCAATAATATCGTCCGTCAAGGAAGGTTATCAGCTAGTAATAAGGGCTGCTTAAGATTTAAAATAAAATTCAAAATTAGGAGAAAAAAGATTGAACATTATAGCGCCATGTCAGCAAAGTAATTGCCTAAGAATTCGACAAGTCAGCTGAATGACATCAGCATAAACTCCCTTATATTAGATAGGAGAGATTCATCATTTTCCATTTTGGAACAACAGACCTTATCAAGTGTCCTCTTGGATGTGCAACCCCAGTCAAATACTTAGCAAACAAATGTCTCTGTAATTGTATTTTATTATTAGTTATTTATATTGATATATGAAATGTATGTACATAAATATTAGTACTTTTTGCTTACTATTAGGAATGGTGTGCTGCCGTATTTGACATGAAACTCGACTGCAGCTTTACTGTGGTCAATCACCTATGTTTCTGTTGTTCGCAAATTGAAACTTACTATGAAGTTCAACTTTTGGCTTAAAACTGGGAAGAACACCTGAATTTACACAAAATATTTATTGTTGGAACGTTTGGCTTTAAAACCATATGGTCTTTTTATGAAACTTACTACGAAGTTCAACTATATGGTCTTTTTTTGGCTTTAAAACCACTAGTTCCTTCACCATTTGTATTATTTGTTGGAACGTTTGGCTTTTCGATAGTTAGAATTACATTAAACTTCTGGAGTATATCAACCAAAAAGGACTCAATTTGCTTGCTGTCCTTTATGACAATACCCGGTCCTTTCTGCTGCTTTTTAATCTGACTTTTTTGCTTAATAAGTTTCTTTTTCGATTTCGAATCTGCAAAAATACAATTCAGTGAATATTATTATTGTTAAGAAGCATGACAGTCAATATTACACATTTTGAATTTTATTCAATAACCCATGATCACTGATAATAAGAATCGTATTCAACAATTTTATAGAAAAACTTTAACAATCATTACAGTCAACATAACAAAAAATCTTTTGAAGCAATGTTACATGATTAATAATGATATGTATCATAGTGCATAATATTTTTGTGATTTATTAACAAGCATCTCAGTCAACATAACACATTGTGTTTTTCATTCTATTATGCCTACAATAGTATGCACTACGGTGCATCTTAACATGCTCATTTTAACAGGCTCAACAGCCCCATAAACATTTAGCAGCTCACACATGTTTGTTCTATTATGCCCGCAATAGTATGCACTATGGTGCATCTTAACAGCAGTTTACATCTGTCACACCCCCAAATCGATAATCGCGTTTACTAATAGTTTAGCGGAAGCTTTTAGTTGATTGCGGAAGCATTTTAATAATAGTTAAGCATTGAGGGCGGACAGATTCGATAGTGCATTCATTGTATCAGAGTATATGATCATACAGAACATACATATATATTTAAGATGCCATAAGTTTAAAGTTATTACAAAAGATACGACTTATAAAGTCGTACATAAGTAGGGTTGTCAAAGACAACTTAAGTATTTGAAAATACATATTTATAAAAGAGGGATTTCATAAGTATAACCAATGGAATTGATAATACAAAGGAAATCCAAGTGTCCCAAAAGTGGCATCATAAATAGTCAGGTTGCCTACGTCCTTTATGCATGCAGGAGTACCTGAGTCCTAATTCCCTGAAAAACATAGTAAACTGTCAACATTGAATGTTGAGTGAATTCACAGGTTTAGTTTTGTATAAATCATACATGTACGCAGACATAATATTTATATGTATAGTAGGAAACACAAGTATTCTAATTTAAAGAAAACATTTCCTATAATTAGTAAGAATGTCATTCTTACTACAATAATAACTGTGTAGGAAACACAAGTTTAATCATAAACATTTCCTAATAAATAGTAGCAGGATATACAGGTTTATCAAATAAGTAAACATATCCATTACAATAGTTAAGGAAAATCAGGTTCAGCAATCAAGCAAACATTTTCCAACAGATAGTTAACAGGAACTCAAGTTTAACAATAAGGTAAACATTCCAGAATAGTTATTGCAGGAAACACAAGTTTAACATTTAAGTAAACATTTCCTATAAATAGTTGTTTTTGTGGGAAACCAAGTTTAACCCATTTAAGGTAAACGTTTCCTAAAAATAATATCTCAAAGGAACACCTGTCCTATTAGTCATCACAGGGAATACCAATCCCAAACCAAGTTGTTGTTTAGTTGTTTAGTTGTAAATGTGTGGGAAATATAGACTATAATCCCTCCAAGGTGAGCTAAACCTTTAGAGTTAAAGTAACGACACTAGTACTATAACCAAACCACGACTAGTTGTTTTGTTGTTGCCTCAGTAACATCTTAAGTATACACTCCTCGTTACGACTATCGTCGATGTGGTTGGAATGACCAACGAGTAATATCCTGGGAGGGTTGTCAAATCGATAGTACTATCTGTATACTCAGTGGCTAGAGTCACCTAGCTAATGGTTATAGGTTGTAAGCACTGGGACTTATGTGCACTACAACTACCTCGCGTAAACCTAGGATCGTACCAAGATCTGCTGTCTTATTCCCAAATGTTGTGAAAACGTTTCATATAATTAATTCCAGTTAATTCAATATGAAAACATTTTATAGAAATAGTTCAAGTTCAACAATATAATATGAACACCTTTCATATTAACAATCCAAGTTTAATAGCATGAATATGATCATGTTAATCAGTTCACGTAATAGCATGCAACACAATACAATAAAGCATATAGCATGTTATCACATTGTTCTATGTTTTCCACCCCTGGTTTGAAAAGCATTTAAAACAATAAAAGAGAGGGGCTGTGAACTCACAGTTTTGTAAGTCTTCAGCACAAATAGATAGCTAGCAAATAATCCCAACGCGTCCTCAAATACCTAGACGCAAATAATAATACTTGTATAAGTATGTGGATTATTTGTTAAATTGAAATGTTTATAATATTTCAGTTGCTGGTGAGGTTTGCGTTTCAATTAGTCGTTAAGTTCAAGTATGTATATTTATATACATATTAGTTGAATATATATATTCTAATATATATATTAGTTGTCGTCATTGTTAATATCCATAGATATAATTGTAGTTGTCGTTGTTGTCGATTATGTTTTCAAAACATAATTACATTAGTTATCAAAATAACTTTGTTATATCGGATATATAAGTCGTTTGTATTTGTCGCGAATAAACTTAGTTGTCGTTTTAGGTTTCAAAAACGTAACTTTGTTAGTTATAAAATATAACTCGTTTTCGTTTGTCCTATATAGTTTGTACTAGATAATTAAATCGTTCCATTTTATACGTTTCGTTATATATATATTGTCCGTTCGTTTGTATATATATATATTTTGTAATTGTTCCAAAGTTTTGTCGTGCACTAAATGTCCGTATCAATTAAATAATGTCTTGTACAAATATAGTTGTCATTTACTAAGTTGGTTATAACTTGTTCTTGTAAATACCAGATTACGTTACTGAACTTTCGGATCTTTGAAGAATGACGCGATCGCGTGGATGTGTCCAGGAAATCACGCGATCGCGTGAAGTGAAAAATGATACGATCGGTTGATTCAAGTGACGCGATCGTGTGAACTGAAAATGACGCGATCGGGTGAAGAAGTCACGCGATCAGGGCAACAAGGTTTTTCACGCGATCGGTTCAAACGTGGAAAAAGTGACGTGATCGGCTCAAAAATATTATCACGCGATCGCGTGATATAAGTTTCGAAAAACACTGATTTTTACTCTGAAAATGACGCGATCGCGTCATTTTGAAATGGTACTGTTCATCATCGTTTTGATCAGCTCTGTACGAACCCAAATCCCATTTTTATGTATTTTAACACCATTTTAACGTGTTCTAAGTTACATACAACCATTATAACAACATAATAATGAATTATAACAAGTTTTTAACAACAATCATCAACAAAATCATAAATTTAAGAAATTTATATAAATGAAGAAAATTGGTAAAAATCCTCACAATGATGTTTAAAGTGGAGATGATGACGATTCTGTGATGAAAATGATGATTACGAACGGTGGTGATGATAATGCTTCAAGAAACCATTTTGTTGTTTGTGTTTGAGGTATTTAAAGTTGAAGATGATAAGGATTATGGTGTTGCTTCTTCCTGCTCTTGTTGTTTCTGCTTCTGCTCCCAGTACGCACCAAAACCAGAGAGAAAACTAGTGTAGTGTGTTGTGTGTGAATTATTGAGATCAAAATGTAGGTAGGATGTATTATTGAAGATGAAAGTTTCAAACGGGAGTATGGAGCGAACCTCAATCTGTTCCCCGGATATTTTAGTTTATGCAATATTGGTAGTTTTTAGCCCGTTAATTTCGTGTACGGGTATAATTTGTGGTAATTTAATTATAATAAAATTACGCATTTTGTTTCTCTAAATCTCAGATTTAGAAATGTGAAATCGAAATATGAAATTCTTTGTTACAAGTATAGTTAAAATTAATTACAGTAAAAGTACTGTATAGTCAAAAACGCGTGTCAGATTTCAGTTAAATTTGGAAATCATATTTTGAGGTAATGTTCTACACATTAAAACAGTAACTTACGAAATAATACTTTTATGATTTGGAACCTCCAGGCGCGTTTTAAAATTGTTTATGTTCGTATTACGTGTAACAAAAATCGTCTAAATCTTTCGTTTTCTTTTCGTTGTAATACTTTTATGTAATAATTTCAAACTAAAAATTATTCAAAAGTATTTTTGAAGTTCATTTTGGAATTTTATTATTCGCGATTTAATACGTTTATTATTAAAACGTATAATTTGTTATATTATATCAATAATATCATTATAGAATAGTTGTAATTAATAATTTTCGAATTATTAATTATTTTGTATCACCAATGTTATTGTATTCCATTCGTATTGTTTGATATATTTATTTCGTACGTAATTATATATATACACATATAACTACTGTCAAATACATCACATAACACATAGTAAGTTTCACAAAAACTTATACACAGAATAGTTTGAATTCACTTAATCAGGGAATTACTCTAGGTAATGCATGAAATTAGGCTAAGTAAATACCCTAATTGGAGGATTGTCACATTCTCCCCCTGTTAGCGAAATCTCGTCCCGAGATTTAATTTGCATTATTCGTGCGGGTCGCTTGTTCAAATAAGTGAGGGTACTTCTTTCTTATCTCATCCTCACGTTCCCAAGTAAACTCTGGGCCATGCTTCGAATTCCATCGAACTTTGACAAGTTTGATTCGTTTGTTTCTCAGTCTTTGTGTTTTCGTATCAGCTATTTCGATTGGTTCCTCCACAAAGTTAAGCTTTGAGTTTATGAAGACTTCGTCAGGAGGTATGATTAATGTTTCGTCAGAAAGACACTTCTTCAAATTACACACATGAAAAGTGTCGTGAATACTACTAAGCTCTTGAGGAAGTTTGAGTTTATAAGCGACAGGACCAATCCTCGCAAGGATCTCAAAAGGTCCAACATATCGTGGGTTCAGCTTTCCTCGTTTGCCAAATCGGGCTATCCCTTTCCAAGGCGATACTTTGAGTAGAACCTTGTCTCCTACTTGAAACTCAAGAGGTTTACGGCGGTTATCGGCGTAACTCTTTTGTCTATCTCTTGCAGCTTTCAATCGGTTAAGCACTTGAGATATTTTGTCTGTGGTTTCTTGGACAAGTTCGGGTCCGGATAGTTGTCTGTCATCCAACTCTGCCCAACAGAGTGGAGATCTGCACTTGCGTCCATACAGCGCTTCAAACGGTGCCATATGTATACTGGTGTGATAACTATTATTGTAGGAGAACTCAGCTAATGGGAGATGAGTATCCCAATTTCCTCCAAAGTCAATCACACATGCTCGTAATAAATCTTCAAGCGTTTGAATCGTTCGTTCACTCTGGCCATCTGTTTGCGGATGATAGGCCGTACTCATATCGAGTCGAGTACCTAGGGCCTGTTGTAGTGTTTGCCAGAAGCGAGATGTGAATCTGCTATCTCTATCATATATAATCGACAATGGCACACCGTGCCGAGAAACGACTTCTTTGATATAAATCTTTGCCAGTTTCTCGAGTTTGTCAGTCTCTTTGAAAGCAATGAAGTGGGCTGATTTCGTCAGTCTATCGACAATCACCCATATTGAATCAACACCAGTTGATGTCTTTGGTAGCTTTGTGATGAAATCCATCGTTATGTGCTCCCATTTCCATTGTGGCATCTCTGGTTGTTGCAAAAGTCCTGAAGGTTTTTGATACTCAACCTTGACCTTCGAACAAGTTAGACACTTGCTGACATAAGTAGCGATGTCTTTCTTCATATTAGGCCACCAATAGAAACCTTTCACGCCTTGGTACATCTTATCTGCACCAGGATGAATCGAGTAGTTGGACTTGTGAGCTTCGTCCAGAATCAGCTTACGGAGTTCATCGTCGCACGGTACCCAAACTCGATTCATGAAGTATAAAACTCCATTCTCTTTTGTTTCAAGCTGTTTCTCCATTCCCCTCAGGGATTCATTTTTCATGCGTTCGGCGGTGAAAGCTAATTGTTGCGCTTCATTTTTTATAGCATCGATTTTGATTACTATTTACCTATAAAAATAATTTTTTGTTGACGTTTTGATTGATAATTGTAATATGCTTCTTGATGCATACTAACGCTTCCCCCCAAAAAGACACTTCCCTCTTGATCACTACCTTTTATATATATATATAGGGGAAGGTTCAAATGAGAACCACTTTAAAGTTGAGAACTGTGAGAACCACAACGAATACGTGTTTGTTCACATGTGATTAACCTCAATCATATGTGAACATTGATGTACGTTTAATTGAAAAAGAAAAAAGTAAAAAAAAATCTTAAAATCATATCGAAAAACGCAAAAAACAAATACATGTTCACATGTGAACGATAATGTGAACAAATCGGTTAAAATGCGTTTTAAGACGTAAATTTAAGATTTTTTTTTACTTTTTCCTTTTTCAATTAAACGTACATCAATGTTCATATATGATTGAAGTTAATCACATGTGAACAAACACGTATTCGTTGTGGTTCTCACAGTTCTCAACTTTCAAGTGGTTCTCATTTGAACCTCCCACTATATATATATATATATATATATATATATATATATATATATATATATATATATATATATATATATAGTCTCTTTTTATAAGAAAACTAATTTTCATTCGCCCGATCATTGTGAATCTGTTGTAGACTTGTAGTCGGTTGAAAGATGTTTAGAATCATCAAGTGATAATATACAATTTATGTGTCAGCTTGTCAGTCGTGTAATAAGTTATATATTGATGTAATTGTTCACTTAATTCGCGTGTAATCGGTTACATATCTTATGTCTTTAGTTTGAAATGTTATAATCTGCTAGTATGGATGAAAATAAGAAGTCATGATTTTATTTGTAAGTGTTGAGTCTTGTTAAGAACAAATATGTCAAAATGGGTTAAAAAAAAAAAAAAAAGAGACAGACATAGATTGAGTAATAATTGTAACAGGAGAATTAATGATTTGAATATTTTACTCGATCGACGTACACATGTTGATCCAAAAGACATTGAGTACGTGTTCCAACTTCGGTCACGTACTCCTCAAACTTTAATTACGACACTTCTATTTTACTGTATATACTAAGCGTATAATACCTAGAATATTGCAAGTTTGGATTTTATAAACCCGTCCTTAATTTAAGTCACACTCATATGTCCCAACCCCAACCTAATAAGTCAATATCGTGAGTTAATAGCGGGTGACTTGCGAGGAATTGGTCAGCTTGGCTGTCACGTCAACGAGTTTACTCCTGCAGGATTTCACTGGTGAAAAGATGAAGTTTAATTGTATTACCTGAAATTCGATGGAACTGAATTCCTTTGCCATCTCATTTGGTAAAATGGCGGATTCAGAAAAATGCCTTATGGGGCACCGATTGAGCCAAATTATGTCCCAGATTAATTCGATTCGATTAGTAGTGACACATCCAGAAAATTAGATATTTTAACTAGTAACTTGTATAAATCCTTTCCAATATCGTTACACTGAAGATTATTTCAAAATTTTTTTAATAGGGAATTTATTACTGTTGGGTAGGGGACCCGGGGCCTTATTACTTATGGGCCAATAAATCCGTCATTTGCTATAAGGAAAATATAGTTTACGCCCAATCCATGGGGGCCAGGGAACTCATCTCAATGCATTGGATCCGCCCAAGGTACTTGGCATTAGATAAGAACTTGAAAATTTAACTCGTATTGAACTTCCTATAGAACTTACGAGTATTAATTAATATTAGCATCGACCCGTGCGATGCAGCGATAAAGTAACAATAATGATGAAATATCCCGATAGTGATGATGATTTTATAAGATAATGTGAGTATTCAATTTTCCAAATAATTATTGAATTCTTTTCGTATTATAAGTGAATCCCCTCACGATGCGACAACAACCCATTGTAAAGATACAAGAATATAATACTTTATCGATAATAACACATTTTTTTAGACCAAACCTTGAAGGATTGAGTGTTATTTAAAAGTAAATAAAAGTAACCAATAGTGAATAATGCAGGCATAATTTAATCGAGGATTTATAATAAAAAATTGCAGTATTTAATTAGTAGGTAAGATATATTTGATTTATTGGTTTATTTCTAAAAATGCAAATGTTTTCCAAATTTAGCTATGAGTTTTTGTGTTATATACTTATATGTGAGGGTAATTACGTCTTTTCCGATCTTTAAATGGTCAAGGCAATGAAGAAAGTAGCTAAACAATTTATAATGGTTAGTGATTAGTGATTAGTGATAGTGATTAGTGATTAGTGATATATACACATCAAAATTGACACGTTGAAAAGTGTCTAATAACTATGATAATATATTAAAAAATATATTTTTTTAACACTCACCATGACATCAACCACTGTTCACAAGTTAGTTATCAATAACGGACAAAAGCAGATGTATAATAAATTCAGCTAACCCGGCCTGAAACATATTGGGCATTTTGAAATGAGGGTGTATACTCAAACCTGATGAAACAGTACCCAATTACCTACTCTGTCCTGCCCTGCCGAGTCCATTTTTCACCTCTAGTATATGCCGGCGTGTGTGTTACCTATAATTTTGGCTAAGAATCGTCCGTTAATCACGCATGGTCTTCTTCTTCCCTCCGCCCTGCACCCAAGAAAGATACACCAAGCTGACGCTAATTGATTCATGTGAATTATTTAATGGAAGTTTTAAGGAATGGTTGTTATATGAACTGATAGCAGGTGCTTCTTTAGTTAACAAATAATGTTGCTCTGCTATGCATCGACATTGTATTGTATATATACACGAATTAACGGTCTATTTGTTTAATTATCAAACTTATTTTCAACTATTTATTTTAAAAATTAAATTCAATAAAAAAATCATTTCAGCTATATTTAATGTTATGGTGTTTGAAATCTTATTAAATTCGATGGAATTGAAATCTCAATTATTTCTTTCTATAATGGTGTTTGGTTCAATAATAAGTCGAATTTGGATTTACCAAACCTACACTCAAAGGAATTCACATTCCTATTACTTGATGACATCAAAAACATTATGTGAAGTACCAAACACACCCTTAAAATTCCCATTAAACGTCTTTTTATTCTTCTTTGTTGCTTTAAGAATGATGGATAACGTCTAAAAAGGTGTATTTTAGTTGTATGTCTATTCATGCAAATTTCAGCTCTTAGATTTGTTACATAAGGAATCTCCAATAATCTCTGGTGTGGCCAATTTAAACCTTCAACATATTCTTTAACTTTGGATATCCTACGATGGTTCCCATAATTAGATAATGTTTTTGTTGGGTTAATTACCCTACTATACTTTTGCAATTTATTGCATGTTACTTGGAAAGGTGCATATGTTAATCATCTGAAAATAGTCGATATATATATAACTAGAGTTAGCCAAAATTAGCAGCTTCCTATGACTAAATAATTTTGTATGCCATAGATGTTGGATTGGAGGGTTATGCATGTATATAGTATTCTTATATATATGTAACATTGAAGTATTGAAGGGTTTATATTTTGGTTATGTATCGAACTTTACACATTTTACTATTCACTACAACAAAATCTAGCTTTTAGGACCTTTTATGAGTACAGTTTTCAAGAAGCGTCCTAAAAACATATCTAATAGGACGCTACACATTTTTATTCCTTTTATTATAACATCTTATAAGACGCCTTGTTGTTAGTCGTATTATAGTATGTTTTATAGGATGTTTTTTTTCATAAAAGTCCTATATGTGTAGAGTTTAATAGGACACTTGATATCTGAGTCTTATTATACTATATTTATAGGACACTTGTTTACTAGTGTCTCCCCGAAACCCCAAACCTCAAACCCTAAACCCTAAACCCTAACCCCTAAACCCCAAACCCTAAACCCTAAACGCTTTACAAAACGCTAAACCCTAAATCTTTATAAACCCTAAACCTTGAACCCCTTCTAAACCCTAAACCCTTATAAACCCTAAACCATAAACCCTACTAAACCCTAAACCTAACTCTAAACCCTAACCTTAACCACAAATTAAATGTACAACTAATCACTAACACATGTGTTACTAATTTGTGAAACCCACCAAAAAATGAGAAAAAAAAAGTTGTCAAAAGTATGCCTTGAGGGACGGCAAATCGAAGAGGAGAAAACGTTGAATTTTATTGTGCAATTTTCATGATTTTTCGACTTACCGTTTGTGAGATATTTAATTTTTAAAAATGTGGAGGAGAGAGAATAAAGTGTGGAGGAGAGAGAATAAAGTGACACATGGCAGAAATCTGTTGGTTCCCTCATTCTCACTCAAAATTGGTGTACTCATTTGAACCTTACTCTATATGAGTATTATTATTACAATAAATTTGTTCTATGTGCTAATATTTTATCATCGTAGAGTTTAGTAAGACATTTACGTGTAAAATTTATCACATTGATTTTTCATATGATCCAAAATTATAGATTGATACGACCGAATATTGAAATTCGGTGTTTATAACAAATAATAATTTGAGGAGTGCAACAGTAGGGACAATTTTGGTGAGGACCTTCAAATATATAAATTGAAATATATATGTTTCTATTCAATGTACGTTCAAAAAAGATGTCGCAGAAGAATTGGCAAGAACGATATGTACCTTCACGATTGGCGAGAGTTCGACCTTGCTTAACAGATATATTTTTTATATGGCAAAAAGTAATAATCATATCTTTTTAGCTCTGTTTCTTTATTTATTCACACTAACAATTTGCATTTAATTCACTATAACTTTTCTCATATTTGTGATGTATTAATTAAAATTTTTTAATTATAAAAAAAAATTTAGGTTCAATTAATGCATTATATTTATCTTATTGACACCTCTAAGGTCTACATTATCATTTCCCTTTTTTTATTATCAAAATATAAACTAATTTAAAATACTTGATTTCACTTATGTTTAATATAATTTTTGGAACGAATTACCTTTATAATGTAAAAGTAAAACGTATGTTGGTACTTTCATAGTTGTTAAATTCTTATGATTTACGAGTCGAGTCAAAAATTCAAAAAAAGAGGCGACTCGAACCCCAAATCTTAAATGACTTTGATTCTTACGATTCGTTTGTTGATTCTTCCGAGTCGTGTGTGACTCTTCATAATCTTATGCGACCCTTACGAGTCTGAAAATCGAACAAACTTTTTGTGCAATGTAATACACAAAATAACATGACAAAATATAAGTAGAAATGACTATAATCTATTGTAAAATAAACATTTGTGTTGATTGCTGATTAATGACTTAATTAAAGATTCTCATCATGTTTTTACTTCACTTAAAAATAAAAATCTTAAACAATAATATACATATACATATAAAAATAATAATTTAACAGTTATTTATTTCTATTTTGTTTAACCATTCTAATGTAATAATGTATAAATAATAAATAATATACATTTTACATTTTAACAAAGATGTACATTAAATGAATTAAATTGTAATATACATTTGTACTATAAACTGTGAGTGTATATAGTATCAATGATTTTACTTATTTCAATGAGGTAATATCCAAGTTTAGAAACGTATATAATCATATCATATATCATATATCATATATTTATTTATTAATTAATTAAATAATGATAGACACATGGAGTACTACTTACACCGTATTATATGCAATTTCGTAAAGTTTTTTAAAATAATAATAATAATAATAATAATAATGATAATAATAATAATAATGCCTATGGTGTTATTGATTAGGGCTAAACATATGAAAATGTATCAAACTTTGACAAAATCTCTATTGTATGAACTAACTTTCAAAACCTCTATTGTATGTATCCAATTTTCGATTATTGTCTGTTGTATGTAATTTTTCGACGTGACGCTTTGTGAGAATGCCACGTGGCAGCTTTATATGATGACACAATAGCCAGGTTACATACAATAGACAATAATCGAAAATAGGATACATACAATAGAGATTTTGAAAGTTGGTTCATACAATAGAGATTTTGTCAAAGTTTGATACATTTTCATATACTTAGCCCTATTGATTATCTGGGAAAACTTATTGTATAATCATTTCTTATGGTAAAAACTTTAGGAATGAGCTTTTTCATTTTTAATTTTAACATGTGTACATTTTATGCAAAAATAAGAATGTCAAAATTATTATTCGAAAATTTTATCCTCTTTACTATTAGATCGATTTAAAAAACTAAAATATATATGATATATAAAAAAAAGTTCTGTATCACAACTTTTATGTGTGATACTGTGATACACACTAAATTTTTTATGATATGTATCACATATTTTTAAAAAATTATATCTCACATTAGAAAGTATAAAATTCTAATAATTTTGATACTAAAGTTTTATTAAAAAAGTTAATCAATCTTTAATTAAAAATAAAAATGTGCATTTTAAGCGTTACTACATAAAAAGTGTTTGAACTCTTCAGTGAAAATAATTCCACTTTCGCGCCCAAAGATCTAAAAAATTCAAACCCACTTAATTCCATTTCCAATGCATAAAACATAAAATATTCTGAGTAAAACTCTAAAAGTGGTTATGCCATATCCATATCACTCGCACTAGGTTTTGTTTGAGAAAATTGGAATTTCAAAGCCAATAATTGATTATTAAATCTTGATTATTGACATTAATAATTGGTTTTTATTGACGTGTGTGCGAATTGCAAACGCCAATTTAGGGTTCGTTATCGAAGATTAAATCAATTGTTGAGGGCCTTTTAATCAAATTCAGTATTTGAATTACTTTTATGTTTTTCAACGATCTATGTTCAAGTAAAGATACTTTCTTCAATTTTATCATTATATTTTCATCAGATTTTATGTGTTTTTTTTTTTTTTTTTTTTTTTTTTTCCAATTTTAATAATATTGTTTTAGATATTGTGTTTCTTAATAGGCTGATTGTTTATTGCATTCGCTAGTTAATCAATCAAGTGAATTTAAGTTAATAGTTAAAAAAATTTATAGTTTCAATTGATGGTGCAAAATAGCAAACCATGATTCCTACACAATTTTGTTGTTTAGTCGATATGCATATGTGGAGTGATCTAGATATATTAGGAGAACTATATAAATTGAATTAATAAAAGGGGATTATGGTATCTTGTTTTGAAATTGCAACACTGTCCACCACCATGTACCATTCTACAACCGTTAATATTTTAACTGTGTTGTGGGAGTTTTTGGAGTACCATAAAGAAGCAGTCTTTGTTATATTTATGTGAGAAGTGGAGAGGCTAATAATGGTTATTTTGTAGGTAGTTGCAGAGTTGGCTAGGAATCGAGTTGTAGTTGGTATTCTTGATAGCCATATGTTGTCCAAGAAACAGGTTTGACATCGCGCCCTCGATCATTCATACCAATACCTCACGAACCCCTTTTGAGGGTGTTTGGCCGGGCGGTAGGAGTTTGGCTTCTGCGTTAGCTTACCACCCAAAATTCCTGGCTTTTTAGCTTTTAGCTTTTTAACCCTTTAAAATAGTAAAAAGCTCCTCCATCCAAACACTAAAAAAGAGCTTTTCTACGTTATGATAACACAAAAGCTAAAAAGCCCTCTACTAACGCTCCCCCAAACACCCCCTTTGATTTGTCAAATATGTGATTTATGTGTAGATGTTATTTGAATTCTCTTGTAGTTTGCCCATCTCATAACGCCTATAAATCCGAGAAGGAAACAGTTGATGACTACATTATGGTGACAACTCTTCTACGCTTGCTCTTATACGCTTGTTACTTGTGTAACCATGACCATGACGTGGTTGAATGGATGGACAAGCAAATGCCTCATTGTATGCTTACTAGAATAATTTGTAAGATCATCTAATGGGCTTATATTGTTTAGTCATCCATTAATAGAGTATCATAAAACTTGCCCCAATTGAATTTGTTTTTTTGTTTTTTTTTCTCTAATTCAGTATATCAAGCCTAACATGGTAGTAGAAATTGAACATATAACATATCCATATGGTCACTTAATTGTTGATAAGAACCTTCCTCTATTGTCAGGTTAGATCTCCACTGAGTTTTGAGTTAACCATGAGTTTACTTTCTTAGAATTCTATAACGATCAGATGATAATTATTTTCTTTCTGCCAGCCAAGAGTCAAGAGACACTACCTGGTAGATTATTGGTAAAGAAGATGAGAGCTGACAGAGGCCCATCAGAACTAAAGGTGCATTAAAACAGGTTCATGTTTAGAGAGTTACTTTTAGTACGGGTTGAATCGATCATGATGGGCTAATGTAATATGAAAGACCTTTAGTCAACAACTCAACATATTTATATGAAATGGGTCAAAAGGGTTGAATGTTGGCTAAGGTGCATTAAAATGCATAATGATCCCTCTTAAATCACTTCAATTAGTTATCAGGTGGTTGGCGGAAAATAAACCCAAACAAGCCAATCTTATTTTGCCCTTACTTATAGACATTTTAGGTAAATCAACTACATTGATTGTGCTAGCTATTACATAATTTAAAATGTAATAGTTTTTCTGCTCTTAAGTGAAGTTATTGTGAATTTAAGTTGATGTTCTATATATATAATATTATTTTATTTCTTTTGTAGCTTCTTCTTTGAGGATGAACCTTGAAGTTAATTTGATGGTTGGCATTAGGAGTGTACATGTTCAAGAAGACAAAATGCAGCAAAGCTCCAACTGATCTACAAGGTCAACATTTTTGCTAATTAATAACTTTTTTTCCCCAACAAGAAGAGGATGTTTGGTGGTGTTTAAGGACAAGATAAAGCTTGGGTTTCCGATTGTATGCAACTTTGTTAAATGTTTTCTGAAGATTTTGACAATTTTACTTCTATATTAGGAGTTTATGTACTAGCTTTGGATTACCTCATCATTGTTTTAGTATACAAGTGTAAGAATTATATTCATAGATAGATATATTGATTGTCGTATGTATCTTTCGAACAGTTGTAAGTTAAGTGAGATGTTTGAATAATAATGAAGCTTTTGTTTTACGTTTATCTACTATATTTAGATACTGAAAAACACAATCATTGGTATACATATTTAGAATGATCTCTATAGATGATATTGGTCCTAAGAAAACCTTCTTAGGACGCTTTTGTTAGTTTCATGTAACCATCTATTAGGACGCCAAATTTCTTATTAGGACCATTTACATTTGTCCTATTAACCCATTTTAGGACACCAATTTGTGTTCTCAAATGTGATATTATGCGACATCTATAAAATGTCCTATATGATCTATAAGGACATCTAATACTTATTACGACGCCGTTATATGAGACGCTTGAATTTTGGTCCTATTAGATAAAAGGTCCTATAAAGTAACATTTTAGGACACTTATGGGTGTCCTACAAGATCATTTTTGTTGTAGTGATTGTATGTATCTAGGCCTGTAAACGAACCGAACGAACACGAACGAAGTCTGTTCGTGTTCGTTCATTAAGGTTTTGGCGAACAAACGAACGAACACGAACGGATAGGCGAACAGATTTTGTTGTTCATGTTCGTTCATTAAGAAAATTTGTTTGTTCACGAACATAAACGAACGTACACGAACAAACACATAATTTAATGCATTTCTTCATTAATACCTTAAACGAACCTCAACAAACACAAACGAACACACACACACACACACACACACACGTACATCTACACATCTACACATATATATTATATAACTTGAAACTTTGCGATGCATATTCAACATTACAAAACGATCACAATATGAAGATAAATTCATTTCCTTGGTCTGATCGTTGGAAAGAGCAGCACATCTGGAACTAGTGGAAGGAGAGTGTGGATGTGTTTTTGGAGTGGAGGGAAATGTGATATGGAAATATAAGGTAAAAATATCTAGATGTTTAATATTATCAAATGAAAATATCAAAATATTAATAATATTCTGTCTGATATTTAGCTTTATCAAAATAACATATACAAATATGTATTAATTTAATTAAACTATTAGTTAATAAACGAACATTTAACTGAACGTTCACGAGCATGTTATCGAACGTTCACGAACGTAAATGAACGAACGAGACCTGTGTTCATGTTCGTTCATATAATTAAACGAACGTAAAAATTTGTTCATGTTCGTTCATATAACGAAACGAACGAACATAAACGAACTTTCCACCGAACGGTTCGCGAATAGTTCGCCGAACGTTCAGTTCGCTTACAGGCCTATATATATCGAATTTCGAAACCTCCTATTGTATGTATTTAAGTTTTAAAATCGTCTTTTGTATGCATTTAACTTACTATTGTATGTGTTCAACTTACAAAAAACACGTCAATTTATGTAGCCAAAACAAGGCAAAAAACATACAATAGATGGTTTTGAAACTTGAATACATACAATAGGAGGTTTCGAAATTTGATACATATAATAGTAAAATGTGTAAAGTTCGATACATAATCAAACAATAAACCCAAGTATTGAACCACAAATTCGAATCAATGTGTTCATAATGAAACAAGCTTCGATGCCTATACTTGTTCTCGGTATATATGTTGTGTTTACTCTTGTTTTTAATATAAGAATGTGTGATGATATTTTCACTACAAATTTTGATTACTCCGACATAATTGTGCATCATAGTGTTGTATTATACATATATACAATGCACAATTCTGGTGAATTTATCAAAATTTGTGTTGAAAAAGTAAAAAGTTTATATATATAGAAATTAAAAAAATCACAAACACGAATTTTCCAAGGTTCTTTAATTCAAAATGGAAAGAAAACCGAGGGAAAATGACACTCATGTCAACATGTGTGAAAAATAAATAACATGTGTGAAGGCTTAGGTAACAAATGCACAACACCCCTTTTCTTCTTCTTACAAAATTTTCGTAGTACTAACATATTTGATTCATTTATAAATTTACAACAAAACTCTTATGGATGGTCTTCGGTTAACGATCAAGACTACTCCGACCGCCATGGCGGGTTTAATCCCATATCCCATTACCACCTCTTGTACTAAAACAAGTGCTATTTCTCCAAAGAAACCCACAACATGGCCATGGGGTTTTTCCAATAAACGATCGGTTACAACTTTAATCACCGGAAAATGTAATGGATACAACGTTGTAACGGTGGATGACATTGTTGTGGTTGACAAAAATGAAGAGGGACAAAATGGAAATTGGGTGCTTCGGGTTTTACAAATGTGGAATTCAGAAGAACAAGTTTCGAATCAAGAAAGTGATCATAATCAAAATGCAGTTTCAAAGGATCGTGAATGTGATGCATGCATTGTCGATAACAATGATGAAGATGATAAACTTGATTTCAACAAGTATTCATTTTCGAAATTGTTGTGGACGGTTTCATTAAGTGAAGCAAGATTGTATGCACAAATGGCTTATTTGGGGAGCTTATCTTACACCATACAAAAAATCAAGGTATATATGTATGTTCTTTGTCATAAATTTCAAAGTTCGTTAACCTTATTAGTAAAAATATAAAACTATGTTGTTGTTTTACGCGGTTATCATCCCTTTATAATGTATTATTTGAATATCTTCTCATCATCCTAGCTTGGAAATCTTTTAAGACGTCATAAACTCCGTTTTGTGACATCTTCATTGGAAATGAAAGCGAAGAAAGAAAAGGCATTAGAGGAGGTAAAATTACATGACTCGGAGAGTGTAGTGATTGCGGATGACTTGAATTCTTCATCACCTTGTGAATGGTACATTTGTGATGACGACGAAAGTAGTACCAGATACTTTGTCATTCAGGTTGGCCTATATATGTATTTACTGTAACATACTTGCCATTTTCTTACTAATGAATGCAATTTGTTACGTTAATTGATACAATATGCTTCGATAAATTGAATTGTACACTCTCTTCTAGTTTCACATAAAAGATCTGCAAATTACTAAAGGGTGATCAACTGTGTTTTTGCAGGGCTCTGAGTCATTAGCATCATGGCAAGCTAATCTAATTTTTGAGCCCATTCAATTTGAGGTGAAAAAACGAAAACTTACTTAGTTTATAAAAGTGTAGAGAATAATGATATTATGATTGGAACAACTTTGAAAAATGCTTAAATCAATAAACCATGAAATCTAACAAATTTTTCTATGCTCTATAGGTGTAAAGCTTTAGAAGTTATTAAGTAGTTACCACACTTTTTCTATGCACATTCACAATTTTTAAACACTTCTTAGTGTGTAAGTATGTCTAAAAATATATTTAATTTCTCCATTTGAGAGACTTGTTGTGTCACTTATAACAAAATTACACTGATGTGTAGGCAATGGACGCCTTTGTTCATCGAGGCATATACGAGGCCGCAAAGGTGGTTTACGAGCAAATGTTGCCTCAAGTTCACGAGCACCTTCAGCGTCATGGCAATCGTGCAACAATTCGTTTAACAGGTCATTCTCTTGGAGGAAGCTTATCTTTGCTTATAAATCTTATGCTTTTAATAAGAGGTCAAGTCCCACTTTCTTCTTTACTACCCGTTATAACGTTTGGGGCACCGTGGGTTATGTGTGGTGGTGATCGACTTCTTCATAACCTTGGATTACCAAGAAATTATCTTCAAGGAATCACCATGCATCGAGACATTGTACCACGGGCCTTCTCTTGTAACTATCCAACTCGAGTTGGTGACTTCCTTAGGGCCGTAAATGGAAACTTCCGGAATCACCCATGCCTCAATAATCAGGTTTGGCCTAATTATTGCTAAGTTAGATGCAACAAAATGGGTGGGATTCTGTAATGTGTCAAAATGGGTTTATGCTAATATGGGTAAATTATGTGGATGTCAAAGCGGAATAAGTCAACATTTAGAAATATAAATGTCATTCTTGATTTTCTCCATAATCATAACAAAACGAAGTTACTTTGTAATATGTATAATATTTTTTGTACTTTCAAAAATGGCAGAATATGTTATATGCTCCAATGGGGGAGTTTCTGATATTACAACCAGATGCAAAACTATCACCAAGCCACGAACTGCTTCCTTCAGGCAGTGGTCTGTATGTCTTAAGGTCTCAAGCATCAAATGCTGACATGGCAAAGAAGCAAACTCGGGCTGCACAATCTTTTTTCTTGAACACGCCACACCCTTTAGAGATTTTAACAGACAGGAGTGCGTATGGTCCAGATGGAGCCATTTTACGTGATCATGATGTGGACACATACTTGGTATCAATTAGGAATGTGATTAGTCAAGAACTTAATCGTGTTAGAAAATTGAGGAGACAACATAGGCGATATTATTGGTGGTATATGGTGGATTTAAACCAAAGTTATGTGATTAAGTCATTGTTGGATGGTGGACGAGAGTGGTGGAAAACGGTGGTTGGTTCACAACATATGCATATGTTGGTGGTTGTTTTGGTCCCCTATGCGAGATTGTTGATCATTCAAGCGTGTAATTGGATTTGGCGTAGATGATGCATGTAAAGTGATCTATATTGCAATGCATGAGTTTCAGATTGGTACATGTGACAAAATCAATAAGAGAACTAAAGACGAGGCATTTTAGATGTTTAATGTTATGTTGCTTAGAAATAATGAAGGTTTTCTTTGCAAATGCTTGTCATTATTTATACTTTTGTTGATTTGTTCATGGAATGCATGTTAATGCCTCTCTTTTTGATGTTGTGCTTATATTAAACCGCACAACTTAGTCATAAACCGAATCCATAGACTTGTCGAGATACAACAAGTCATAATTCAATAATAGTTCTGTAATCAACGCAATGATAGAACTCGTAGACTAGATATTTATCTACCAAGTTATGTTTTTCTACTAAACTTCTTTGGTCACTTCCTCAACACCTTACTATGTAAAAAACTAAATTTTTGCATGTGCAGATACGATATTCCAATCGACTAAGTAATCGGAAAAATTCTTTTCTTGCAGATCTTTCGTTGGAGTTGGCCAAAGACCTAATATTAGGTCATTGTGATATAATTAAGACGTATAAAAGACCTTAATACACAAAACCAGTGAAAACCTATTTAGCCAAAGTTGTTACAGCTAATATGTTCTGTTGCCTTGGATGAAACTATAATGTTTACCAAAATTGGATACTTATGGAGTTGTCTAATTACAGAAAATTAGGGTGCGTTTAGTTACGGAAAACTCCTCCAATTTTCTGGAAAATTTTCTAAGAAAACTAAAAAATTAGAAAATGTGTTCAAATTGTGATTTTCTAAAGAAGTTTTATAAGAAAAATGAATCTAATGATTTATGGTATCCTCCATTTCCTATTTTGGAAAATGAAAACTCCATCCTTTACGTTTGAACGCGTTTTCTAAGCACCATTAGTTTTTTAAGGGACTCAAAACTCTAGAAAAATGGAAAAGGAAAAATGGAGATAGTTTTCCGTAACTAAACGCGCCCTTTATCTTCTTTCATTTTTCCTTTTCCATTTTTCAATAGTTTTGTCTCTCGAAATATTAAAGAAAATCCAGAAAACCACAGCTTGACCACTGTTTTGTAATTTTTCAATTTTCTTACAAAAGTTTCAGGAAATAGAAAGAAGTATTTTGTAACTACTGAAACAGAAAGAAATATTAATTGCTTATTTTTTTTTTTTTGAAAGGCAGTTGTGGAATCACTGACGGACCTTTGGTCCACCCGTTCATCTTCCACAAGCGGTTACTCCCTGATATGAGAACCGCTCCATAGTTCAAAATCTCGATGACGCTCTAAAGGGGTTGCTCTCCCATGCCTTAGATGGGTATCGCGCCACGGAGTCTCCCCCTCCCCCAGGCGAAATGCCATGGGCGAGATTCGAACTCATCACCCCCAGGAAGAAACCACATAGTGGAAAACTCCCTGACCATTGGTCCAAGACCCCAATGGAATTTTATGTCCCCCACGTGGATCGAACCCACAACCACATGGATTAAAGCCATGTGCTCTTCCGCTAAGCTAGAAGGTGGAGGACAATTGCTTATTTAACTTACTACTGAAACGCTATAATAGTTGCACCAATATCAGTTTAAGGTGTATTAATATATTAGACCTATAAATAAAAACCCGGAGCCCATGGGCCGAAAGCCCAGGCCACATGTTTGCAATTGCAAACCAACAAAAATCATATGGAATTGAAGATCCAGTTTTACTCATTACACTACATCATCACAAATTCCTAGTTTATTGAATGTAGCCTACCGGTTTTTATATAAAACAAAGATACTAGCAAACACATGATCATCCATTTATATTATTTTCTCCTTTTCCATAATGCGAAAGGTGGGTTTATTTATGGAAAACTATTTTCATTTTCTCTGGAGTTTTACGTCCTTGACCATTGGGAATTCAAAAAACGTGTTTAAATGTAAAAAATGGAGTATTTTTATTTTCTAGAATAAGAAATGTAGAAAATCGTAAATCATATATTCTTATTTGATATGAACTTCTTCAAAAAACCCTAACTTGAACTCCTTTTCTAATTTTTCAAAAAAGAATGAGTTTTCGTAACTAAACGCACCATGAAATATTGTTTCCTAGAAAAACAATTTAGAATTACCCATAACATATATCAAAAAATGTATATAATACCATTCTCGAAAGGTTTAGACACAAGTCATGTCATGTTACATATATTAATTATTAATTTTATGGTATGGTTTAAAGTTTAAACTTTTTTAAATCTGATCCTGTTAGTATTACTACTACTATTCTCATCAGCGACATAATTCCAAATGCTCATTCTCAAACTTTATCATTTTATTTAAGTAAAATGTTTCTTTTTGTAGTCACATGAAATCACATCTTGACTAGATCTGCCGCAATATCAAACTATAATATTCAGTGTATGTTATTTTATTTTATTATTTTTTTAGAATCTCTTTTTTAAAGACATTGAACATTAAAGTACATTATAGACCAATACATTTTTTTTCTCATTTATTTTTTTAATATACATTTTTTCCTTTATAGTAAAGGAAAAGGTTCAAGTTAGATTTTATGTCTATGTAGACAATATATGAATAAAAAGTTACTCCTTATTTTTATGTATCTTAAAGAAGCCATGAATGAAAAATTTGAACTCCAAATATCCATATATGAATACAAGTACTATTTAAGACAAAAATACCAAATACCATCATCTATCTTATCAAATAGATTCACATCTTAAATCCAAATGACAGTTTTGATGTGACTATACACAACTTATATTCTTGCATAAAAAAAATACACAAACTTTATTTTGAAAGAAAAAAGAATACTGAGTACAAATTGTATTTTTTAAAAAGAATAAATTTATGCTATTGTTGTCAAAAGGAGTGATCCCTATACTAGACCAAACAAATTGTTCATACACTACTAATTATGTTTATACAATATAACATTGTAAAATACATACAATTATAACATTACAGAACACAATTATTAGTGTACGGAGAATTTTTTACGATGACAAATCCTCACCTAATATTAAGGAACCACTCAATATTTAGTCATAAAACAAAACATCATTTGATTTTTATGAATATTGACATATTAGCAAGATAACTTCACGTCGGTCATAGCTTTTGGTTACAATAGAATCACGTCATCTATGACCCCCTCTAAATAACGCTTTGACCCACTACGAGTTTAATTGAGTCGAGTTGATATATTGTAAAGCTCAAACTCGACTCGATTAGAAAATTCAAAGTTCGATCGGCTCGACTCGAATCAATTATAACATTATTAAATAATGTAAAACTAATATTAATCAACTCGATACCATTGTTGTTAAAAGGAGTAATCTGTATACTACACTACACAAATTATCCATACACCGCTAATTTTGTTTTATAGTGTTATACAATATAACATTATAAAATACAATTATCTTAAATTATATATAAGAAACACTGTATGATGTAATCAAATATCTAATTAGCCAATAAATTTTTTTGATTTTATTCAATTAGCTAAAATTTAGGATACGATGATGTCATTAATTAACTATTAATAATATTCATTTATTTTTATAATAAAATATAATTTGTATTTATATGTATATATGTAATTATTATCGTTATAGACTTATATATGAATCCCAATCTAATGTTAATTCCTACTTCCAACTATACTACCAACTATAGATAATCTAAATATTTATCAACGTAAATCATTTAAATAATAAAATTTATAAAATTTGTTCACATAATCATCATCTATATATGTAAGTTTGATATGAGTATATTTTTTATAACATTTTATTTATTTTATCAAAGTTACGACCGGCTACCATAAAGTATTTAAAACATTAAATTTATCGTTCAATTTATCTTATAAGACCGTACACACAGGGTTCAAAACTATTACAATAATATACTACACTATACTATAACATATGTTATATTATTTACAATATATCTGAATTATTTTATAGGAAGCGGGTTATGATATCATCAAATAAATTAGATTCAATTAATCAATTATGAGATTTTCAGATATACTTGTATGTTTCAAATCTATGCCCAATTGTAACACCATAAACATTCATACATGTAATAGGATACTAACTCTGTATCTGAATCTTAGTTACAATTAATTCGAATTTAAATAGATAATATATAAATGAATTCCTCATACAAAACCAATTTCTTCATTTGATATATTAAAAGCTAACGTCTCTTAATAACGATAGAATTTTATCATATACTTCGTACTGTATCAGCTTAATTATAAAAAATAAAATATACATTTGACGGGCCGTAAGTATACACGGGTTTGAGGGCTAGTAACATTATAAAACACAACTATTAATGTACGGAGAATTTTTTACGATGACAAATCGTCACCTAATATTAAGGAACCACTCAATATTTAGTCATAAAACAAAACATCATTTGATTTTTATGGATATTGATATATTAGCAAGATAACTTCACGTCGGTCATAGCTTTTGGTTACAATAGAATCACGTCATCTATGACCCGGCCCCCTCTAACTAACGCTTTGACCCACTACGAGTTTAATTGAGTCGAGTCAGATCGAGTTGATATATTGTCAAGCTCAAACTCGACTCGATTAGAAAATTCGAAGTTTGATCGGCTCGACTTGAATCAATTCTAACATTATTAAATAATGTAAAACTAATATTAATCAACTCGATACTTTTAAGCTTAACTAGACTCAATTTGATACTTTCATGCTCGACTTCAGTCGAAGTTTATCTAAATATACGATAAATATGTTATATTATACATATAAATAAAGGGTAAAAATGTAATAATACAAGCTTGATTAGGCTCACGAGCCTCTCAAACCGAGTATTTTATACTCGAGCTCGACTCGGAGTCTACTCGAGTAGTTATAGCTCGATTCGACTTGTCTAGCCTATCTCAGATATTTCTCGAATCCATCCCAAATAATTCACGAGTTGTGTCGTCTCATTGACGTGGCACACCTAGCCCAAACACAAAAATGTTATTACTAAAATCCATCGTAAATAATTCCGTATTTAAATGCCATGACTTTTGCATTTTTCGATTTTATAGTTTGTTTCAATAATTCTATAAACGTATAAAATTTGTTGTGAATTATGAACATGGTGAATGATCTAATGATCGAATATATCTTTGTGAATAGTGTTTGCAAATTATTATTCAAAATAATATTTCGACCATATATTGTATGGGTTCACGAAATTCATCTTGTGATAATTCAATAGATTATTCAATGTTCTTGGCAAAAGAAATTACATCCGAAAATGTTTGTGTATACATGTATATAAGGAAATGTGTTTGAAATCTGCATATATTAGTTTACAACCAACATGGCGGTTATGTCCATAACTTAATATTTGGATACATTGAACATAGTCAATACTTTTCCCGAGTTACAGGAACGGGAGGGGCTCACCGCTCGATGTGGCATTTCCCCTATGACCTCACAAGGCGGTGCGACCCTCTTAACCCTCATAATTTTGATTGAGTCTGAAATTAGGGGTGTTCATGGTTTGGCCGAAACCGTTTAAAACGGCCAAACCGAAGTGATTTGCTTGGTTTGGCCGGGTGGGGTTCATTTTTCATAATGGATCAAGTGGTTTTGGTTTTTCCAAACCATTATATATGGTTTGGTTTGCGGTTTTAAGATGCAAACCGGCCGTTTAAACCAAACCAGACCGCATAATATTTTATTATATAGATTGCTAGGTGTGTATGTTTCATTCTAAGGATCGAGCATGTCTTTAACAAATAAATCTCATATTAGTTTCTTCTACATTGTGGGTGCTAGATTTTGATTATTTGATGCATTAAATTCATTCGTAAAGACCCATTCTCTTTTATCCCGTTTGTTTTCGTTTTTAAGACTATAATCATACACTATCTTGGTAGTTTGTAAGTGCAAATGCTGCAAAGCTTAAATACGAGTAACTGAAAAAGATAACAAAGTACTGAACACAAAGTTCTTCGCTTCATAGTTACTAAAGTAATCTCGTTCGTTTTTCGTGAAATCAACAGTAAAGATAATCGATCTAAAAGGTCAATGTCACTCTTATACCATATACACGATTATGAATAAAGCTAGTATTTCTTCAATCTACATGTAATACTAATACCTGAAAAAGATCTACGAACTTGCAATATCGTGCACAGAATGTAAACCCAAATTCGATCATAAGTAACAAATGAAAACCACAACCATATGATTCAACAAAAGAACCATCTAAATTCCAGATCCGGCCCTGCTTACTTTACCTCCTTAAAGAAATCCGCCTAAGATACAACATCACCCATAGATGTTCCAACCTGCTGGCATATCATCCAAAATAAATCCGGGAACTTCTTAGCAAAGTGGCGATTGAGCCTAACAATATTTGCCCCGATTCCGAATGATGGCGGGTGGTTCAAAGTATTTCTTATCAGCCTCAATAACTCACTCAACTTAAAGGTGTTGTAGTTAAACCCCTTCTTCATAGTATTATACCACTGTCTATTCACTCGATAGTCTCAACGCCATCCGCTTCCCATTAATGCATCTAGCTGCTTTGGATGAATCTGTTGTAAATTTTTTCGGTTGTCGACAACATCCCGATATAAACTCAGTCGCGAGGACGCGACGGCGAAAAATGGGTGTTTAGACAATGATACCATGTCTTTCGTCGCTGTTTCATATTTTAGTCCCTTAATAACCTCAATCACATCCTTATCTTCTGGAGGTAACGCGTTGAATTTCTAATTATACACACCCTGCGATACATCAGATTCATTCTCGGGGAGCGGTAAATCAGCAATCAGGTACATGAAAACGCAAGTTAGTTGTATCATTTCAGAACTGAAACGCGCACGTGCCTGTGGTAATGATGAACCTGCAAAAGTGCAAAGGATGGATAGTAGGGCCGTCTTTGAGGGTGGACGAGATGATCGACCACCCAGGGCCTTTAAATTTCGAGGGCCTCCAATTTTTTCACAAGTAATGTGATATGTGTAATATAAATGATGATTACATAAGAGATTGACACCTCTTTTATTTTGAACTAAGAGATCTTTGTTAGTAACTAGATTTGGACTAACAAATATATAGGTCGACTGAATGATCCAAAATTGAAAACTTATATTGACGTGTTAGAGTTTGACTAAAAGAGTTAATAACTAACAACTGGGATTTGAGAGAATAAGTATCAGATCAATAAATATGTATCAGATAAATAAATAAATTATTTGAAAATCGGACCGTTGATAGTCAATTTCATCGAACATTTATCTTACTTGATATTTAGTTATAGGGTTTCATTTCCGTAACATGAAAACTTTATCCAGGACGTCTAAAAGTTCAGAGACGGCCCTGATGGATAGTATTAACACCTGATAGTGTTAACAGAAAAAACTAATATAGTCACGCCTAGAAGTTAACTCATTTTAGCAATCACACGATAATTTAACCTTTGTTCTTTTCAACAGAATTAAGTACCGAATCTAGCTGCTGCTCACACATGAATATATGATGTTAGTGATAACTTACCCTTTTGTAATAACAATGAACTTCTCCCCATCCCGCATAGCTTAATGCTAGGCTTGTTAATCTCCCTTAAATCAAACAATATATGCGACAGGTCGAGGTCCCCGTGCAAAATATTGTTTTCATATAGACATTGTAACGCACCACAAATGTTCCTGCAAGAAAATTTGTATATTCCTTAACTTGTAATGAAAGGGAATTCCTTATAACTTTTGATATCTATAAAGGAATTATACCGCAATACGGGTTTTAGATATTTTAAGTTCAAATCAGGTTTCATACTAGTCCTTAAATTTTCACCCCAGTTCTCAAACGCCAAATATGTAAAATCATCATCATTTTCCACCAGCAAAAGCCTTACAAAACAATCGTATCGGGAACAGATGTTGTAGTTCTTAATGATTTGATCGTTCTTGTAACACCCCAAAAACTTAAATAAATTACAAGTCCTTAAAAAAGATCCGGGAGTTTTTTTTTTTTTTTTGAATAAGTACCTTTGATTCTTTTTCACGATTTTCACCATAATATTCCTGCCGTTCAGTTCACCGGATACAAAGTTTGTGCTGTTGGTGTATGAATCACCAATTTTCTGCTCATTTCTAATAATGTGTCGTAATTGTTGTTGTCTAAAACGTTCAGCCATCTTCTTGCTGTCTAAAACACAAAATACTTATAAATCATACTCCAATTGTTGCACATATTTCGTATTATGATACGTTAAAGTTTGATAGAATGGGAATCATCAATGTCTGACATAATAACACAAATAAGCCCACCCAAACACTCCCTAAAACCCTAAGAGCATGTTTAGTAGGGAGAAATTCAGATAAATGAAATAGGATAAAGAAATGAAATTTGGAGAAATGAAATTGGCCGAGAAATGTAATTAATTCCATTGTTTGGTAACCCAGGTTTATTACCTACCACCTTCCTACCAGTACGCTTTAAGAAATTTTTGACTCTCCTTTACACCATAGCTAGTTGCCACTGGAGATCCATTTCTTCTAGGTCATCATCATCAATTTGATCATGATCGGCATCAAAAGTTGCCAGATCATTAATCTTCCCTTGAATATAATTCTCATAAGAAGCGATAAACGAAGCAAGTACTGACAGTTGTTCTTCAGCGGATTTCACACTCATAGGCATCTTATGATGCTCTTGAGTTGACTTCACGGCAGTAGTATTCTTGCTTCAATCGTTATTATCACAATAACCTCGAACTTACACGTAATAACCTCGAACTTACACGTATTTAGCTCGAAAGCTCTGATACCAAGTATAAGTCCATAGTTCTATGGATCGATAACGAGGTTATCTATTGGTATTGAGGTGCGGAATCCTTCAATACTAGTTATACGATAATATAACGTTTAATTGTGTTTATATTACGCTTATATTAACTAAAGAGCTTCGTTTTGATTATAACAAGTGTTAAACTATCAAAACCTAACCTTTAGATGTTAAGAAATTCTCTGGATCGCAACTGAGTTCGCACGGAATAATGAAGCCAAAGTTAGTGATTTTCTAACCCTAAAATCATTATTTATACGTCTCGGCTCGCACCGCAATGGGCTCTGCGAGTTGACTCAGCTCGCAGCCCAAGTCCAAGCCCATAATATGACTCGGCTTGCTGCGACCCTTGCAAGCTCAAATCTCATCTCGCAATTCTCTTATATTGCAACTTGAAATCTCGGTTCGCATTACAGACTTTAATTCGTAATCGATATTTGTCTAACACTTTATCATAACAATATATTTAACAAATATTAATATCAAACTAATATCTTTTATTTACAAATCTAAACCAATGTACACACTTGATTACAATAACACTAGTCTTATTACAAGATAGATCTGTTGTCACAAAACATGTCTCAACATTCAAATTGTTCATTTGCAAATATGACAACTTATATAAGTAAATAAATTTTACATTAAAGTAGTCAAACAAAAACCTCTTATTATGTAACAATGTTATACAAGTCAAAATTTATCGAATGATATAGTTAAACACTTTTTTTACTAATATATTATGTACTTATATCTTCATAAACTCTAAAGATAATGCAATTGGAATATTACTTGTCTTATGTAACTTGAATCGTAGTTAACATTTTTATTAAAATTAATATATAAAAAGAATTTGTTCAAACCGGCCAAACCAAACCGGTTTTGGTTGTTTTAGTTGGTTTGGTTTGACACATCAAATTGGATGGTTTGGTTTGAGAAAACGTCAAACGTAATTATCGGTTTGGTTTAAATTTTATACTCAAACCGGCCAAACCGAACCGTGAACACCCCTATCTGAAATGTAATAATTTAATTAGGTAGGCATTTCGCAACACCTAACATGTCCGCTTATCCACTAAAATACAACGAAATCACATTTTACATGAATCTCAAACCGAGGTAATTAAGTACTCAGGGCCTCAGGGGTGATAAGGTGCATTATTAGCTATCATTAACTTAATTTACTAATAAAACTGGCTAATATAGAGTTGACATAAATGTAATGCTTTTGTAAGTATTAAAAAGTATTTTTAAACACATATTCGTATATCTATAATCTATAATCTATAACTAGTTATAATACTCCGTATATTTGAGTCATTTGACTTAAAATTCAATTCAATAATAATTATTGTCTAAATTGCCCTTACAAACCTTAATATAGAAGTTGACTAAATCAAATTGATTTGACCATTAGCTCAATTACTTGACAAAAATAATAATTCACTTCAAATTAATATCATTGTCTCCTTTTCTTTTACAATCCTAAAATTAGTATTATATATATATATATATATATATATATATATATATATATATATATATATATATATATATATATATATATATATATATATTTAAACATTCAAAAATATTGACAACCTATTATTATAATTTGACACACGAGATTTTTAATCCAAGTCGAAGATTGAAATAAAATAATTATCCGTTGTTTTGCACGGTCATGACGGTCATGATGCTAGTAATATAATAAAAGTTTACACAAAACGTACCGTTTATCAAATTTCGTGTTGTTTTTGTCTTGCATGAACCGTCTAAACAAGAAGATGGGTACGAAGAAGATTAGTTCGGTGGGTAAAAAAATATAATTAAAATCCCGTTTTACTAAACACATAAACAATAAATAAAAGTAGGTTACAAATTAGCATGTCACTTAAGATTACATACAGAACCCAATGACTAGAATTAAGTATTTATTTTTGTTGTTATTAATAAAAATTGATGTTCTCCATATTTTAGCATCCCAACCAACACAAAACGACACAACCAAAGGAATATTTGTACCCTCATTGATTTAACCAAACAATCCACAATGTCATTCAAATAAACACATAAATTTTCGAATAACAAATCTTTTGCACTCCCATAGTCGTTACAAAACCAATTTTTAACTATTTATGACCAAAAAATATGCTAATGCCTAGTTTATACTCCGTAAATCGTTTGACATTTGGTTTTAATTTTTTTTCCCTTACTAAGTCCACCAATTTTGATATGTGTAACAAATTAACAATCATTTTACTCCGTATTATATACTTCTTCATATCTTTGTGGGTGTATTTTAGGCACATATATCATTTTATCGACACATGATTTTTTTCGAGTTATAATGGATAATAAAATGATACTCCCTCGTCTCAGTTTAATTGTCCACTAAAAATTTGCACACAATTTTGACAAAAGTATAATTATTGTGCAACTAAACATTTTCCGATTAGTTAACATTGAAAGTGTACAATTATTTAGAAACATTGCAAATAGAAAACATGAACAATAAAATTAGTACGGAGGGGAGCGGCATTATAAACTTATTAACACCCGTTGTTCTGCACACTCCTCCAACATGTTCGCTTCTTCCTTAGCTCTTAGGCTTTGTTCTAGAGCTTAAACTATAAGGAAAAGAAAGGGATGGAAATGATATGTCAAGAAAGAAAGAAAAAGAAATGATAATCCCTTCAATTTTTGTGTTCCAGAGTTTAAAGGAATTTTAAAGGAATGAAAAAGAAAATGAAGGATAAATGGTCAGCAAACAACACTCACCTCCCCTTCCTTCATCTTCTGTCCAAATTGGAAGGATTATTTGGAAAGAAATGTTGGAATAATTCCCCCTCCACTTCCTTCATCTTCTTTAAAAAAAAAACTTGGAAATACACTCACCTCCTCCACTTCTTTCCAACCCCTTCCCTTTCTCTTAAAAACGAAACTTTGGAACAGAGCCTTAATGGAGTATCTTGTTAGCAAAATGTTCATTCTAAGACGCCTCCCAACGCTGTACGTCGGTTTCCTTCGGTTCGAAGTGACGAAGGTGACGCCATTGGCACGGCCTCGTCACTTTTGTCCGTCGGTTTCGTTCGTCGCCAATCCGATGGATCGTCCGTTTGTGTTTTCGTGTGGGAAGCGAGGAAATAAATAAAAAAAACTTTTAATTTAGAAAGTGACGGACCACTGTTGGCACGGAGCCGTCAGTTTCTGTCAGTTTTGTGAAAAAGCTGACGTAGCGCATAAATTTCTGTCACTGTTGGGAATGGTCTAATATATACGTTGATGAAAAGATTCGAAAAGGTTTGAATTTGGTTAGTACCATAGAAAATAAAACAAATGTACGGATGCTACTTATGGTATAGTTTAGCAAGTTAACACTTTTCCCACATGGTAACATGATTATTAATCATGATTAAGGGTATTCTTTTAACTAACCAAATCATTTGATATGATCTTGCTGTGTTTTGTTCCAACTAAACTCAATCAAATGGGTTGGTGTTAATTGGTTATGCTTATGACCCATGAATACTTAAATCCCTTGAATTAACTTAAAAAACTATAAACCCATCACACTAATCAGGATGCGTTTGTTTGGAGGGTTCGAGGGTTGGGAATGAGAATGGATACGGGATTGACATCCATTGAGGATGTTTGGTTATATACATACACTATAGGTGAGGGATTTTCTTGTTCATTCTCATTCCCATATCAACCATCTATCAATCCGATATCCAAATTGATTCCTAATATTAAACCAAACGCACAACTCTAACAAAATAATTGAGAAAATATAGAAACCAAAAAGTAAGGAAAATAAAAAAAGTGGATAAGGCTGAAAAGAGGAAATCATTGAATCGTACCCACATCAAGACACACACCTCAAACCAAAAGCATCTGTTGTGTTTCTGGCTTTCTGCAATATCTGCCTGCTCATCGACTTTCTTCACACACTTTGTGATTGCATTCAATTCATTTCCAACCTCCCTTCCGTCCACATTACTCAATCCATCACCAACTCCTTACTTATACTAATTGTTTATTTATGTTTTATTTCAAATGTAACAACAGTATGTGACACAAACATTTATAGTATACGGAGTAATATATACCGTAGTTCTGATACCACTTTTTAGAGGCATCACAAATCCATATTTTAAAATTTTATTTCAAAATCATGTCACAATAGAAGAAGTATTTCTGGTTATGATACCGGTGCTTAGAGTCGTTCAATAACCCATTTTTTTGAAAATTTATCCTAATATCAATTGGTAACAGAGGAAGTAGTTGTAACTCTGACTGATTGTGAAACCGATTATCGTTATTAAAAACCCGTCTTCTAAACTTTGAAGGTTGTATATGATTCTATCCTAACATCGGTTGCATATGGAAACAATAGCTCTGATACCACTAATTAGTAAAACCTATTTCTTTTGAATATCGTGTAAGTTGTATCGTAAACAAAATTGGTAATAGATAAATAACACTTCTTCAAGTTATATGCACGTCCCAATGTAAAACTTATGTTTACATTTTGGTAATATATGTACATCATCATATGTTGTACGACTTTATATAATGAGTTAAATGGATACAAATATGACTCATATGAATTGAATCTTTCATAAAAGTTGAATCTTTTCTCTTTTTGCATATAGTAACAATTTTGACCATATAGTACATTTTTCACATTAAAGACACAATCAAACACACAACTTTTACAAGGGAAAAGGTGATTAATAATGGTGAATCTCGTTTCCAAGAAAATTGATTGATGTAGGTTTTACTGTGAATAATGGTGAATAGTAGTAAAAATTACTGCTACTGGAATATATAATTTTGTACATGTACAATAAAAAGTGAAAATTAACAACATACAAAAACAGACAACTGCTGACAAAATTTCCCCCCTTTGTTACACAACCATTCCTTAATCAAAGATTTACTACTAATCATATATTAACCAATAATTATTATTGATAATCTAGCAACTTAAACCTTCATATTTAACCGGAATCGGGCGATTAAACCCGGCTTGTGACAACAAGTTCCCAACAACAGCAAGATCTCTACAAAACACTCCTTGAAACACATTCTTGTTCTCGACTCGATTACAGCTCTTGTTTGTAACCTTTGTTACTAGTTTAACCGGTTTACACGATTGTTGTTGTTCGTCGAGTTTTATCGCTTGTTGTATCGCGACCGAAGCCTTTTTCCTTTGTATCTCGGCCGCTTCTTCATCCAACACGATTCGCATTAGGTTCGTATACGCTCGTTGAATTAATCTATACAACAATAAACTCGACATCTTAGCTCGATCCTTAACAGAGTCTATATCACATTCATCCGAAAACTCACACCGATCAATAAAACTATTTGATTTATCCGGTTTGTGTCGTAATGTAAGTAACAAATGTGATCTTTCTAATTCGGCTCGTGAACAACCACGTCTTAATCCCATTAAAGCATAGTAATCTACATTTCCAATTTCGCCCGATGCAACCCTGAGTTTTAGTTCTTGAATTTTGTTCGCTATCGAGCTTAGTTTCCTAGGGATTTCGCTATACGCAACATTTTGACGTTTCCAAGACGGGCCGGGGAGTTTTCGGTCGCGTAGAATCGAGTTGTATAACAACTTTAAGTGCTCAAGATCGTGAAGCGAATCAGGGAGACAATGTACGGTTTCGAATAACGAAGCTCGGATCTCTAACGCTTCGATACAAGACGGATCTAACGCTAACGTTCGATTACAATCCGCTACAGATTCAGCTATTCTACCCGCTGATCGGTAAGCTGAAGCTCGTTGCAAATAGCATTCCGCCAAAAAACCTTGCGGCGCACCGCGTCGACTATCGACGATTTTCGAAAAATGTCTTATCGATTCAGCGTATAATCCAGCTTCGGCCGCAGCTATCGCGGCGGTTTTACGACGGAGAAGGAGTTTGATGTGGCTGAGTAGATGACAAATGTTTTCGGAATCTGGAGGTGTTTGTGGCTGGTTGCCGGAAATGAATGTTTCAACAGAGGATGTGAAACTGTCGTCTCGCCAACATACGCTTTCGCGACGGAAAGCAGCCGAGGCGAGACGTTTTCCGGTTTGTAGAAGCGCCATTGCGTCTTCCATTAATCCTAAATGACAACATGCTTGACCTAGAATCAAATACCTGAATAAATCATAAGAAATAAAATTCATCAGAAATTATTTATGTTTCGAGGTGTTCAATTAAGTTTATTTCCTCAGCTTACGAATTTATTAAAATTTTAAAAAGTCGATACTCTTAATTTTAGCGGCTTATTTAAGCTATTACCCCGAGTTTATGGCTTGAGCCATAAACTGAAAATTATAAGTTCGTAAGTCGCTAAAATTAAGCATATCGGCTTTTTAAAATTCAAATAAGTTCGTGAGACGTGAAATTAAGCTTAATCAAACACCTCTGTAACGAATTAATGATACGAACTTATAAAAAAAACAACAAAATGTATAAAAGATACTCCGTAGTAATGAATTTTATATAATATACCTCCAATGAGCTTCTTTATCACGATTTTTCGCAAGTCCAGCCATGACTTTTTTCTTCAAATCGGAAACTGAAAAGCATTTAAACGGTTGTTCAGATCGAGACGGTGAGTTACCGCCGTTTGACAAAAGCTTGACTCGTTCTTTAGCAAGCGGTTGTAAATTACTATCAGACGACGACGAAGAAGATGATGAAGATGATGACGTGTCATCAGATGACATTTTTAAACTAGGAATATAATCCTGTAACATATCAGCAACTTCTTTAAATCTTCTTAAATAAAGAAGAGATGTAGCTTTTAATTCGATTGCAGTTTCAAGTCTCGGTGATAATGCAAGTGCGGAATCAAGCAGATTAATCGCAGATGCAATGTTGTGTTGTTGTTGCGTAGCAATTAACGATCTCGCGTCTTTTATGTATAAATCAATAATCTAAAAATAAAAACGTTACATTGTTAGTACCTAACGTATCCTTGTGGAACAAACAGAAATCGAATAAACGAAATGAAATAATTGATACAATACCTTTTTATTTGTAAGCCACCAATGTTTTTTTGGTTCAATGGATCCATGAGAATGAAAAGGTGAAGAAACCATTTTTGGGAGAGGAAAAAAGGGGGGGATTTGGAGGAGTGGGAGTGAGAGAGAAGAAGGAAAGAATAGGGGGTTTAAATGTTGAACAAAGTGCCAGCTTTGATCTACAAACAAAGCTTTCATCCTTGTTTTTCATAGCTGGCATTTTTAGTTTATTAAATATGTGTATTATAATAATAATAATTATTATTATTATTATGCATGGATGGATGAGTAGATGTTTTTATTGAGGGAGGATAATTAATGGATTTTAATTTATCTTTTGGTTGACTAAAACATTGATCGTGTAATAAATCGAGTTATTTATAGTAAACGATTGATTTTATTTGACCAAGAAACTGTTTTATCAACTTGTTAATGAGATGAGGGTAATCTTCTTACAAAACGTTGATAACCGGCAACGCTGACGAGTGTACACGCCCCGCCCAAGGACAATATGTGGAAGGTAATGTTGAGCATTCGTTCCAAACTGACCTACCAGCCCATTAAGGAAGAGTGTCAACCCATTTTTGAAAGCATGACCATTTTCTTGCAACGTCCACCCCTTCGGAACTAATTGGGCTACGTGCCTGAGGGCTGGACCCAAAGTTGTAGTTAATGGGGATTGAACTTGGGTCTCCTTTGGAGATTTCCAAGCCTCTACCACTGGGCTACCCCTTGAGGTTGGAGAGAGGGTAATCTGACAATTATCCCCTAAAAAATTACAGTATAAATTATGTTACAATTTTTTTTTTAAATTTATTAATGATTAATGATATTTGATAAGTTTTACCTTCTAAATTACGGAAAAAATATAATATAAGTTATTTTTGTCTCCTTGGTAGATATATTTTAGCTCCGTCCCTATATGTCATCATATTGAATTAGTTGAATTTCATCCCGCTCATTAGAGTATTTAAAAATCTTTCATTACTATGTTTTCCTGCATATTTTTATACACTAGATAAAAGAAAATTTTTAAGTAATATCTTTTCTTGTCTCCTTTGATTTTGGTCAAATAATCTTTTTTAAAAAATGGCTATGAAAGCTTTATTAGGCCCTATTTATAATGGTTATAGTTTTATAGATATGACCTTGTTGTGAAATGTGTTAATCCATATTGTTAATAATCAAGTTTGCATTTTGTAGTCATCTTGAAAGCAAGAAGATAACTTGGCAAAAATCAAAGGAGACGAGAAGAGAAGAGATGTTATTGAGAACATCTTATTTTTTGAGCGTAGGAATATTTGTAGGAAGACACACTAATTACAGGTTTTATACACGTATAAAAACTCTAATGAGTGATGGAAAATTCAACTGATAATCACATATAATTATAATAATAATTTCATCTTTCTATACATTTATTTTCAGCTTAATTTTTTTTTTTTTAATTTTCATTTGTGAATAATAAATTTGAAACAAATAAAGTATTTGACATTTTTCTTCTGTCATTTCATTTCCTTTAATTTTATCTCAAAAATACGTTATTATTAGAGTATAAGTATAGCCCCATCTATAGTTCTATACAATCGGACCGGATTATTCTCTAATAGTAACAAGTTACAAAAAATCATTCTATCATTTGTTTTCTTTCACTTGTATTTAACTTATTTAGATATAGTCAATCGGAAACGTAAGTCCAAATAGATAGTGATAATTTACATCGTTTTATCAACTTATAAAATTCAACCTTTTCAAAACATAATTTATTCAACCGAGGTGTTATATAAAACATTTTAAAACATTATATTATACAAATCCATTATCAGAGTATTGCCTCGTGGTCAAACATTCCTGCTAGCTCAACTTCTTGCACACCCATCATTCTAACCGAAATCTGCAAGAAGTGTTAATGTGGGGGATTAGCATAACGCTAAGTGAGCAGATAACTAATCAACATCATAACTTAGCTCAACAACCTTGTGTACAACACTTAACAATACAACAAACAAGTACACAATACAACTCATCAACTAATCAACAACACCATAATGAGGATCGGCGGCTCTGGGGATAACCATAAACCCGGGTGGCTCCCCAAGAACACTTATCCAACCTAACCGTATGGCCATACGGACGAGACCGATAGCTAGTGATTATCTTCAACTAACACAGGAGGTGTGTTAAACTTTAGATAGCCAACTAGCCCAACCAACAGTTCAACAACTCGTTGCCTCATTAACAACTGATGCCCGAAGGCCAATTAATTCAAGTGATCACATAATCAACAAGTCACATATTCAACTAGTCAACATATCAACAGTATTATTACTATCAACATAATCATCAATGCAACTAATAAAGTAATAATACGTTACTTGTTGTAACCAAACTTGTTACAACCAAGTTACGCTGAGGATTAGAAATCCACTCACCGACCACCTCAGGCATCCACTCAGTAGTCTAATATCACTGAGTCTTCTGCTCAACTGGAATTACAACAAAATAGAACAAGTTAGTTACTTGTTTTAAAATCTATACATAACATCATATTAACTCATCTTCATCAAACAACATATTTAATATCCAATATAATACCATCATTCAATCACGATAATCACTTTATACCACAATTCACATATATTGTTACTTATTTACAATAATTCAACATACTTCATCTCTAGATTATGAATAACCTATTAACATCATTAATTCATAATCATTTAACAAGTTTATGATTCCCATGATCATCTTATCATACTAGTACACCTTAATCATTGTTAATTAACATCATGAGATCATATAACAAGATTATCAACCTCCATTATTACTAACTCATTAAAACACTTCATAATCATCATAATCACCATGAATACTTAATCAACTTTACACAATTTAGTTTGAACACAACTAATTATCATCATGTATCAACTCTAACATGATCACTAACAACAATTATCAAACATACACTAATTACACAAGCTTTGATCATATCATAATCAACTAAACCCTTTAACTTTATTAATGATCATATATCAAATTCACCATTTCTAAACTAGGTTTAAATTATAATCCACATATAATCATCAACTAACAACCATATGATCATTACAAGCTTCAATTCCATCATTTACACCAAAACCCCATTTCTAAGTTTATGGAAATCAAGAAATTGAGACTTACAACATGTTTATGAAGATGATGGAATGATTAATACATGTTATTAAGGCTTAACCAACCTCAATTCCACCATTTGAAACCCTAATTTCGGATTAAAGTCAAAAACACTAAAACCCCCAATTTCTAGGGTTCATGCTACAAGGATTAAAGACTTACATGTTGGTTAGGATGATAATCCATGATCTTTGAAGCTTAAATCGAATTTGGCATCCTTAATTTGATGGAAAGATGTGATTTAGGAATTAATCTAGGGTTATGTATGTGTATGTATGATCGTGTATATGTATGTATGTAGATATATAATGAAAACAATAAACCGACTCAAAATAGAGTATAACATATAATTGGTTAATTTTCATTCCCCGTACTTATCATTGTCTGGAACTAAAAACCATTTGCGGGGAAACATTATTTTATTTTACCGTCAACTAAATAAAATTAAAACACTCAATAATTTATTAGTCACAATAAATTATTCGACTATTATCACTATTTATTTCAAATAATACAACACGCCTATTTTCTGACACACTTAATAATAATTCACAGTCAGAAAATATTAAATACTACTAGACCCGAGAACTGGGTGTTACACTACTTTTATTGAACAATAACATTATTAATGTCGTCTAAAAACATGACATGTAATGCGGTATTCTCCTTCATGTTTTATGGGGCATAACTATGAAACCATCAATCATCACGGGTCAAGACGCCACCAGCATAATCGTGTAACATGTCAATTTACTATTATACCCCTAGTATCAAATATTTCATGAACTTAACGGAGCTTGATAATTAGTTTAATAATATTGTTGTTTTCTTGATTGTAACAATATGTTGTAATTGAAGTCCGAGACCACGACCAACATTTTTGGGTTTCGTAATTATACTCCCATTGCCCCAAAAAACAATATTCACGTACATTAAATTAAGCATACAAGTAGTCAATTTACTATTATGCCCCTAGTATCAAACATTTTTGGTACATAGAATAACAAACTATGATGGTATCTTCAATTTTCAGTCATAAGAATCACATTAATCTAATGGTTTGTGCGTTGAATACCGATTAATTTCTCAGTTTATCGGTCTACACTGCATTAAGTAAATTTGATTAGTCATATTGAATTCTACTGTTATTTTGAGCTCAATAAAAAAGTATAACACCACCGTATAGATAATCGTAGTTGACATGTAGATACTCTTTACATTTTTTCGTCGTAGATTCAACGTCAATTCTCATATATCACAAATCTATGCGAAAGACAACTTTCTGAGCGTGTCTGTGTTCATAACTCATAGTGAAAATTAAATTGATTTCAAACACCTAATAATCTAATTGTTAATGTATTATGTATGTTTGGTCTCGTTACGTATGTAATTGAATATTATTTAGTATATCTCTTACATCGATTGTAAATTGATTGACAAACTAAATAGATTTGACCAACCTCTACAATATTAACATGTTTCAAGCAAGTGTTTAATTAAATGATAAACATTACGAATTTGGTATAACACAACAAAATTGCATTATAAAAGAATACTAGGTTTAATTAGTTGTCAATCTGTTGATATTGTTTTTATTATTAACAACTGGAAAATGGACCATTTAACAACTTATGATATCATTTTCATGTGATTAGTAACACAGTTTAATTAATAATATACATACGGAGTAATTAACATAAAAGCTGGAAAATAATTAAAAAAATATTTGCTTGATGTCTTGCAAGCATAACAAGGCTAATTTTGTCATTTCATAATCAAACTTTTTGAGGTCACGAAAAGAGATGAAAATGACGACCCGCTTATTGTACGGCACATGATCAAATCATGCATTATTGCCTTTATCTTTGGTTAAGATTCTCAAGTAAGAGATAACAAAATAACATATTTATTAGTACTTTATTTCAATGTTTACAAATATTTATATAACAATGAAAATCATAATTCTTTTTAACCTAGGGTTAAAAAGCGAACAAGATTTTAATCAAACAAAAAATGTGGACATTTTTTATGCACCAATGTGTTGCTTTTGTTTCAATTGAGATCATTCCTTCATTCGTGAATCAAAGCGTTAGAATTATGATGCATCATATTACGTGTCAGAATAAAAAACTCATTATATCATTTTTTTTTAGAATCCATAATTTGAATATACGTGATAAAAATGTTGCTATTAGTATTTGTTGCTGTAATTTGTAAACCACATATGAATATATGTGAACAAATTCTCTTAAATCAATGGACGGCTAATATAAACACGAGGTCTCAAAAATTGTTACTTTATGAGATATGGAGAGCTGAGGTAACCCACTCATCATGCCACACCAGCAGTTAGTGCAGTCCACCTGTAGCCACGTGTCACATGGACCCAATTCACCTAATGATATGGACACCTAAAATTGTCCATGTCGATACAAATGAACATTTCTTGGCAATTACTAGTATTTTTTTGCTTACAATCAGTAAACAAATAAGGACTTTAAGTCCACACAAACAATTAATTGTAGCCATGTCTCATGGTAGGTAGTACAAGTCTGCATTGCACATCGTACAACATTAATATATATGTAGAGTAATTATGAATCATGCAGCTGGTCTGATAAACAATCAACCAACCATGTCCACTTCAAATTTAAGTTCATGAAAATAACCAAAAATAAATACTTTACTACCACAAAGAAAAAAGTAGAGAAAGACATCCCAAGTGTATACTATACATATGCATATACATACAAGACCTTACGGTACACCTACGCGCATTTATATATACAAAATTCAAAAAAATGGTACGCTTCAAGTGGTCGTCGTCAGTTCTAATACTATCATTGAGTAGTGAAATATATATAATTTGCGAGAATGTTAAGATAAGATGCTAATTGTAATGCAGAGCTAACTACAAAGTTAACCTATTTCATCATGAAACATTACAAACCCATTCGCAGTGCTGAAAAAAGGTCAAAAATCGTCCGCCGAGCTTTATCTCTATGCTTGGGGCTATAATTCGATGTTCTTGATAACGTTTCAAAAATCTCCCAAAATGAACTCGGAAACCTTTAGAAGTGAAGTTTACTCTAAATCTAAAGTTATACTCCAAGTATTCAAAGTGATTCAAAATGAAAGTTTTAGCTAGGTCTAGGTTTGTTTAGAAATCTCTTTCAATAGTTATCTCCAATTTAATACTCCGTAACGTAGGTTCCTAGTTTTTTGGTGGTTTGAATGATCCATACCCTTTATTAATATATGTAGTATTTTTGCTTTCCAATGGTTAACTAAAGTTGTTACCTTAATGGCAAAGATGGTTTAATGGGTAGAATATTATTGATGAAGGTCTGGTTCAATTCAGTGGTTGAGTAATTAGGACTCTAGGCCAGGGTGACCATATTTTAAATAGGCTAGGGACCATGGACCCATATGGTCCCAACTAATTGAAACACAGGGAGGTCTATAAAGCTAGTAGGTACCTTTTTATAAAAAGCCAAGTAGGTGCCACCTGGAATGACAGCTAAGCATCCAAGATGGAGGTACACTTATTGTGTGTCTAACACTCTAACCAATTGGAGTTAGTTCAAAATGTTAACATGACCAAACATTCAGACTTCACATGTGTAATTGACATGTCAGAGATTCAATCCGTGTCTCAGCATATGTGGATTGTGGAGGTGATTTTCTCGACGTGCATCTTGCGGGAGGCGAACACATACCATTAAAATATGATACGAAAGTCGGGAACACCCTTAAAGTTACCATTTTTTTCATTTATTGTGTGGCAATCTAACGTACAACTACCTAAAGCTGTTATTTTTCAAGAAAATGTCTATACACTTTGAAGGTCATTTCAAACTCTATTATTTAGGCCACATGCAATGCCATGTCTCTTCGCCCCTTTTAATAACACCATCTTTTTTGTGAAATATTAAATGCTTTTATTAATTAGTTTCACAATTTCAACTAAAATTTGGTGACTTTTCTTCTTGACTGCTTTTATGAGTTGTACCTTAAGCCTGCGTTATTGTACTATCATGGCTGGCCTCATTCATAAGGGTTTGTTGGCAATGCGTTGACATATGTAACACCAAAATGGGCACATGCATATGGATTATTGGAAATTTTGATTTATTGCTATAAAAGTAGATAGGCTTTAACATTATTATTATTGTTATTATATTATGTACTCCGTATAATTTATTAATTAATAATTAATTAAAAAAAGCATTTTTATAATTTCATAGGTCGTACACATGGTGCTTTAGAATGCAGCCGTTGCACGTATGAAGGTTAAATGAATTTAGTTAGGTGCATTATTAAGCATTGTTTGTTAGATCATAAACCACTTGTGTTTGGTTGTGATTCCATCTACAATATATTCATTACATTATAATTATATAGTTAACTGCCAACTTTTTTTTTTTTTTATGTGTATAAATAACATAAGTTTGCTTCTATAATTGGAGTTGGATGGATGATTTTCCCTTTATTAATATGAAAAAAGATTATTTAGTCATTCCTTGGACCAATTCTACCCTATGTCGTTTGAATGCTATTCGATATGGTTGAGACTCGAGATCGAGTAACCAACGAACGTAATCCAAACACCCCTGTACGTGTCATGATGGATGGAATGTTAATGTAAGCATGTATTTTGTGAATGATGACATGTATATAAAAGAGAATACGTACACTTGTATTTCTTTCACATATATTTTTGAATTTGTTTGTGAATTGGAAAATGGAGGGAAAAAGTGAAGGTCGGCAGGTGAGGGTAAGCATATATGTAAGGCTTTACAACTAGATCCTTGTTTAAAGGGAATCAACAACATGGGAGCTAGCTCTCTTCAAGTAATAATGCTATATATATATACAAAAATATTAATATTAATTATTCCATTTTTTTTACTTTAATATTAATTAATATTAAATCAAGTAGCGTAAAGTGTTGGTATCCAAGGGGGCACTTGGATATAATATGATACTGTAATATTATTAATCTATTTCATGATCTTTTAATTCTTTGTTGTTACTTACGGAAACAACGGTTCATTATTTTCTATAAAAATATTAAACGTCTCTTAATTCATCTTAAAAGCTCGATCTGCATGATATTAATCTCTTATTCATATAAACTAATTTTTTGTAAATAAATCGTCATTTGAGCTTTATATTTTTAACATGCCATTATGTACGTGTAATATAGGCTCTTGTATACTTCCTCCGTCTCAAAAAAATTATCCGAAAACAATTTTTTGAGATTTAAGATAGATTTGTTAAAGGTCAGTTGCGATATTATATTCAAGGTAAGTTTGACGGAATTTTATTAATAAATAAATGATTGATAGTAAAATAAGGGTAAAATGGGGAGTTTAGTGATTTTTATAGTTATTCTTTACAAATCGACAATTACTTTGAGACAGGCATAAACAATAATGTGGACGTGTATTTTGAGACGGATGGAGCATCATTTAATTAGATTCACGACCCACGAGTATGGCTTTACTATGGGAAATTCTTTAAAAAAGGTAACGAAAGTTTAATGTGGGTAATGTAAGTTTAACGTGGCGTGTAGCTCGTTAAGTAGGGTGAAGAAATATTTGCCACAAATAGTACAAACTTACGGGTTTGATCCCGGACACTCATAATTACAACTACAGAGTAAGTCATGTATGCTCTCGATATCACAAAGTGAGTCATATTTGTATGTAACATCAAAGCTTTAATCTTTAAAAATGTTACATTTATATAACATATCTGATGCTAAAATCATGTATGTTATGGCATGGGGAAATGCTAATAAAAAAAGTAAATAAAAATGTGGATTATGATGTATGTACGTTGGTGATTGTAACATCTTTTTCAAACTGACGGCATGGTATCATAGGTGATTTTTAAGCATAAGTACAAAAGGGTTTTGGCAGCTTATAACGAATTTGATTTTTCTTCTACAAGGTATATGCATTTGGTTAGTTTTCCTTCTTCTGTTTTCCCTTTGTTATTTAAAATTATTACAAACTGAATACTTAAAAACTGAAATTAGATACTTTGTAGATTTGGATCTTATTGATAAATAGATAAAATAAAAGTAAAAGACACATATCACTCCGTGTAAATAAAAAAGTACTAGTTCACTGGAATTTATCCCTAAAGCTGTAAGAAAATTAAGATTTAAGTGTGGGCGAGCTATGAAGAAATAGGACAAGGAGTAGCAGAGGGAAGAAGTAGATGGAAGGAGGGCAAGAAGGGGTAGTTTGTAAGACCCCTCACTATGCAACGTCGGTATCGTACGTCGGTACAAGTGACGGAACCGACGCCATAGGCACAGGCCGTCGGTTCCGCCCCGTTGGTAAATATCGTCGCCAAACCGAAGGAAAACCAAAAAAGCTGGGCCCCGCGTCGGTTGGTTGTAACGGCATAAAAAAAATTAAATGAATGATCCGTTGGTGGGTACGAAGACAGAAGCAAAAAAAAAATAAAAAAAATCCAACTTTTCACTCAATTTAACACTATATATACACACACCTTTACTTCACAATTTTTAACCCATTCACTTCACAAAATTTACACCCCTCCAAATACAACATTCATACACAAATTACATCAAATTCTACTTCACAAAAATGAGACGCAATCAATCAACCGGTGAAGATACGTGGAACAATTTAATAAACAATCACATACCGAATCCGAGTCATAATCCAACTTCACCAACGGCCACGTCTTCCGCTCAATCGAGCAACTCGTCACCAATTCAACCACCCGGGTTTACACAATACGCAAATAACCCCACGCTATTTCAAGGTTACCACAATTACCAACACTATGGTAATTATCCACCATTCCAACATACTCCACCACCATTCCAACAACCTCCACCAACATTCCAACAAACTCCACCACAATTACCAACACTACTAGTTGTCTTTTTTTATTTTCAATAAATGTATTTTTTTTTAGGATTTGTAATGTTTTATTTTTATTTAATGTAATGTTTTTAATTTTAATGAATATGTTTGTATTTATGTTTGTGTTTTAAATAAAATAAAGAAATTAGTGTGTGGGTCCCAAAAAAAGAGAAGTGATGTTAACTGATGTTCACCATAGGCAGTGGAGTGTCAGTTTGTGTCAGTTTTGGAAAAAGTTGACGTGGCGCTGATGTGGCTCCAACTGATGCGTCAGTTGGAGTTTACCATAGTAAGTGGTCTAATTTACAAGTTGATGATGCATATGAAATTAGGGAAATCACCTCAACAGTACCCAAGTTGTGTACTGTTGACTAGGCCTGTAAACGAACTGAACGAACACGAACGGAGTCTGTTCGTGTTCGTTCATTAAGGTTTTGACGAACAAATGAAAGGATAAGTGAACTGATTTTGTTGTACGTGTTCGTTCACTTAAAAATTTCTTTATTCACGAACACAAACGAACGTACACGAACAAACACATAATTTAATGCATTTCTTCGTTAATACCTTAAACGAACCTCAACAAACATAAACGAACGTATATATACACATCTACACATATATGTTATAGAACTTGAAACTTCGCAATGCATATTCAACATTACAAAACGATCACAATATGAAGATAAACTCCTTTACTTGGTCCGATTGTAGGTAAGAGCAACAGGAGGTGTGTTTGGAGTGAAGGAAATCTGAGATAAAAATATCTAAATGTTTAACTTTTTTAAATGAAAATATATAAATATTTAATAATATTATACTTAGAATTTAGTTTAAATCAAAATTAAAGATATACAAATATGTATTAATTTAATTAAACTATTAGTTAATAAACGAACATTTAACCGAACGTTCACGAACATGTTATCGAACGTTCACGTACGTAAATGAATGAACGAGACCCGTGTTCATGTTCGTTCATATAATTAAACGAACGTAAAAATTTGTTCATGTTCGTTCATATAACGAAACGAACGAACATAAACACACTTCCCGCCGAACGGTTCACGAATAGTTCGTCGAACGTTCAATTTGCTTACAGGTCTACTGTTGACAGTACGGATACTTTTCCCATTTCGGGAACGACTATAAATTAAAAGTCAAAAAGAAAGGGAAAAAAATACTGAAGGTAAAACATATACTCCATCCGTCCCATAATTATAGTCCAGTATTCCTTTTACGGACGTCCCAATTTAATTGTCCACTTCCAAAAATAGATAGGGAATTTTGATCGTAATTACCATATTACCTTCATTGAAATTATTATTACAAACTTTTAAAGAAGCAGTAATTAATTGGATAAGGATTATGCAAAAAGTAAGAAATGCGTGTTTTTTGTCTGGTGACAATTATTTTAGGACGGAGGGAGTATAAATAATAAAAGCAAGTATTACAAAGTTGTGGGGGTAAAATTAGAAAAAAATTATTGGGACAAGCTTAGCATCAGGCCAGAAAAAATAAAAATTTTTCTTATTAGGGTTTATGTAAACCCTCACCTGTTCATCCCTTCGAGTAGGTAAGTTGCTCCTCACTGTATCTAATATCTATACTCTCATATTATTTGTTCTGAAACTTAATCATTGATTATTTGTTTCAACTATTATTGTGTTGGTGTAAGTGCTCGTTTAATGGAGATTAATGTGAAGAATATGGCGTTTGATCTCGATTTTCACCCTTCAAATCAGTTAGTTGCTGCTGGTTTAATTACTGGCAATCTTTTTGTGTAAGTCTTCCTTTTCTTTTTATATATATAATTATAATTATATGTTATGTGAATTTTGTTATTTTTTTGCATAAATGTGCAAAGTACTATGTTATTGATGTTTATATGTTACAGATATCGCTGTGCTGAAGATTCAGAGCCTCAAAGGTCGGTATCTGACACCCATCATCATATGTATATACCCGAATAAATTGTCTATGTCTGGTGAAAGTATAACCTGCTAACTAACTACAAAAATTGGTATAGTTGGAATTTGTGAATACGATTGATGAAATTAAGAGATTAAGACTACAAGTCTGCAATCATTAATAGTATATTATGCTTGTGAAATGTGAAAATGGGGTGTTGGATGTGCGATTCGGTAGTAATTATTGTATAATTTTTAGGGATTGGCTTTAGATGATATTTAATTGCTTCAGTCTTGACATGTATTTAATTATTTCTTGGGGAATTTAAGTAGCGCTGTTTGTAAGGCATGTTTATCATGTGATGATTAAAAATAGAAACAAATTTTGAGCCAATTATATTGATCTTCATTTTGCTGTTATGCTAGGATATATTATAGCTGTGAAAATGCACAGCTCACTCCCACTGATAACTAACGATAATTCTTTGGAGATGTTTGCAGCAGTTAACTGGATAGTGAACTTTCATACTGTAAAAGTTATTAAAAGTTTATCATCAAATATACTTGATGAAAAGATTGTCAAACAGGGTTACACCTACTATATTTCAATAAAGTAAGATTCAAAAGACCCATTATTGATAATGTTGAACGTGTTTTAAGATGCGTACATTATTGAATCATTGATCTCTGCCTAAACTTTGTCTCAACGACTTTACCTCTTACAAAAATTAGAAAGTTGAACCCGTTTTAAGATGGAATTATGGAAAGAATGTCCAGATACACTAATTTTTGAAAAATTGGAGGTGTAAGTATAGGAATGAAGAGCGGAATGAATAGTGAGAAGGTGAATGTGGAAAGATGAAGGAAGATAAACATGGATTTTAACTTAAGTACAGGAAATATATGTTTAAGAAAGGTAAACATGCTGACGTGTTTGGAGATTAGGGACTAACGTGTCACTAATATAAGCACATGGACGATTTTATATACTTGTAATACTAAATGATTCTGGTTTTCTTTGATAACTATCATTTTAGGGTGTTGAAGGTTCGTGCACACAGTGAATCTTGTAGAGCTGTTAGATTCATCAACGAAGGACATGGTAATGCAGAACATTGTTTTTATACCATACAACCATGATTGACTTTTACTTTCTCATAAATAGAGCTTGATGTCATTTTACTGTTTGTGGATATGTGTTTGCCATCAGTAATCCTCACGGGCTCTCCAGACTGTTCCATCCTGGCCACTGATCTTGAAACAGGATCTCTTGTTGCTCGTCTTGAAAACTCTCACGAGTATGCGTCCTTTATTCTACTAGAGGGGGAATATTTATTATTATTACTAAGAATCAATAATAAACAATTATCTTGTCTGCAGGAAAGCTATCAATCGGTTGGTTAATCTCACAGAAACAATAATAGCTTCTGGAGGTGATGAAGGGTGTATAAAGGTTTCTTACTTGTTATATTTCATTCACTTAAATATCTTTCCATGACTTAACCTTTTCCAATCTTGGCTGACTTTTATCTATCCTGTTGCATTCAAAGGTCGAGATTTGAGATTATCAATCTAGGTGTTGCAATTTCTACCCATTCACATATGAATGAGTTGTTAGGTTGTAATTTATCTCAAATGGGTTAATTAACATTCTTTAGCTAAAATAAGAAATGAGGAAAAGGTCAAACAGGTTGAAAGTTCCTAAGCCCAATTTGAATGCATTGTTCTGTTTGAATATATTTTGGATTATATTGTTTTTATAATTATAATTAAGGCGTTAATTATCTACAAAAAATCTAAAAGGTGGCCAAGTGCTAGCTGGCCAATACAATCTAACTTGGCTCGTAGCCTCATACATAACTGTCTAAACTCCAACCTATTTTGACATGTACTAGAAAATAAACTGTCTAAATGTGAACGTGTTTGACCTGTTACACAACACAACCCACTCATACTGCGATCTCTAAATCAGACCTTCCTGAGTAGTGTTGCCTCAGCTCCTCCTTGATTGTCACCACTCCCTGGTTTATGTTATCTCATTTGACCCTTAAATGTGTGGCAATAAGTTGATCTTAGCAGTAACATATATGCCATATTTATCTTGTCTAGGTATGGGATACAAGACAACAAACTTGCTGCAATTCATTTCAAGTTCATGAAGAGTATATCACTGATATGACCTTTGAGCCGGATTCCATGAAACTTTTAGGAACAAGGTAGTAGAAAATGCCCCTTCTTCTGTTTCAAATGAAGAGTGTCCATATTTTGAAATTTTGACCTTCTATCTGACCCAAGTATCTTCAGTTTGAAGTTCTTACTTATACCTTTCTATGTTGTGAAACTCTTGTTTAGTTATTCACTAGAACAATACACTTATACAGTGTTTAACATTTTCCAACGAGAAAAAGTAAACATGTCACACAGATTGGTTGACTCAGGTTATGTACTTATGTTTTTTAAAGGAACTGGTAAAAATGGGAAATGATAAAAACATAGTTAACAAGTAAACTGGCCAAATGGGTTGAAGTTGATTTAAAATTCAACGTGAAAGGAAAAGGTGTCATACAAATTTGTTGAATCGGGCTATGTTTTAAAAATAGCTGGCAAAAATGGTAAATGATGGAAACATAGTTAAAAAGGAAACCGACCAAACGGGTCTATGTTGTCTGAAGTGTATGTTTTTGTAGAATCCCAAATCTTAGTTTATTAATGGGTAGAACTTGCTTTCTTGATCAGTTTTCAAATATTAACTTGTTATACAGTATTTCTTTACTCTTTAATTTTTTGGAAGTTTACAATATTGGTCATCTGTTTTGATAACATCATTGCATTTTCATTTAAATTATCTAGTGGAGATGGCACTCTATCTGTTAGTAATCTGCGAAGTAACAAGGTATGCATCTCTTTCTTAGGGATGTTTATGTAAAACTATATTTCCTGCACCTTAATGGTTACATATCTAATCTTGCTTATAATGGTAGGTTCAAACCCGATCAAAGTTTTCTGAAGATGAGCCACTATCAATAGTGATAATGAAGGTATGAGTGCTATATGTCATATTATATTCAGAATTTGTTATTTACTTAAGCCATGGTTTGGTACTCAGAATACTCTTGGGGTTTTTTCAAAGATTGCAGGTAATATGAACGTTAATATGTTGTTAAAGTATTTGCAAGTTGCTTTTGGAAATATGAAGTTCTGCTGCAGTACTAATTCATATCTGTGGAAAGTGTTGCTTATTAATTTATCTTGTATTATTGTAGCGATCGCTTTACGGCTCTCTCTCCAAATCCAGTGAATGCGTTATTAAAGGTTGGCTTTTCAGTTTTTTTAATTTTTCGCAGTTCAGGCTACGATTGTTCATAGTTTATTACCATCAGTGTTATAATCATAGATAAAGTATGTCTCTTTACATATTCTTTAGCTTGATGAGGATAGAGTTATGGCTGGAACTGAAAATGGTCTCATCAGGTAAGAAGGTATTTGTAATTACCTTGTTTAATCAAGTTTTTGTGTGTTTTTGAGCTTCTGTTTGTATTTTGTTTAGTTTGGTAGGTGTATTACCAAACAGAGTAATTCAGCCAATTGCAGAGCACTCAGAGTATCCCGTTGAACGTCTTGGTATTCTCATCTATAGTTTGGATACGTAGTATATGTAATTATGTACTCCTGTGTTATATGTGCTAGAGGAGACAGTTTATGCTCATTTATATAAAAGTTGGCGAATTTAGGTTATATGTGTTTACAAAAAAAAGTCAAACAAGTAATAATTAAGAGATGTAGCTACAAAAGAATTTGGCAATATTGCCAAAAAGTTGTCATAATCAAGTGTTTGCATCACAACTTTAATTGCCGTACTCAGGAAAACTTGATCAATTCTTAATACAGTTTGTGTTCTCATAATGAATATTTTAATTATATATGAAGTAAAAAAAAGTTTGAGGAAAAAATGTTGGTGGGTTAACCCGACCCACTTGTTCTGACCAGCCTTAAAGTCTACCCAATTTCCCCTCTTATCTAATCTGCCAGTTTTGACACCCCTGTTTAGTGTATGCATAATAAATCCACCAGACAAAAATGGCCAATTATATAAATGACAATTGTAATATTATGGAGGTGAATGTTAGTCATCTTCCAATGGAACTGGAACGTTGTAGAGGTTGCACTTTCAACCCAATATATGAAAATGGTGGGCCATTTTGGGTTGTATATGGTTACTAACAGGTTACATGAGTAACCTATAGAAGGTTGGCTAAAAATGAAATGGCTCAAATGGATCAAATGCATTGAATGTGTCAAAATTTGTCCAATGTGTATTGAAATCCTTACAAGATTCTAAATCATTTTAGTTAAAAATAAATATGTTGTTAGTTTGATCATGTTATAATTTATCTCCTTATTTTATATATGGTGTATTTACAAAATTGATAACGTTTTGGTTGGTCCGCCCCAATCCCATTTTGACCAAACTGTTTTGCCATATCTAGATTCTTTAATAATACCTTAACTTCAATGTTAATGTAGCTTTCTAGTTGCTAGTTGCTAACATATAGCCTCTAACACGTGCCTTTCGTCTGTATCACTTTCTTATGATAGAAAGTTTCTTAGAAGCATATCACATGATTCGATATTGAAGGTGCGTAAGTTGTGCTTCTATGTTCTTTTTAATCAGATAAGTGAAACTGTTACCATCATGTGCAGCTATGGGATATAGATAGTCTACTGCAAGATTCTGGAAAGACAGTAAAGGGTAAATCAGATGGTGACAGTGATGATGATGAGATGGATATGGATACTGATGACGCTCCTCAACAACCATCTAAAGGTAGTGCCTTAGGTTGTTTCTAGGGTTAATGTTTTAGGAATGTATTAAAATTTACACTTTTTTCTGTTTTATGTATTTCATGTTTTTATTTTTTATTTTTATTTTTATTTATTATTTTTTTTTGAACAGCAGAGATATTATATATATAAAATCGGCTAACCGGTTGAGAAGGACTCAACCAGAAGCAGGATCGATATTACATATGAAGGAGAGGGTTAATTATCCACTCTACCCAAGTTATACTTGACTTCTTACTCCTACTAGAATACCAAAAAAACGTGTAACTAACAATTGTATCAAATAATATTGACTCTCTAGAAGTGTCACGAGAAAAGACTTCATTATTTCGAAACTTCCAAATAGAGCACCAGCCGCAAAAAACAATGGCCTCCACGACATTTCTCTTTGCCAAAGAATAATGACTAACATCCACCTTGGCGACTACCTCTCCAGGATTGAGAAGCACGAACGATCCAACACCTAGCCATTTATAGTTCTATTGTATGTATCAAAAGTTTCTAAAATGTCTAATATATGTATTTACGTCAGTGTTGATACACACAATAAAACCTTTTTTAGAAACTTTAATACATACATTGAAAACTTTAAACATACATTTGACAGTTTAGAAATTTTACTACACACATTAGAAACATTGATACATACGATAGCAGAAAGTGTAAACTTTAATACACTTTCAAAAGGGGTGTTTTAATGTATTTTGCTGATGTGCTGCTTGTTTAAGTTGCAACGTGGCAGTCGGAGAGTTTGACACATCATCAAAACGTCACCAAAATACACTAAAACATACTTTCTGAAAGTTTGGTGCATTAAAAATAACAAACTTAAGCTGGGTACACATTATAGACATTGAATACAAGTTAGATGCATTCCCAGACACTAAACCCAAACATTAACCCTTGTTTCTGATTCTAGTAGTAAACGATCCTCGCAATTCATTTTCATGAAACTCTATCCCCTCGTTTGGATTGGTTTTTACTTTGTACACCTTTTTAGAATGCCAACTGAATTGTAATTGTTGTTTTAGAATACACATAATAGACATTGAATACAAGTTAGATGCATTCCCAGACACTAAACCCAAACATTAACCCTTGTTTCTGATTCTAGTAGTAAACGATTCTTGCAATTCATTTTCATGAAACTCTATCCCCTCGTTTGGATTTTGTACATCTTTTTAGAATGCCAACTAAATTGTAATTATTGTTTCAGAATACAATCAAGCAGTCCATTCATTCACCCGTATATCTGACATTGCGTGATTTATCTGCTTTACTCTGTAGGTACAAAGCGGAAAAACAATGGAGGAGCTAAAGGCCTCGATAACTCAAGTAATTTCTTTGCTGATCTGTAGCTTATACTACTCAAGGCAGTTAGTTATGTCACCATGCAAAAAGGCACTCAACTCATCGTGCTGAAAAGGGAAATTCATTTGCCTTTTGTGTAAAAAATTGTGATGCTGGGGTTTATACTTATTCTTTTAAGTTTCTTTTTGATTTACTATATACATCTTTCCAAAACTTCCATAGACAAGTTCTAACGGTTTGCATCTTTTTTTTTTCCCTTAGTAATTCTTAAGCTTAGTTTTCGGAAACTTGTTCTGAAAGATGTTTCTATTTGTTTGTTATTCGTGGTATTTTGAATGCTGGAGAGAATGTCGGGAGTTGGTAATGGTTCGAAGTAAGGGGGGTTGGGTTGACATTTTCACTTCATTTCTATGTTGGTTACCCATTATGAATACTTAATTCGTTAATAGTTACATCAGTCTAGTTTGTTGTGATTAAAATGATTCATGACGTTTTATGTTTTTAACTACAATCCTGATGAACTTTTTCTCGTTTGTGTATCGTTAGTGCCAAGTGTCAATTTCTTTCAAATGTTGAGCCGGAAACCGAAATACCAAAAAAATCAAACTAAACAAACCGAACCAATTAAAAACTGACAATTTGGATTTCAATTTTTGAAAATCAAACTTATCGGTTTGGCTATGGTTTTCACTATAAAAACTGGCTGAAAAATTCGAATTGAACTGAAGTATTCAAATTTATATATAAATACACACATGTATGTATGTAGTTTAACTTTTTAAATTCAAGTGTTGGACTCATTTTCGAAGTACTTATGCACTATAATACTAGATATAATATGAGTGTATAATACTAGATTACAATCCTAGATATAACACGAACCTTGGTAAAAAAACAGAATATTAAATTGGAGGGTACCGTGACCCTGTACTATATTCAATGGTATTCATCTGCCCCGCCTGCAAGAAGCATTAACGCCGGACAAATAACATGTACACATATCACCCAAATGTATTGAGGCACGGATTTGAAACCCTGACCTATAGGTCACATATGTGAAGTATGAGTGTTTGCGGTGGTGGTACCACTAAACACTAACCGTAGTACTTATACAATATAATACTATATTGCAACACATGCTCTTTCACAGAAATACACACAATAAATATCATTTTGACATTGATGCTCATGAGTGTTATCATATAATTTTAGTAGTATACACTATTATTTGTGCATAAAATCATCATAACCTTTCCAGCACCAATCGTGACCAACAAAGAGAGATGGGTCACATTCTATTATTGCTTTACATAATTACAGGTTCAACACAATCTACTCATTGATAATAAAACCACAATGTAAGCCATAACATTAAACTAGTTGTGTAAAGGTTCAATCCCATTACCATTGAACTAAACCACCGTAGTTCGAACATAAGCTAGTAACGTTTCAAATGGTAGTGAATAGCTACATAAAGTCTTCGTTTAGGATTAAGATCCTCTCAAGTTACAAAATAACCACTTAATAAGGGCTCTTAGCCTAGAGCGACCTTTCAACATAGAAGTTGAGGGTTCAAGCATCACTTAAGGCAGTGTGTGTGTTACATTGTAGCATTTCCGTTTTAAAAAATATATATATAAATAACAAAATAACCCAATAGAGTATGTTTGTAACTTTTTATAAATCTTTTATCATATTCTTAATTTCAATTTCAACTTTGGTACAAATATATCACGCATAGTTACTCTAGTTGTCGAAGTTGCAAAATCTTGTAAAAAGAATAAAAAGATAGTTGCAACATAAGCTAAATTAAATGCACTACAACTTTCTATATATATCACAAAATTCATTGAGTAAACTCACTTGTTTTCAATTATACATCATCACTTATTACATTCCCTTATATAACATTTACCAAGGGTAAATGATGCTATTCATTTAAGAGTAGATGAATAGTTAAAATCAAAAAAATTATTACATAGTTGTGTTTATATATTTCTTAATCAAATGCGGTGATGGTAGTGGTTATCAATATTACTATTTGTATGTTTTGTTTAACGTGTGAGATAAGGTAAAAGAAAACAATCCCTTTTACAGTTTTACCTACTCATTTTGACTCATAGTCTTACTTATTTACAGCCATGCTCCCATCCCTTATTACCCCCTAATATCAATCGAGTGGCTTTATGAATAGTAACTTTTATTTTATTAAGTGGCAGATTTATATATATATATATATATATATATATATATATATATATATATATATATATATATATATATATATATATAATAAGCTTGATAACATTAATAACAAAGTTGTTTGTAGCTTGATGGTTTATGCATTTATCATACATGCGGAAGAAGCTCAATTCTAGCCTCATGGTCGGCATATTGATTTTTACTTCTTTTTAATTGTTACTACTATTATTATTAAAACACCCCATTTTTAACAACATATTTTATTATATTTACAAACACTAGAAACGAGTCCCAAACCATTTTTACATATACCAAAATTTATATTTTTCAAATCATCACACTTATACTTTTAAAGTTACAAAACAAAGTACTATCGGTCGGGTGTTATATGAGTTTCCCAAAAAAAACCCAATGATTTCCAAAAATATCAGAGTAGTCGCTACATTAGTCAAACATTTCATTAAGCATCCAAACGCCCATTCCCTATTCCCAAACATAATCTGCAAAATGTTAAATACCGAGGGGTTAGCTCATAACTAAGTGAATGAAACTGTAACCGACAATTCAATCCAGAAATAACAAATTTTACAACCAATAAACACATAAGCACATAATGGTAAAGAGGACCGACGGTTCCTGATTAGCCAATCAATAATCAAAGAACACCTTAAATAACAGGTATGCCATCACAGTGATTTACCGATACTTTGAAGCTATCTTCACTGACTAGGGTTCATCCATCAACTATGTGTATCGAAAACCCCGCCAGCCAAACAATAGCAACAAACCCAACCAGTGTTGACCTCTGAATAATCCACATAGTCACATAATGCATAATAGTCATGCCATCATGGAATAATAACAACCAATCAACCAAAATCAACAATAACAATAACCCAAATGATTAAACAATCAATAACCAATAACAAAGAAGGTTGGGTCGAACAAAGGGTTACAATCCCACTCACCAATTACCCCAGTTGTCCACTCAGTAGTCTAATGTCACTGAGTTTTCTCCGTATCTGAGAATATAAATAAATAACGAGTTAGTACTCATTTCATAATCGTATAACATTTGTCAATGCATTGTATCAAAATAATAATCAATAGCCTTTTATAACAACTCAGTCATATTAAACATACTCCTATGAGAGGAAATATTTTACTCTTTAATTTCATTGCCCACTTCTATTTTTAAAGTCTTTGATATATAAGCTCTAAAATACTTTATACTATCATTATCTATTCATACATGTACGTACGTTTGATGTGTGATGTCGTGTAAACGGGGTTTTATTTTAAAATGGAAAATACCTAACTTACTATACACAACACAGGCAAGAATACCTGATCATATATAGTATAGCTCAGTAAGTCCGAGTCGAACACAGGGAACAGATGTCAATATTAACAAATTGGAAATTGCTACAATTAAATAAAGCAGTAAAAGTGGTGACGTTTTAGTTCCGTTCGAACAAATAAGTAACAATTATAAAAGAAATGATTAAATAAAGAAAACTAATTTATTAAAATAAAGAAATACAAAAATAGCTTAATTAAAATAAAATGTTTAATTCAGAAGGTAAAAGAAATGCATTTGCTTAGATTAGTTTCCTTAAAATCCGGATATCATTTCATTCAATTGCTCACGTATGGATTCTATCGTGCCCTTTCAAATATATCAATCCTCCTTACAAGATAAACCGAATTCAACACAATTAAGAAAGACACAAGGTTGTTTTCAACACATTAACAGTTCAATTTAATGTTGTCCACAAAACTGTATTTCAGATTAATTCAACACCGTCTATGTGATTTATTCTTTTGACTTGAATCAACAAAGTCTATAACCGATTAAAGTTATCTCGTCTATTAATAATCATTACTAACTATTAACCCTAGCCCGTCAAACTCAATATATTCGGCAATAATTATCAACCAAAATCAACAACTATCAATAAATTCACAACCACTAGGAAATCAATCTCAACTGATTATGAACTCACGCTAGGTAATCAGCAACAATCATTAAATACCCAAGGATTAACGAATAAACACATAAACATTGAATAAAATCCGATACATTCGCAATTATAACAATCAATCCGTCAATTAAGTATTCTCATCTAAGCAAACACATAATAGAACTAGCCAATCATATTATAACAGAAAATCAGATTCACATTCAACATCATAATCATAATCGAATGAAAGAAATGAATGAATTCGAACCGAAATCGTGAAATAATGAATGAACGAATGAAAACCCTTCAATCTTCTTGCTATTCCTCCTTCTAAATCTCTGGAAATAGGGTTGAGAATGAAAGAAAATCGTCTGGAGAAAAAGAATGGTCAAAAGTTATGCAAAATGAGGTAAAATGAGCTTTTTAGGGTTTCTGCCGAGGCGATCCATACGCCGTATGGATTTCCATACGCCGTATGGATCACGAAGCCCATGGATCTGACCCGCGTCTTCTGGCGGCCCGGCTCAGCTGATCCATACGCCGTATGGATTCCATACGCAGTATGGATTGAAATTTCCAACTTCTCAGCCAATCGACCTCCATTCTTCAACCTTTATTCTTTTTTCTCTTCTTTTCTTCGATTCTCGCACATTTTCAGCTTCTATTCCGATTCAAGCTCCAAATAATTCCTAAATGCAAATATGAACGAAATGAGTATCGAATTCAAATAAAATGCATAAGAAATTAATCAAACTAAGGGGTAATTAGTACTATAAAATAGCACATTTTGGCGTTCATCAAACAAAACCCCACTTGAATCCTACTTGTCCTCAAGTGGACTGCCGATTCAAAAATTCAAAACTTTAAATATGAACGGCAAACAATGGATAAAAGTACTTACAAACTACACAGCATTCGACAAACCAAAATTTTATCTTAAAATCAATTCTTCCTTAAAACTCAGCAATCAAGAAACTCTACATGGGAAGCCATTCTAACAGATTATTGTTACCCATAAAAGATAATTCACTCAGATTACCGATATTGTTTTCCACTTAAACAATCTATATTTCAGAAATTGAGCTTAACTTATTATTATTCTAGCAGGCCTTACCCTTGATTTTCAATAGCAAAATACTCTCATATAGATAACGCATCACAATTCTCCAAATAATGAACATCCAATTAAATCAATCATTTTTCAAACCAAGACATTGGTGACAGGTCTGTACCTTAGTACAACAGAGCGACATAACTTGGCTTTGGTTTTTCAATTTATGAGTCTTTTGTACTCATTTATTTTTATCTATTTTGATAACAAATATACTGACGGAAACCAGGTCTGTACTTTCGTACAACAGAGGAGACAACACCCAGTATATTCCTAAATGATGATTATCAGGATCCCAAAATTATGGATTATAACACGCTATCATACAAGAATTAAGACTAAAGTCATACCTTGCTAAAAGATCCTCACAGGATAAATCCCTACTTAAATCATTACATTTCTTACTAGCTCAATACCTTCATATAGATTGCCTATCGGTACATCATAAGATGAACTATCTAATATTTAAAATTAAATTTATTTCATTCTTTGCATTCCCAAAGCATGTTACAAGATTGCTAAACTTTACATAGAAACAATTTTAAAACAAAAATTCGGGCTGAAAAATGACTAACACATAGAATGCCTTCTTTTCCTCCATCCCCCACTTAGAAACATGCAATATCCTCATTGCAAAAGTAAATAAAAACAAAGGGAATAGAAAAGAAATGAAACAGAAAACTCCCCTGATTAGAAGGCAATTTGCTTGAAGGACTTCATTCAGAAATAAAATACACAGCACACTTCCGTAGGCAACACGATTGCATTTAGCACACGCAATAAGCCTTTAAACCCCTCGGTATCCCGAGTGGACGAGTTGTAGTCTCGTGAGGGTTTCCAGAGAACACACCCACAAAGTTCAAACCTGAAGACAAAAATAATAAAACAAAATATAAATTAACAAAATAACGGGTTGTCTCCCGAAAGCGCTTTTGTTTATCACGTCGGTAAGCTCGACATCTTGCTTCGCCACTTAATTCAAATCCATCTCCAAATCACGCTTGGAGTCCCTTATATCACCATAGTACTTCTTCACTCTACTTCCATTGACCTTGAAAGTTTTTCCAGAATATCCTTGCAAATCAACAGCTCCAAACGGATAAACCTTGTCAACAACAAAAGGACCAGTCCAGCGTGTCTTTAACTTTCCTGGAAACAGATGCAATCTAGAACTATACAACAGAACTTTATCACCTTTCTCGAACGTATGGTTTGACCTAAGATGAGCATCATGCCATTTCTTAGTTCGCTCATTGAACAATTTCGAATTGTCATAAGCATTTATTCTCAATTCATCCAACTCGTTTAACTGTTCCATTCTTTCTTTTCCAGCTAACTTTTCATCAAGATTGCACTTTTGTAAAGCCCAATATGCTTTATGCTCTAACTCAAAAGGTAAATGACAAGCTTTTCAATAAACAAGGCGATAAGGCGTTGTTCCAATTGACGACTTAAATGCTGTTCGTGCCGCCCATAATGCATCATCCAACTTGTATGACCAATTCTTAGGGTTTCCTTCAACTGAACATTCTAAAATACGCTTCAACCCTCTATTAGTCACTTCCACTTGACCACTCGTCTGTGGATGATAAGCAGTTGAAAACTTATGTCTAACTCCGTACTTTCGCAGCACTTTTTCCAATTGCAGATTTGTGAAATGCGTCCCTCGATCACTAATCAAAGCTTTTGGTGCTCCAAAGCGCGAAAATAACTGCTTAAGAAAATTTACCACAACGCGAGCATCATTGGTGGGTAATGCCTTTGCTTCGGCCCACTTAGAAATATAATCCACAGCCACAATGATGTATTTGTTTCCATTGCTAGGTGGAAAAGGGCCCATAAAGTCTATACCCCAGACATCAAAAATCTCGCTTACCATAATTGGATTTTGCAACATTTCATCCTTCTTTGAAATTCTCCCAGTACGTTGGCAGGCATCGCATTCCTTCACATACTTGAATGCATCCTTATAAACTGTTGGCCAATAAAAACCTGCCTCGAACACTTTCCTTGCAGTGTAGTTTGGACCATGATGTCCTCCAGCCGGACCATCATGACAGTGCTCTAATATAATATCACATTCCTCTCCAGCTACACATCGTCGGACAATTCCATCAGCACACTGTCTGAACAGATATGGGTCTTCCCAAAAGTAATAACGTAAAATGAGAAAAACCTCTTTCTTTGGTTGAAATCCAATCCGGGTGGCAGAGTCTTTGTAACTAGAAAGTTTGCAATATCAGCGAACCATGGAAATTCATTCAGAATTGCTTTCAACAAGCTTTCGTCAGGAAATTTATCTTGAATTTCCGTTTCGTCCAACTTATCCAATTCCGGATTCTCTAGTCTTGACAGATGATCTGCAGCTAGATTTTCCGCTCCCTTCTTATCACGAATCTCAATGTCAAACTCCTGCAATAACAAAATCCATCGCAACAACCTTGGTTTTGCATCTTGTTTTCCAAACAAGTATCTTAATGCAGAGTGATCGGTAAAAATAACCGTTTTTGACAGGACCAGATAAGAGCGAAACTTATCAAATGCAAAAACAACAGCAAGCAATTCCTTCTCAGTCGTAGTGTAATTCTCCTGTGCACTCGTCAAAGTCTTGCTTGCGTAGTAAATAGGTTGAAACTTCTTATCAACCCTCTGACCTAAAACTGCTCCCACAGCGTAATCACTGGCGTCACACATCAATTCAAATGGAAGATCCCAATTCCGACTTATCATAATTGGTGCAGATACCAATTTCTCCTTTAAAATCTTGAACGCATCTTGGCACTCCTTTGAAAACTCGAACTTAGCTTCCTTTTCCAACAACTTGTTCATAGGACATGCTATCTTTGAAAAATCCTTGATGAATCTCCTATAGAATCCAGCATGTCCTAAGAAACTTCGTATTCCTTTAACATTTGTCGGATGAGGTAGCTTTGCTATCGCCTCAATCTTTGCTTGATCAACTTCAATACCAGCTCTCGAAATTTTATGCCCCAACACAACTCCTTCTCGTACCATGAAATGACACTTTTCCCAATTTAAAACGAGATTTGAACTCTCACACCTTTGCAACATCCTCTTCAGATTCATCAGACACTTATCAAAAGAATCTCCAAACACAGAGAAGTCATCCATGAATATTTCCATGCTGTCTTCTTCCATATCATGGAATATTGCCATCATGCACCGTTGAAATGTGGCGGGTGCGTTACAGAGACCGAAAGGCATTCTCCGATAAGCAAAAGTTCCGAATGGGCAGGTGAAAGTAGTCTTATCTTGATCATTTGCATCAATTGGGATTTGGAAGTACCCGGAGAATCCGTCTAGAAAGAAATAATACTCTTTTCCGGCTAGACGTTCCAGCATCTGATCAAAGAATGGCAAGGGAAAGTGATCCTTGCGTGTCGCATCATTCAGCTTTCTATAATCGATGCAGACCCTCCATCCAGTAACAGTTCTTGTGGGAATTAACTCATTCTTCTCATTAGCAACCACTGTCATACCTCCTTTCTTAGGCATAACATGAATAGGGCTGACCCATGGACTGTCAGAAATCGGGTATATCAATCCAGAGTCAAGTAATTTAATGATTTCCTTCCTCACAACATCTGTAACCTTAGGATTCAATCGTCTTAATGGTTGCACAACTGGTTTAAAATCAGACTCCATAAGGATCTTGTGCGTACAATATGATGGGCTGATTCCCTTGATGTCACTGATCGTCCAGGCTATAGCATGCTTATGTTCCTTCAAAACTTTTAGCAGACTTTCTTTTTCTTTTGCTGATAGCTTGGATGAAATGATAACTGGCAAATCCGACTCTCCTTGAAGGTATGCATATTCCAATTGGGTCGGTAAATCTTTCAACTCTAACCTTGGTGGTTCTTCGAAAGAAGATTTACATGCCAACACCTCTTCTCGCGAGCAGGGAATCCCATGCATAGTGATGCGAGTCTCTTTCTTGACTAAAATACCATTAGTCTCAACCGATTCTTCAGTCTCAGCCGGCTGATCACCTTCTACTTCCTCATCACTCTCGAACTCTAACTCCTCAAGCATTTTATCGAATTCTTCGATATCTCTAATTGCTTCTATGCTTCCCGTCCATCCTTCCAGGATCATGGGATCAAGATCTTCATCTTCCATGAGACTTTGAAGGAATTCTTCATCATCCGTCATTTCTCTTGCACTCACAAAGTAGCACGTATCATCAACTGCAGCAGGATATCGCATTGATTTGTTGACATCAAACACTACTTCATCTTCTCCTAACCTAAGAGTGATTTTTCTATCATGAACATCAATCAATGCCCTTGCAGTGGCTAGAAAAGGTCTTCCCAAAATGATAGGTACCTTTTTATCTTCAACCATGTCTAGAATGATGAAATCACACGGAAAAACAAACCTATCCACCTTAACTAGCACATTCTCTACCATGCCCCTAGGATATTGAACCGAACGATCTGCTAACTCAATGCACATTCTAATTGGCTTTGGTTCCCCTAACTTAAGTCGGGCATACATAGTATAAGGCATTATTGATATGCTTGCCCCCAAGTCAGCCAATGCATGAGTAAGGTCTAAACTTCCAATCAGACAAGGAAGGGTAATACTCCCAGGGTCTTTCATTTTCGGTGGAAGTTTATTTTGCATAACTGCTGAACATCTCTCGTTCATTGTCACCGTGGTCGCCTCTGCCAACTTGCTCTTATTAGTTAAAAGTTCCTTCAGATACTTTGCATACTTTGGCATTTGAGCAATGGCTTCCACGAATGGGATGTTAATGTGCAGTTGCTTCAGATTCTCTAGGAACTGGTGGTATTGAGCATCATCTTTCCCTCTTCTCAAAGCTGCTGGATAAGGTGGTGGTGGTGCATGCTCCTTAGCATATTGCTTATCTCTTGCAATTTGTTCAGCCTCAGTGTCCACCTTGGGACTTTCCATAACTTCTACTTCCTTCTCTTTTTGCGGTAGGGGTTGAGAAACAGGTTTCTTCTTTGAGACGGGGTCTTCAAAACCCCTTCCACTCCGGGTGATCACTGCTTTCGCCTGATCCCGTGGATTGGTTTCAGTGTATCCAGGTAGGGTCCCAGGGAATCTTTCTTGAAGAACTTTGGCTATGTTGGAAACATTCCCTTCAATTTGCTTAATCGCAGCTCCTTGGTTTCTCAATGCAGCGTCGGTGGCATCCATTCTTTGTCCAGAGCTCGTAATGAATTTCTCATTGGACGTGAGAAACTTACCCATCATTTCTTCTAAGTTAGCTTGCTTGTCCGAAGATGAGGCACCTGGCTGCTCCTTGGTGAAAAATCCAGGTTGAGTCTGGCGAAACGGTCGCCCTCCATCTTGGTATGGTCTTCTGAAGAAATTTCCACCGCCCTAACGATATGGTGCTTGAGCTTATCCATACTTGACTTCTTCAGTCTGTTCTCCCGTTCTCATCTCGGTGCAATCCTTTACTAAATGGCTTCCTCCACAGTTGTCGCATCCCACTTGGATAGCATGGACAGTCTCAGTAACCTTCTTGATATCTCTGCCCATGTTGTCTAGCTTAGCGGTGATGGCTGCAAATCCATCTTCATCATTCACAGACCTCTTCCGTCTAGAAGTGCCATCATCCCATAACTGAGAGTGTTTCGCTTGATCGCGAATGGCAGTCAAAGCATCACGAGGGACTTTCTTGGGAATAGGCCCTTGGGAATCCAGTTGCTGTCTCGTAGCACGATCAACTCCTTTATAGAAAATACTCACGACTTGCTGATCGTTCAGGTCGTGCTGCGGGCACTTATGCATCAGGTCCTTATATCTCTCCCAAGCTTGGTGTAGTGACTCATCCATTTCTTGCTTGAAATTTCTGATTTCGTCAATCATCTTTGAAGTTTTGGAAGGAGGACAATACATCTTCAGAAACTTCGTGCGAAGGTCTTCCCATGTGGTTATGGATCCAGCTGGTTCGTTTTGAATCCATCTCTTTGCAGCTCCCTTGAGTGTGATTGGGAATACCCTGAGCATAACTTGATCGCGTGTGATGTTAGGAACGTTGAACATATCGGCTATCTCAACGATTTTCTCCACATGATCATTAGCATCTTCTCTTTCTTCTCCTCGGAAAGGATTCTCCCTAAGCTCCTTGAGGAACTGTCCCTTGATTTCGAACTCCACATCTTGTGCAATCGCTGGCCTTACTACTCCAGTGCTACGGTCATTACGCATCCGACTCTAATACTCTTCGAGCGTTATGTTAGCGATATCTTCTGCCATTGCGTCTCTTGGGTCTGCTTGATTGATCAGAGGTTCGAATAAGGACCGAAGATACTCTCCAAAATCTCCTTCTAAATATGACGGAAGGTTGTGGTGTAAACTTGCGTTGGGGGGAACAGAAGCAAACCGTCTCCTCTGATGAAAAACTCTTTCAGGATCTTCAAAAGGATCAGCGAGATGAGGATTCGTTGATCGGGTCATAAACTTCCTGTGATATAATTCCCGAATCAGTAGAACAAGACCCTAATTGAATTACTTACTAAACAATCCTAAACACAAAAATATAATTCGAAAAATAAATAAAGCAGAACTGAACTTAAATAACAATATACAAAGATCAAATTCCAAATTGTCAAATTAAAACAAACCGTTCCCTGGCAGCGCCGCCAAAAACTTGATGTCGTGTAAACGTGGTTTTATTTTAAAATGGAAAATACCTAACTTACTATACACAACACAGGCAAGAATACCTGATCATATATAGTATAGCTCAGTAAGTCCGAGTCGAACACAGGGAACGGATATCAATATTAACAAATTGGAAATTGCTACAATTAAATAAAGCAGTAAAAGTGGTGACGTTTTAGTTCCGTTCGAACAAATAAGTAACAATTATAAAAGAAATGATTAAATAAAGAAAACTAATTTATTAAAATAAAGAAATACTAAAATAGCTTAATTAAAATAAAAGGTTTAATTCAGAAGGTAAAAGAAATGCATTTGCTTAGATTAGTTTCCTTAAAATCCGGATATCATTTCATTCAATTGCTCACGTATGGATTCTATCGTGCCCTTTCAAATATATCAATCCTCCTTACAAGATAAACCGAATTCAACACAATTAAGAAAGACACAAGGTTGTTTTCAACACATTAACAGTTCAATTTAATGTTGTCCACAAAACTGTATTTCAGATTAATTCAACACCGTCTATGTGATTTATTCTTTTGACTTGAATCAACAAAGTCTATAACCGATTAAAGTTATCTCGTCTATTAATAATCATTACTAACTATTAACCCTAGCCCGTCAAACTCAATATATTCGGCAATAATTATCAACCAAAATCAACAACTATCAATAAATTCACAACCACTAGGAAATCAATCTCAACTGATTATGAACTCACGCTAGGTAATCAGCAACAATCATTAAATACCCAAGGATTAACGAATAAACACATAAACATTGAATAAAATCCGATACATTCGCAATTATAACAATCAATCCGTCAATTAAGTATTCTCATCTAAGCAAACACATAATAGAACTAGCCAATCATATTATAACAGAAAATCAGATTCACATTCAACATCATAATCATAATCGAATGAAAGAAATGAATGAATTCGAACCGAAATCGTGAAATAATGAATGAACGAATGAAAACCCTTCAATCTTCTTGCTATTCCTCCTTCTAAATCTCTGGAAATAGGGTTGAGAATGAAAGAAAATCGTCTGGAGAAAAAGAATGGTCAAAAGTTATGCAAAATGAGGTAAAATGAGCTTTTTAGGGTTTCTGCCGAGGCGATCCATACGCCGTATGGATTTCCATACGCCGTATGGATCACGAAGCCCATGGATCTGACCCGCGTCTTCTGGCGGCCCGGCTCAGCTGATCCATACGCCGTATGGATTCCATACGCCGTATGGATTGAAATTTCCAACTTCTCAGCCAATCGACCTCCATTCTTCAACCTTTATTCTTTTTTCGCTTCTTTTCTTCGATTCTCGCACATTTTTAGCTTCTATTCCGATTCAAGCTCCAAATAATTCCTAAATGCAAATATGAACGAAATGAGTATCGAATTCAAATAAAATGCATAAGAAATTAATCAAACTAAGGGGTAATTAGTACTATAAAATAGCACATTTTGGCATTCATCAATGTGCATTGTGAGACTAATAGCATTTAACAACAATATTTAATGGTGAAAGAAAAACACAATACAACAAATTCACATCTCTACATAAAATATGTACTCTTTAACTAAGATTATAGGTCAATCCTACTTGGTTAATCATATAACATTTTAACTCGCAATATCTTTACTATTTATGCTATATAGATTTACCATCAAGCAAAACTCTAATTCTTGTGACAATATATCCGTAATATACCTCTAACAAACGTGATAATATATGCATTCATATAACTCTAACATCTCTAACATATCTAATGCAACACATAGCACATAAACACATACATAGCATATATCTCAGTTTTCGTAAACAACACGGGTACTCACATTGCATTTCGAGAATAACGTATTCGCTACGAATACGATGATCCATGCATGCTTCATATACTTGTACATCTAGCTTTCTCTACTTGTACTTCATGCATCTTGACTTGTACTTTTAACTTCTTAACTTGTACTCTAAGTCTCTAACTTAATGTAACACCATTTCCTTCTTACTTCTTTTAATATCATTAGATTCTTTTACTTTTGGTACAGGAGACTTGTACACATTTTGCTCATTCACTCTTTTGTAAATATTGTCTACTGCCATACGTATGCCATTGAAACAAATGGAAAATAATCCCCCTTATTATAGTGATATTATGCTTAGTCACTTGTCTAATATAAACTAGACTTACCACATGTCTTGTATTCTTGACAACACCATCAACTAGGCTAATTACATGGCAATTATTAAAGCTTAGTCATTAATCTACTTTAAGATTTTATGGAAATAGTTGAAGGTTCATGTGGGTTGATGTATGATTCATCCAAATCCACTAACTCTTTAAAAACTTTTATTCAAAGTATAACACTTAAAACCTCTCATGCTTCTTTTAATTGTATCAAATGCTTTAAATGTTGTACCATGATTATTTAATAAGCATTACTACATGAATCATAAGTATCTCCTTTTATTTTGTATCATATACATGCACTCTCTTTATACACTCTCTTTATACATACTTTCACATAATTTATTATTATTTGTATAATTTTCAAGACAAGTACTATTTTATTAGTCACAATAAGTCATTTAACTATTTTCCAATTATTTTCAAGTAAACCAATTAAAATTATTTCCTATTACAATAATAATCATTTGAAAACTTTAAAAAAAATACTATATTATTTCTAGGCCCAAAATCCGGGTGTTACAATTATTATTATACTTTTTATATTATTATTTATTTATTTATCAAACTTTATTTATTTGTTGTTTATTTTCGTTTTTATACTGCTTATTTTTGTGTATTAATAATTTATTTTTTTAACCTTATTTATTTATTGTTTATTTTTGTTTTTATATTGCTTATTTTTGTATATTAATAGTTTCTTTTTGTTGTTATTATTACTTTGTTTCTATTGTTAATTAACTAAGCTATATTGTTTATTACTTTTTGCATATTTTCTCTTGATAAGTCATTAAGGAGAAAACAATTTGTTTATCAAACAATTTTCGCTTTATTACTTATTTCATTATTGTTATACATATATTTTTTTATATTATTATTTATTTATTTATCAAGCCTTCTTTATTTGTTGTTTATTTTTGTTTTTATATTGCTTTTTTTTTATAAATTAATAATTTTTTTTTGTTGAACCTTATTTATTTGTTGTTTATTTTTGTTTTTTTATTGCTTATTTTTGTATATTAATACTTTGTTTTTGTTGTTATTATTACTTTGTTTCTATTGTTAATTAACTAAGCTATATTGTTTATTACTTTTTTCATATTTTTGCTTTAATAAGTCATCAAGGAGAAAACAATTTGTAAAATTGATCTAAACAAAAAGTTAACTTATATGGATTTAGCTAATTTTAACTTACGACTATTATTTTGTATTATAAGTAGTTGATATAAGTAAACAACTGTTAAAACAAGTTTTATTAAATGACGAATACAATAACGAAATCGAATAAGAAGATCCCGTCGCAAAGCGCGGGCACTTCACAACAAATGCTTTTAGTTTCTTTTAATTTATCTTTGTTCTTTTCTCCCATCTTGATTCTTTCACAATTATTTGGTTGAAAGACAACTGTGAAAACAGGTTAGTAATGATGTTTTGAAGGGTTTAAAACAACATTGATGTAAGAAGATTAAATGAGAAATTCTTTCTTATTATTGCTAGACGATTCATCAGTTGCATCATCATCAGCCTCCATTTTTCGTTTTATGACTTCATTATTTCATTTTCACAATTTATGTATGATCATAATATGATTTCTACTCGACTTTGCTCATTAAACTCTTTTTTTTTTCTTTTCTTTCATGTTTTGCAAATATTTGAAGCTATTTGGTATCAATTATGCCGGTGATATTTGTGATGGATTTATTTTGGTTTTAATTATTGCATTTGGGGTTGGACATGAGTTAGTTTCATTATAGGTGTTTTAGCTTTTCACTATCTACAGTTCTACACGTGAAAGATAGTTGTATTATCCATAACAAGAAAGATGAGTGTCTCAAGTTTCAACAATACTTTTGAAAATATGGGTATCATATATATTTCACAATCTTAAGAATACGTTAATTCTATTGTAACATTATTTTGAGTAATTGCATGTTATATATGTATATATAACATGGTGCTTGGAATGGGATGTTTGGATCTGGAATATGCATATGGCGATTTCGAAGCTTCAAGTTTTGAATACATAGAGTTTGTGTGTTTTGTTTTCTGATCTTTTATCGTGTTTTACTCTATTTGGTAGTAGTTTGTTTTAACTTATGAGTTGCATTATTAGTAATATAGTTTGACGTCTAACGATGAGTTTTCTCTCTCTCTGACTAGGAATAGCAAGGAATTGAACCTCTCTTGGCGGTGGGTTTTGCCAGAGAGAGCAGACAAACGCCAAGAATTGCAGTTTTATGTCTTCATAATTCTCGGTCTTTGGGTCTCTGTTGAATCTTCTAATGGATGTGCACAGGTCCTTGATTTGCCGATGCTGATGGTCGTTAAATGGAAAGTCGGATTCTAAGAGAACTAGAGTAAGCTGATGAAGTATCTCCTTGCATCCTGAGTGGAATATGAACTTTGTTCTGGAGTTATTTTTCCGTTGTTGAATCTCGCGTAGATGGATCGTAACAAAAGTAGCGATATCAAGTGGTGATTCATATGTAACCCTAAAGGGTCGTTCGCGCCTTGATTCCTCCCAAACAAGATCACAAAGTTCTTCAATCAATAACTCAACTTGTTTTTCAATAGTGGAGTTGATAACCATATATCCGCTTTCTTTGGAACTAAGATGATCTTCTCTATTCAGCAAGTTAAGCAATGATGTGAGGTCATTCATTGTTAAGATGTCGGCACGACTGCTCGGATGTCCAGTAGTCTCTGTCATATGCGCTCTAATAGATCCTAAAATCTCCCATTGCTTTGAGGTGAATGGGATATTAGATGTTTTAAAGGCATTGTAGATTCTAGTGTATGTCTGTTTCTGTTGCTGGCAGAATTGTAGTTCAGCAGGGGAAAGAGTAAGCAATTTGACTGCGTTACTTATTCTTCCTACTGCTTTGTCGAATCTTTGGATGATTTCGTTGAGTACTTCGGGATCTGCAATGGTCGGTGGTTGGTTTCTGGTGCGTTTGGAATATTCCTCCAGTGTTTCTCTTCTCGTGGGATGGTTGTGGTTACTTCACGCCACTTCTTCAATGGTATATAGACTAGGTGGAAGTCTGCTTTTCTTATTTTCTTCTACCATCTTTCTTATCCCAATTTCTTCCATCGTTGAGTTTTTCACTGATGGAGATGCATTTTGCATTTCTTGTCTTATTCGTCGGAGGTCAATCGGGAAATATGGCGTGATTGCCATTTCCTTACTAGATTTACTTTCACTTGTTGACCTTGCAGTTTCTTTGTCCTCTGTGGTCTTATTCATGGAGATCATGTACATATCGGCTTGGTCTCCAACGTTAGGATTGTCGATATGGAAAGTGATGGTTTCTCCCTGAGACTGCAAACTAATGGTTTGTGCGAAGACGTTGATGATTGCCTTGGCCGTATTCATGAAAGGTCTTCCTAGTATGATTGGGATGTGTACATCTTCCTGCATATCCATTACTACAAAATCTGCTGGGTAAATAAATTTGTCAATCCTAACTAAAACATTTTCAGCTATTCCCCTAGGGTATTTGACTGATTGGTCAGCAAGCTGAATGCTCATTTCGGTAGGTCGAAGATTTTCTAACTCAAGCCTTTTGAAAAGCGAGTATGGCATGAGATTAATACTAGCTCCTAAATCGGCAAGAGAACAGATGATGCCTGAATTGTAGATAGAACAGGGGAGAGTAAAACGTCCGGTATCTCTGAGTTTTTCTAGAATGGTGTTTTTCAAGATAGCTGAACATTCCTCATTCAGCGGGACATTGGGTACTTCGGGTACCTTATCCTTGGTTGTTAGAAGTCTTCTGAAGTACTTTTTGGAGTGAACTTCAGAGGCGGTATCTAGGAATTTCCTATCAAGCTTAAAAGACTTAAGCTTGTCGGGTCGTTGTTTAAGACGAGCTGGAAATGGAATGTTTACTTTCCTATTTGGTGTAGATTCTAAATCTATTGTCGATGGGACAATAGGTGGTTCCTTCACCGGAGAAGAAACCGTAGGTGGGCTATGTGCTACCTGAGAGTCTTGAATATGAGAAGCCTCCTTATGACAACTAGTTGGACTATCCTGACGTTTAGTGTTAAGACGTTGTGCTACTTGTCCTAATTGGGATTCGAAAGCCTTTAACAAAGTCAGTTGATCTCTTAAGATGAGATCAGCTTGGTCTTGTCGAGCCGAGATTCCTTGAATGACTTGTATCAGGGTGTCGTCAAAACTAAAGGTTTGTGAGGAAGAGTGTTCAGAAGGTTGAGGTTGGTAAGTTAGTGGGCTATTCCTAGGTGGGTTAAAGGAAGGGTTAGTATTTGGCGGAGTTAGATGAGATTGGAAATTTTGGGCTGAGTGGTTCAAATTAGCACAATTAAGGCAGGTTTGAACTTGACAGACTTGTTGTTGTTGACTTTACAATTCCTTAATCTCCTTGATAGTTTTGATAACTTCATTTCCGAGTGTAGTTGGTGGATTCACTATTGAGGAGTGATTTTCACTGTTCCAGTCATGGTTGTGTACGGTCATTTTCTCAATAAGGCTCCAAGCTTCATTTGCCGTACAGTCTATGAAACTACCTTGAGAGGCGGTATCAAGTAAAGGACGGTGATGTGGGAAGAGACCATTGTAGAAAATGCGCAAATGATCTGAACGCTCAAATCGATGATTTGGATATTTCTTATGCAATCCCTTAAAGCGTTCCCATGCATCGTAGATTGATTCATCATGAACTTGGCGAAAGTTTATGATGTTGGACCTAAATGTGGCTTGTTTTGATGGGGGAAAATATTTGGCCAAAAATTTGGTTGCTAATTCTACCCAAGAGGTTATAGAGTTAAGTTCTAATCCCTCAAGCCAGGTTTGTGCATGAAGAGTGAGTGAATAGGGAAATAGGTATAGATAGACTATGTCCTGATTAACCCCAATCGGCTTAAAGGAGTTGGATAAGGAAATGAATTTGTCAAGGTGTGAGTTAGGATCATCATTTGGTAGGCCATGGAATTGACAGAGGTTTTGGACTAACTGAACAATGTGTGGCTTTAATTCAAATGAGGCTCCATCGGTTTCTGGATAGACGATTGGTCCTCCTCGACCTTCAATCAAAGGTTTAGAGTTATCAACGAGAGTAATACGTGTAGCTGTCATAGTCTCGTTGGCAGGTGGTTGACTAGTTGAGTGGATAGGGATAACGTAATTTGTGAAAATAGTAAAATGAAGGAAAATTAAAGAAAGACGTAGGGGTCTAAGGAGAAGAGTTAATCCTAAAGGTTCACTAGCGAGCAAGTTCATCTTGACGCCTATGAATCGTACAGTTGGTTCCCCGGCAGCGGCGCCAAAAGCTTGATGTGCCACCAGCGGTCGGTAAGGGAAATTACTTACCCTTTGTCGTTGCACCGGCTACTGGCGACGAGCATCAGTGGGTGTTTTAAATTTGTAATTGCGGGGCCTAAGTTTTCCCTAACAATGCTAATCCTAAGGGTGAGCAAGTGGTAGGTGATGCGTGTGAAAGCGCGTCTTGTTTTATAATTTATAACTGAAAATACCTTATTAATACTATCACACAACCAGGCAAGAATACCTGATCGGAATAGTATCGGTATGGTAAGTCCAGGTCGATCTCAGGAACACAGGAATGGTGGTTTATTAATTAAAATAAGAAATAACTATTAACTAAGAAAACAGTAAATAAAAGGGGACGTTTTAGTTCCGTGCAAACATTAAATTGAAAGAAACAATAAAATAATAAAATACTTTAAATTAAATGACAAGTAGGAAACAATTGGAAGGAATAAGTAATTGTGTAAATAATTCCACTCAGATTCATATATTCCAATTCATTGCACGTTAATTGTTTAATTGTGATTTCTTTTATATCAACTTAATACCAAATTCTTCAATGATATTAAATTGAATGTGAACTAGCCAACGTTTCGGGTCCAACTAATTCCTACTGTCTAGGGTCCAACATGAAACATCGGTCCGATGTCACAAGATGATCAGTCAATTGTGTGTCTTTCCCTAAATCATGCATTAAACATTCACGATTGATTATAATTGATCCTCACGGTATGACTTAACAATACCTACTAATAATTACTTATTAGTCTTATTCATCTTAGGTTATTTAATTATTAGTCTCTTAACCTGTCAAACTCAATCTATTCAGCAATGGTCAAAACCTAAGTTCTAACCATCAATAATCAACCATCTCAAGGGAACTCAATCTCAATGACATAGTCAACCACGTTAAGTATTAACTAATAACCACTAATAAATAAGGATCAACGGATAATATAATCATCTTCAATCAAACAATTTAATAAACGTGCAATATAATCGGTCAATAATCATTATCCAAGTTTCATTACTACACAAATACTAAATATCAATTCATATTCAAATATGCATAAAACAAAATATTCAATATCAAAAACATAATTGTAATTGAATTAAATAAAAAGTAAATACAAACCAAATAATGAATCACTTGAAGATTAGTTGAAATGGATTCAATCTCACTTTTTGTGCCTCCAAAATAACCCTCAAAGTCTAACTTTAAAAACCCTAAATTAATTATATACAAAAAGTATCTGTCTCTGTCGAACTCACCTCGTCCAACTCTTTCTACAGCCGAAATATCATATATATGTGTGTGTTTGAGGTGAAAAGTGGCGTAAGGCACAACCCACCAGTCCATATGATTTGTTTTAGCCCAACTCCTTTAATCCTTGGGCTACACTCCATTTTTGGCCCAACTGCACGTGGACTTGGGCTCTGGACTTGCTGCTTCTCGACTTGGGCTGGTCGAATGGTCTTGGCCCAACTGTTTATTTTCCTGCGCAGCCCACCACCTTCTTGAATTGGATCTGGTCTTTGTTTCTTGCGCCACTTCTGCTACTTCTCGTAAACTAACTATCAAACAAAAGATCACATAGTCATTATCTATTATTATAGCTATTATTATTATTAGATTAGTTATTATTACTAACTACTATATGTACTACTATAATATATATACATATATACTGCGTACATATAGATTATATTTATATTCATATTTATTTAACTTATTATTTTAATACTAATACTAATATTTATATTATTTAACCCACACTAATTATTTGGTCCAACTCGTAAACTCCAATAAATCTCCAATCTAACTATTTTTGCTCAACTCATCTAACTTTTAGAACTCAAGTATTCACAAACTTTATTTATTTTCTCCAATCTTTTACCACTTTGTCCAAATCATATTTAGGTACAACTAACTTTTATACAAAAATTACTTTATTTACTCTATTTTAACTCATTTTCATTCCTTTTCTAATTCAAGCTCTATTTCTACATATTTTGTAAATATGAACGAAATAACTACATTTTATTAAGTAATTGTAACAAAAGTATACAAAAACTAGGGAATATTAGTATATAAAAGTAGTACTATTTGATGTTATCAGTAGGTATGACCTAGAGTCGTTCTTCAAACCAACTGAATTGAAACTAAGGCGTGGCAGATGAGGGCTTTCAAACTAGTGAAGGGTTTATAAAATAGTGGGGGAGTTTTGGTTTTCTCTATTAACTAACTTAGGCAAGTAAATAAAAGCGAAATAAAAATAAAACGTAAAGCAGATAATATAAAGATAGTGTTTGTTGAGATTTCGTTAATTAAGTTATGGGATGATATTTGGAGAAACTGTTTTGAAAGATATTAGTTAATTATCATTTTTAAATACTTGTATGTAAACACTAGATTCCCTACTAATTAAAATCCCATTACCATGTCACACCGGGAGCTAAGTTATGGTAACATTACAAAGTATTTAGAATAATAAGCAAAATCTTAATTATGGTTTAATAATACTTTCATATGAACGGGAACAAAATCTTAAGGTAATAGACATAACTGAATCATATAACGATTCCTCGTCATCCTAACAGATTCGTATATTTAAAAAGTTCATTTATGACTTTAAACCAGCCCTTGCTTAAGACTACCCAATAAATCCCCTAATTCTTCACAGCGTTCCTCACTTTAAGTGGTTCCGCCGCTTCAAACCTTGGCCATGTCTTGTCCTACGATAATCCCCCATGTAGCCTTGTGGTTCCATAGTTTCATACCTTTTGACAAATTATATTGACACAGATGACTGACTACCTTTTAATTGGACGTCGTTAAAAAGGTGTTGTAATCACGTTTATTGGTGGAAAGGCGATAGATTAATTTGAAGTTTAAAAGTCTATTTAGAAAGGTTAATTAAACTAGGTTTCTCATTTTATATATTAGTCCGTAATATAACTACCTTCGGTCGTTACGCAGCTTCCACGTATTTGTACTACACGTAAAGTGTTTCCAACGCTATACTGCGTAACAGTCGAATAGGGGCCGTCATACTACTTCGTAATATTGTACCGTTTCGTAATATGACTACCTTCTGTCGTTCCTCGACTTCTATACATTTGTACTCCACCTTGAAGTGTTTCCAGTACTATATCGAGTAACAGTCGAATAGGGGCCGTCATATTTCTTTACGATAATTAAGACCGTTTATATTTTACTACTATGATGATCATAAGGCAACAATCAAACAAGAACATGCAATAAACCAATCAAAGCAATACTACCGATCTTTAATATTTGATTATAAATCATCTCATAATTAACTAACTACATCGCAAGCAAACACAACAAGCGTACTACTCTCTAATCATGGCAATAACTAAATCTAGCATAATCAATATAAACGTAATTAATTAAGATAGATAAGGATCAGAAAGAACCAGGATTAAATGCGGGAGAAAGTAGACTTGAATTAATTGACACAATTCCAAGCTTACACCGAAGATTACAATGCGTTCCGTACTTTCCTTCTATTCTAAACAAGCTCCTAAACTAGCCTAAGACTAATTTTTAGTAAGAAAATAGAAATAAAGTAGAAGCAATATCTTAAGAGAAGTATATTGCTCTAAGAATGGCGTGTCTTGAAAATGAGGCTTTGATGGCCTATTTATACTTGAAGAAGGGCTCACTTTAGCAACTTGGGGCACATGTTAGCAAAAGGTGGATAAAGGTCTAGCACATGTACCCTAAAGCGCGTAAAGGTCTAGCACATGTACCCTACAAGTACCAAAAAGGAGGTGGAGACGGGTGGCGTCCAGCCGGCCTGGTACCAAAAAGGACGTGGAGACGGGTGGCAGCCAGGGGGTGGCGGCTGGAGTCCAGCCGGCCTGGTACGCCAGCCCCTCGTCCCGGTTCGCATTCTTTTGCTTGTTTCTCGTTTCGTGCGTATCTTCTTCGTTATGCGTCCATTTTTGTTGATTCTTTTTGCGTTGGATGCGTTTTTCAAAAACGAAGACTTTGATGAAAAGAAATCCCTGAGATGTGTCTCTTATCTTTAGATGTCTCGTGCGAATCGTTTGAATCTTCCGGCGTATGTAGAATCTTCATTCTTCATCCATTTTTGTTGATTCTTCTGTTGTTGGATTCGTATTTTGAAAACGAAGATCTTGGATAAGATGGATCTTGGTGATGGGTACTTTGTCTCTAAATCTTGTTTCGGATGTCTTGAATCTTCAAATGTGCGTGGAATCTTCGTTTTTCGTCCGTTTTACTTGATTTTTCTCGTGCAACTTCATTTTGACCTTCTTGGCAAAGTTTCATTGATTTGTGCATTATTTGAATCCAAATGCCAAGTATTATTCCAGAATGAGAGAGATATCGGTGGTAAAAACATGACTTTTTACGCGATAGCAATCTCCTGTCCATAAACATCATTGAGTGGTCTGTTTTTTCTCGGAGGCATCACGAACAGGAAATTTAGCTATGATACCAACTGATGTATTATATAAATAAGATAACAAATTAATCTTATTGATTCAAGGAATAGCCAGGAATAATTCTTTCAAAACACGTTGATTCATAAAGAATGACGTGGAAGGGTATACTTTGATTCACCAAATTGATAGGAAAATCAAAATTCTTAAAAACTGAAAACCGAGTTCTTTACAATATCATATCAAACCGAATATCAAGTAGAAATTTAAATGGGCCGACAAAACATAACGGGCCAAACATAAAATCCAAAACAAAAGTTCAAAATGAACAGAAAAAACATATAATGGGCTGTATCTCCCAAATGAAGCCGTTTTTGGGCTTCGAGGGTGGGCCTAACTGCCTACTTTTAAAAGTCTTCTGTACTCCAACACCACCCAAAAACAACTTCCCACCAAGGTTGAGCTCCTTCAATTTCTGCTGCAAGGCATCATTATACTCACCACCAAGTAAACTTACAGCAGTGCTCATTGCAGCAATAACTGAATTAATGTTGGACGTAGAAATTGACCTACGATAGCAACTCTGTAGGACATAAAACACATCATCAACCATGGAGGTTGTAAGGCTGTCCTGTACATGCTCGTCAATCTTAATAGCCTTTCAAACTTTTTCAACCATGAAAAATCCATCAAAGATCACATAATAACTAGTTATGTCTTGAACAACTTTGCTAAAGTTCCCACTTCTAAAAGCTCTAGTGGCTCGGGGAGTCAGTTCTTGATCAATTCTGTTAGTTCAGTTATCTTTGAAACCATATAATCAGTATAATCCTCACCAAGCAGCGTAAGTGATAATATTTCCTCAAGAAACAACTCAATTTCCCTTGGGTCTGACCCTTCCACTTCCCCGCCAGAAAGCAAGTCACTCTTATACGAATTGATCTCAGATGTCAATTTTGACAACTTACGAAACTCCATATACTTTTTTAAGATCAACGAACCCCTAGAGTCACACTCCTCTTGAAGCTCACAGATTGCATACACAATTCCATCTTCCCCACACAAACTCCTCAATATCTCTACATTCTCTTCAATTGCAACCACAATATCCTTAAACAAATTAGTCAAACACGTAACAAAATTAACCGAATTGCGATTCTGCTCCATGAGCTCCACCAATTGCTCAAACTCAACTTTAGATCTAACCGATATAACCTTCTTTAAATAACTAACATACACCTGCAATCCTTCTTCCTCTAAAGCTAACAGCGAGTAAAGCCGAATAAACCTTAAAACAGTAGCATGATCTTGCTGATCCACAGCAGCCGATATCATCCGCCTAACAATCATCTACAGCTGTTTCTTAGCACTAAACAACATCTCTCTCTGATCTGGACCAGAATCCTTATAATCTTTATCGATATCAAGAAAAGTTCACATAATTAGCAGCAGATTCATAATCCTCCTTCTCTAAAGCCTTTTGTACACCATCAATACAACTAGACCTCTCAACAATTGCATCAATACGCTTTAAAGTTTCATTAACTCGACATTGAGCTAAATCAAGTTCTCGAACCTTACCAGATACCTGATCGGCGAGAATGTAGGTCGAATCTACATTCGATAGCATGTGATATGATTCCGCTTTCACAATTTCTAATACGTCTGCTGATTTCTGGAAGAAATTGAAGTGTTTATCGAGATCTGGACGGAGAGATGAGATGTTTTCGAGCTGTAGATCTTGGTTACATTGATACGCAATTCGTTCGTGATGAAGACGTGTCATTGCTCCGACGTCGGTTAGGGTTTGGACGTGTTCAAGGGCTTCTGGTGTACCGAATATAATAGATGAAGTGTTGTTAGATGATTCTTCATCTTCGATCACCGACGGCGATGATGTCATTGTCGGCAGTTGATTTTGATTGAAGTCTTTGCCTCGCCGGAGATTGTAGATTGAAAATCTGGAATCCCATGTTTCACTGAAATATTGTGAGATTCGGGAGGGATGGTGAAACGCCCTGAAAATAGAAGGATTTTTTTTTTAAGAATACTAACGAATTATAAAGAATACTAACATATTCTAAAGAATATTAACGAATTCTAAAGAATACTAACTAATTTTTTTAGAGACCAATTCTCACCCATCTTGACACGTTGACCAGTTTAGACACCCAAATGGTCTAACGACATTTTAGCTATTTAGACTTCGCGTTCAACTATATTATGATAACATAGTCTTACAAATGTTTCAAAACTTAACTCTTGACAGCAACTCATACCAAACTCATATTTTGAGCCAATTTCGGACACGCATAACTTTTTGCTCAATAAGAGTTTGACCACCAAATTTTGCAGGCACATCTACTATGCCAAAATGAAACTTTCTCTTTTTACACTTTTTCAAATTACGCGTTTAATCAAAATATGGACTAAAATCTATGTTTTTTTTACCACTTGGTTTATGACTTTCATACTTTACCTACATCTTCTAACATACTTTTGACACTTAAGCTAAAAGCAAAAAGTGTCATACTTGAACCATGACTTGTTTTGACACTTTGACCCAAAATATGCCCATTTGGCTATTTATGACACGTTTCTCATTTCAAGAACACTTTGACTCTTTCACTTATATCTTTTACTCACATTTGACCATTTCAACATAGTTGACTATAGGTCAACACTTAAATTCAAACAAAACTTACTTTCAACACTTTACTCTATTCCATTTCTTTACCATTTATGACACATACTTTACTACTAATCATTTACTTTCTTTTTCCGCTTTGTCAAAGGCTTACATCATAAATATTTAACAACTTTACACTTTAACTAATTCGTGTCATAAAACTCATTTTGGGCGATTTACACAATGGCTAATCATAACGATAATTTAAAATAATAAGAAGCTCATCTAACCGTAAAGCAAGCTCCTTATCCACACTATCTTTTAGCAACCCAAAATCTACTCCTTCTATCCATTTGGTTCAATCGAACCAAGCACCTACAACATAAAACATTGAACGAGTTAAGCATAAAGCTTAGTGAGTATATGATTATCTAATCAATTTAACTACTAATCAAAAACAATGCATTATTATAATAACAACATATATGATAAGGAAAGCATGGGAGTTTCTTCCCTTTCTTGAATTCACTTTCGCTTACACTTTCACTTGAGCTTTCACTTTCACTTTCACCTGAGTTTCACTTTCATATGCGCACATATCTCACGATTATATTAGCTAGTATCTAACCAGTTAGTCTAATCATGTTCTAGCTAATATATAATTAGCTAGACTAATCACATTTTAGCTAACAAAGTTAGCTACTAATCACAATATGGCTAACCTTGGTCAACCATTCTAATCATCACATGGCTAACATGAGTTAACCATTCTAATCTCATGAATCTTTTCATATCATTAAAGCTAATCATTAAATCTTTACACAATTAGGTGAATCTCTTGCTCGGAAGCAATCCGATTCACTTAATAAGTATCTAATTACTTTCATATAACTCACCTTTATGAATTGAACAACTTATAGCTAATTGATCAATTGAAGATGACACGTCTTTAGCACCTAGCACATAAACACATAGCACAATTAAGAACAACTAATCACACTTTCACTAATAATCATCTAACATCTCTTTCTTACTTTAATTAACTTTCCTTTACTTTAACTAAACTAGCTAGTTACACTTTCATAATTCTTATCATACTATACAATTCTTTCAACTACTAATCATTTGATTTATCACTAACTTATGAATTCATAATCACTTTTTATCAACTAATCACTTTCATCTTTTATGTTCATAATCAAGCTTTACTCAAACATCTCATAATCAATTTACTACTTTAATTACTTGTTCAACATCCTTTTCACACTCTATTAACATTTCTAATCACACTTTAAAGCTTATTACATGAATTTACAAGGATTTAGCAAAACCCCTAAATTCACTCAAGAACACTAATGATGAATTCATCACTTTCATTATGTAATATAGTTACTAATGATCATAAGAACACTAACTAACATCAATTTAATCAATTCCTAACCTCAATTTCTAATTAAAACTCACTAATCAACAAAACCCATTTTCTAGGTTTAGAACATGAAGAAATTCAACTTACTTGAGGTTGAAGATGATCAAAGGATATTGATTCTGATTTCTCTAACTTGAATTAGGGATTTAGAAACTAATTTTTTTGTTTAGGAATGGTTCTTGGTTCATCTCAGACTTCACAGGGACGATTCGTACCCTTTTCTATTTCTTTCTATATTTGTCTGGAATAAATGAGAAGGGAGGGAGGATATATCCGTACATGTATCACTAATTTAGTCCCCTACAATACCTATTGTCTGGAACTAGAAATCATTCACATATTTTATTATTTTATATCTCTTAAAACGATAATAACTTAAAACAATTATTTTAGTTTTTTTACCAAAATAATACTTTTGGATTTTGGGGTGTTACAGATGGATATAAGTATATATATTTTAAAAAATATCTACTAATTGCAACTATCTTTTTACTTTTTTTTTTACAAAATCCTATTGTATGCATCCTACTTTTAAAAGTCTTATTGTGTGTATCTGGAATCCGTTGTTTCACTGAAATATTGAAGCCGTTTTTGGGCTTCGAGGGTGGGCCTACGGCTGTTAGCGACTTGGTGGGCCTCGCTCCAGGCTTCGATTTGCCTACTCATGGACCTAAAACGGAGCCCTGTAGCCTAAGTTATGCTTTTTTCCGTGCAACCCCTTTTATTTGACGATCATGGGTTTCCATAAACGTAATGGCCCTTTCTCTTACACTTCGGCCTCCATTAATTACTCATCAAAATAGGTAATAAACAGTTGAATATGCAAATAATACTACAGTACAAAACTCCATATCATATTTCTTTAGACAGTAAAGAGATTCCCACTTTTTAACAAAAATAAATGGGCCAAACTATAATACTAAAACAAGATGTAAAAACGTATCCACTGTTACATATTGAATTGAATATCTTTAGAAACCCATAATCACAACTTAAGAGCGGCTATGGCCTCTGGTTTGAAATCAACCCCCATACCAAAAACTCTCCTCACCTCAGCTGGAGTCAGTCTCCATGTCATGGGTCCTGAATTTTGACCCCAGAAGTCCAAAATCTCAGACACCTTTTCCAAGTTGATAATTGTCGCCATTTGTGTTAACCAAGCAAACTTATCCCTAACAGTCCGTTGTGTCATGCCAGAGAAATGACTCACGAGAGCTCTCACATCTCGGTCCAGTTGCAGGCCTCCAAGCTGACTAAATCTTTTTTGCATCATGATAACCTCAAGCCTTTTTATAATAAAGTCAATCACTAAATGAACAAATGAGTCATAGTTGTTGCCTGTCATTAAAGGCCGGAGCCATCCAGTGTTAGTCTCAATAGCATGAAGAAGTCTCTGGACCCAAGGGTCATTAACCTCATTTTCTGCATATTCTGCCTCAGAGAGTTCATAACTAACAGTAGCTACACTGTCTAAGACGGGTCGGATTCGGTGTGTCACAGTACCCACAAGCTGCTCCAACCCAGCAACTAACACTTTCTTGAATCCGTTGCTCATCTCTCCCAACTCAGATAGACACGACTTGATCCTCTCTCTATTAGTTGGAGCAGGAAATACCTGATTAAACCAATTACGTTAGATAACTATTTTCATATTGATGCCTCCTTAAGTGTTAAGACTAGTTTTAAAGATGATATTTGTGCATATAGGTGGCAATATCGACCCATTCTCTTATAAATGGTTCAGTTTGGGTTATGAACTGACTCTAATGGGTCAAACAGCTAAAATAAAAGAAAAGGGTTTTAAGGGAAAAGAGAAAATTGTTAAACTGGTCGAAAAGTCACCCATAGTATATATTTTAATCATAAAACTGCCTAAATCAATTTATTCAAGATTAGATAATGGAAATAGCAAAGATTTTGTGATTATATATGTGCACTAATTATTCATACAAGGATCGACAATACAAACAACTATTAAGTTGGATTGGATAATGCAATGTGTAAGCATATACCATTTCGTTACGAGGGCAGGCAAATGATAAAGATTAGACCTTAGCATACAAATTTCATTCTAAATCTTAGTCATGTTGATTGGTTGTAATTAAGAAGGCGAGTATGTACTAACAATCGCACTGTAAAAGTAGCAGTTTGAACTTTTAACTCATTAAGGCCACAAGAACAAGTTATCTAGCATTTTGCTGCTGATATACACCACAAAATAAGTTAAATACATGTTTTCTACGATCCACACTTCAAAAGCATCACCTGTTGCTTGTCTCTGCAAGGGACACAATATGAAAGTACTAATGATCAACAAAGAGTACAAAGGTAAATCATTTTTGTGCCCACAGTCCCACACTGTGCTAGATAGGCCAAACGGCCTCTTTAGTAATATACAATAAATTTTAATATTGTCTTTACTAGTAATAAATAAGATTTTGGTGCTATTGATTATATTCTCTTCAGAAATAAATATCATATTGTATGTTCAAGCTTGATATATTAGTTAATTTAATACTCAAGTGAGAAAAGGAAATAAGTCGAGGACAAACCGACCCACTGAACACAGTGTTGATCGAACTTGTTAGACCTGTTTTTTAATATGCATGTCTTGACCCGTTACCCAACTCACCCAATTTGCCACCTCAAAGTAGGAGACGCTTAAATTTCACAAGCATTCACTATTTTCAATACGCCGTCTGTCTCAAACAAAACCAGCAAGATTAACACCAACTCTCGTCCAACCATTCCCTAATCTCCTGCCTCATTGACAAGTTCATGCTCTTTTAATCCATCACATGTTCTCCATTTTCCTCATCTAGCAGGTTAGTGCCACCTGCCCACTCACCAGCTCTCCTTCACCATTTGTCATCAGATAAAGACTTGGTGCCATTATACTAGACCAGCCTAAAGGTGACATATTGAACAACAACAACAGTCCCCAATCTCGCTGAGGACAGGGTATGGGGAAGGTATGATGTAGACAGTCATACCCCTACCCAAAGGTGAAGAGACTCCTTCCAGGAAGACCTCTGACATATTGAACAACTATTCTTGCTAAATCAAGTCCATTACTCTAGAACCACATAATAGTTCAATAATGGGGCTGAAATTTTCTTTGAAATGTCAGAGTCAGTTTCACACAATGTTGTCAAATTTTGAAAAACAGTAAATTCGATGTAAGAGTGTGGTTCACAAAATGTTGTCGGATTTTGAAAAACGACTAAGGTATGAAGCTTTGACTCTGTTTATGAGATATGTTGATGATGATACATCTGAATATCTGAAACGATGTGAATGTTATTCGTTTTTATCTGAATAATGGGTATACTTGTTCAAGGATACGGCTATTAGGTTAGATGTACCATTCAGCCAAAAATCACTGTCAATGATATAATGTCTGTTAACTTAGGAATGTTAATGGTCTTCCAATCAGAGCACCATGTGCATGAGTCTAGATCTATGATGAACATACAAGGAGTTCTCCCTGTCTTATAGAAGACTCTATCATCCATCCTCTCAAAGGAAACTCCCAATCCCATAACGTTTTGGGCTCCTCTGCAAAGCTTAACAATTACAATCATCAATTGCCTTCAAGATCAACAGGATCTAAAGTAGCTTATTAAAATAAGGACACTGTTTGTTTTTTGCTTTAAGGGCTGAATTTACTTTAGAGGTTAAACCCTGGCCAAGTCAGACGTTTTGAAATTCAGCAGGCTTGTTTCCTTTTTCAGAGGTTAAACCCCCTTACTTATCAGAAACTGAAAAAGTATGATCTTATTTGAAACCTAAAACAAATATGGTATCACCAGAAAGTATTAAAATATGCTAACTCGTCCCTCATCTCAATCTACGTCATCCCTTCGACATCTCGATCAGGTTCTATGTGTTTTCTATTATGTGTCTTATATCAACAATAAAATGGACCAACATATTGGCGACTCCAGTGATAATTCCACAGAAATTTATAAAAATTTGAATGCAGAAGTTTGAAGATTCGGATACCCGAAAGAAAATAATACAGCACTTCAACATTTAAGGAATGGATTAAGCAACTTTGTCATGATATAGGCAAGCGTGAAGCTAAATAGGTACCATATTGGACTGATGATGAGAACAAACACACATCAATTTATTACCTAATACCAATGCTTAACACTGAATGTGAACATGTGATAACAGGTATAAGTTAATTTTCAATTCAAAGTGAAGCACATGTACTCAAGCATGATATGATATCTATTGGATTATAAGCTATCATGAAGGTTCAACATTAGATTCAGGAGTGTCAGCTTCAATTAATGGCATAATAAAAGATTTTTGAGCAGTTTGCACAGTGAGTTGGAACAAGTTCCATATGCTTATGCTCAGTAGCCAGCATATTAGGGACTACATTAGAGGGAAGTACATAGATGTGCCTCAAGTAAGACTAAGTACCATATTAGGGACTACTTTTATTACACCAAATTTTAAGTCATATGGATTCAAACCAAAAGTTATACTTTCACAGAGCTTAGTTGGTGGACTGGCAGGGGAAAATGTTTAGTATCCAAGCGGAGCAGCAATGATGGAATTGTTTGGCTGTTGGCTGGATTTCTTCAAAGGAAATAGCACCTATTTAGATGTAGTTGGTGGATCTGAGATAGCTTAGCATAATCCTCCATCTTCTTGGCAAAGTCTTCTGGTGGTGATGACTGTGTTAGGGAGAGAGTTGGTGCTGCTTACTGCGAGGATCTCTTCTAGGTGTTCTTCAATTATTTCTTGCATAGAATCTACAAGACCAAGGTCTTCTCCCATAGGTTGTTTCATTAGCTTGTCAACATTTAAGGTGGCCTCCTCAGTTCCAACTCGAAGTTTTAAAGATTTTTCATTTACGTCAATGACGGCCTTGACAGTGTTTAGGAAAGGTCTGCCAAGGATGAGTAGAACTTCGGTGTCTTCCTCAATGTCCATGATAACAAAATCCACAGGGAAAACGAATTTATCAATACGTACCATAATATGTTCAGCAATACCCCTAGGGAGTTTAACTCATCTATCGGTCAACAGGATGGTCATACGGGTTGGTAAAAGTTTGCTTAATCCTAATTTCCTATAGTTGGAATGCGGCATAAGATTTACACTTGCTCCTAAGTCAGCTAGGGCGTTACTTATTTGAACATCCTGCAGGTAACAAGGTATGGTGAAACGGCCAGTATCTCCTAGCTTTGGGGGTAGTCCTTGTTGCATAATTAGAGAGCAGTCTGCATCTAAAGGTAAGTTAACTATTTGTCTAAGTTTTTCTTTATTTGATAAGAGTTTTTTGAAGAATTTGGCACAACTGGGAATCTCGACTAAAGCATCTAAAAGTTTGACATTTAAGTGTAAGCTTTTGAACATCTCTAGATATTTTCCAAACTGAGCTTCTTGTTTCTCTTTATTAAGCCTACCAGGGAAAGGTATACGTGTAGGTTTAATGACTTCTGGGGCTTTAGGAGGTTCTGGCTCAGGAGTTTTGACTGGCACTGAGTCAGTGGGAGAAATAGAAGATTCGTTTGTAGGAATATCTATTTAAGGAATTGATTAAGCAACTTTGTCATGATATAGACAAGCATGAAGCTAAATAGGTACCATATTGGACAGATGATGAGAACAAACACACATCAATTTATTACCAAATACCAATGCTTAACACTGAATGTGAATATGTGATAACAAGTATAAGTTAATTTTCAGTTCAAAGTGAAGCACATGTACTCAAGCATGATATGATATCTATTGGATTATAAGCTATCATGAAGGTTCAACATTAGATTCAGGAGTGTCAGCTTCAATTAATGGCATAATAAAAGATTTTTGAGCAGTTTGCACAGTGAGTAGGAACAAGTTCCATATGCTTATGCTCAGTAGCCAGCATATTAGGGACTATATTAGAGGGTAGTACATAGATGTGCCTCAAGTAAGACTAAGTACCATATTAGGGACTAATTTTATTTCACCAATTTTTAAGTCATATGGATTCAAACCAAAAGTTATACTTTCACAGAGCTCAGTTGGTGGACTGGCAAGGGGAAAATGTTTAGTGTAACTTCAGTATAAGCATGAAAAAAAAAGTAGTGAACAAGGTTTTAATAATGATGATTACTCACCTTAGCACATTGCTCTTCTATCTCATGTCGTAGTTTCAGGGCATAATCGCTGCAAACATCTAAGTTATTCAAGGCAGTAGCAATGTCGGTTCCAATCTTCTGTACTCCAACACCACCCAAAAACAACTTCCCACCAAGGTTGGGCTCCCTCAATTTCTGCTGCAAGGCATCATTATACTCACCACCAAGTAAACTTACAGCAGTGCTCAATGCAGCAATAACTGAATTAATGTTGGACGTAGAAATTGACCTACGACAGCAACTCTGTAGGACATAAAACACATCATCAACCATGGAGGTTGTAAGGCTGTCCTATACATGCTCGTCAATCTTAATAGCCTTCCTAACATTTTCAACCATGAAAAATCCATCCAAGATCACATAATAACTAGTTATGTCTTGAACAACTTTGCTAAAGTTCCCACTTCTAAAAGCTATAGTGGCTCGGGGAGTCAGTTCTTGATCAATTCCGCTTAGTTCGGTTATCTTTGAAACCATATAATCAGTATAATCCTCACCAAGCAGCGTAAGTGATAATATTTCCTCAAGAAACAACTCAATTTCCCTTGGGTCTGACCCTTCCACTTCCCCGCCAGAAAGCAAGTCACTCTTATACGAATTGATCTCATATGTCAATTTTGACAACTTACGAAACTCCATATACTTTTTTAAGATCAACGAACCCCTAGAGTCACACTCCTCTTGAAGCTCACATATTGCATACACAATTCCATCTTCTCCACACAAACTCCTCAATATCTCTACATTCTCTTCAATTGCAACCACAATATCCTTAAACAAATTAGTCAAACACGTAACAAAATTAACCAAATTGCGATTCTGCTCCATGAGCTCCACCAATTGCTCAAACTCAACTTTAGATCTAACCGATATAACCTTCTTTAAATAACTAACATACACCTGCAATCCTTCTTCCTCTAAAGCTAACGGCGAGTAAAGCCGAATAAACCTTAAAACAGTTGCATGATCTTGCTGATCCACAGCATCCGATATCCTCCGCCTAACAATCATCTCCAGCTGTTTCTTAGCACTAAACAACATCTCTCTCTGATCCGGACCATAATCCTTATAATCTTTATCGATATCAAGAAATTAGCAGCAGATACATAATCCTCATTCTCTAAAGCCTTTTGTACACCATCAATACAACTAAACCTCTCAACAATTGCATCAATACGCTTTAAAGTTTCATTAACTCGACATTGAGCTAAATCAAGTTCTTGAACCTTACCAGATACCTGATCGGCGAGAATGTAGGTCGAATCAACATTCGATAGCATGTGATATGATTCCGCTTTCACAATTTCTAATACGTCCGCTGATTTCTGGAGGAAATTGAGGTGTTTATCGACATTGAGCTAAATCAAGTTCTTGAACCTTACAATAACAGGAAATTGAGGTGTTCATCTTTGTACGTGCGAAAGAGTTGTCAATTATAATAATACGCTGCTACGTATTTATTTCCGGGTGATATCTAAACTTTTATCATACTTGTCTTATTTCGTATTTTGAATATGTATTATTGCCTGGTATGTGATTTGTCTGTTGCCATGAATTGCGAGTAGTTTATTATTGTGATTATTGATGATGTAGATAATTATAAGTAGGGATGACATTATATAATTAATGTACGACAATCGTAAAGTGACATGACGGCCCCTATTCGACTGTTTATCTGATATAGTACTGGAAACGCTTCAAGCGGAGTACAAATGTATGGAAGTCGATAAACAACCGAAGGTAGTTATATCACTGGAATCAGTTCTGGTTTAACCGTTGGAATTTCGAAAGGATAATACAACTTCACAACTAACTGGTATATCCTACGAGAGTCAACGCACTATAAAGTAATGTTCTCAACACGTTCAGATAAAATAGGAATTAGTAACCTTGTACTGTTAAGACTTTATGAACTTAAGTTTAATTTATGGAGTACCCTTTCTGGTTATCCACGTGACTGCAACCTAATAATTAGGTACTGATCAACCTTAATTATGGTAAGTAGTTATCTGTGCCCATGACATGCAATAAGTAAGACACAGTGAACCCACTCGTTGTATATATTAGGTTTACATTTCTGCATTGCTTTACATTTAATTAGTTTAGAGTGTCACTTTCACTGTCAATTACTCTTGACCGCATGTTTGATGTGAGAAGCCGTGGAACTACCATGTAAAGTACACTATCCAATTACTGAAAGACATGGTCTGCATATGAAACACGTTTTTATAAACTGCGAATAATCCAGGAATGTATAACTGTTTGAAAATGAGAACTTAAGTCATAAGTTGAAGTAACCAAGCTTTAATACACAAAACAAGGCTTAGGAATAAGAGTAAAGTCCCAGTGACCTAGAATCCTTAAAACGCTAAGTCTTACAAAATCAACGGTCTAAACATACAAAGTTATCAATCTGCATGCTAATAGAGTGGTAAACTATCTTAGGGGTTAAGAATGGTCGGACCTATTAGACGATACGCTGCTGATTCATGCACCTCGGTATCAAACCAAGATAGGTTGTTTATCTTTCAACTAGATAAATATTGGAAGTTTGCGTATTGCTCCGATCAGAATCATGATAACCTAGTTCCTAGTGACATGCCAATGGGAAACTTAGTTGGTAGGGTTCTAGAGTTTACACCTAATAGTTTGTTCATTATATTAAGTATTGCCCCTATTTAGTCTGTCATTCCGAAACATTAATTATCAAAGTCTCAGCAATCACATATTTATCTTTATCTACTTTCCTGCATTTTAAATTCTGTAATTTACTTTCCTGCACTTAATTATTTGTCTTTAGTTTAAGAACCCCCAAACCTACCTACTTTGTCTCATCCTAAATACTTCCCTACCGAAAGCACCAGCTTTAATCACCCACACGTTTCGATTCATAGAATGATCTTAGGTCATACTTACCGCTTACTAACCAGAGTAGGTAGTACGTATAATTTAAGCCCCTCTATTTATAAATTTTAAAACCCCTGTTGGCACCCGATTAGTTACCACCAACGACACCGACGCTCTCGGGTGCCATCACCTCACTTTACCCGGCAAGCATCTGTACTGACCTCCGAAAAAAGTATTTTAAAAAGGTTCTCTTTGCATTCAAACCAAGAAGTTGTTGAAAATTTAAAGCTTTCAGCTATGGTCATCAATAAGGAATGTTTATCTTCTGAAAAACTTATTAATTGGTTAAAAAAGTGTCAAGTTAATGTGGTTAAATGTACTCAATGGGGTGCTCATGGCATAATCATTCGATGCAAGGATGAAGAAAATTATAATCGTCTTTTTCTCGATCCCTCGGTTCTTTCCGATGGCTTCATCAAAGTCCAACCGATGGCGGAAAAAGCAAGAAAATATTCTCAAATAGTTTGGCTTTAAATTAAAGGAATTCCGTTTGAATGTTATTCCATCGAGAGTATTCTCTCAATCGCTGAATCTTGGGGAGAAGTGTTATACATTGACTGTAACGACCCAAAAATCCGAACCTCTTCTAAGTAAAATGTACATATACGCAAAATGTTAAGTTTTATAAATAGATTATAAATGTACATATCCGAACCTATTTACTAATGTCGATTTTTTGTATAATGACATGAAAGATGTTCATTAACGTGAAAAACGTAAATTAAATACACAAACAAAAAAAAAAAAAAAAAAACATTAGTCATTAAGGATATTTTCAACGCATACACTAACGACTATTAACGTTAATATGTGTATCCAATGAAAGTAAAGAAGTGATATCTTTGGGTGTTCCTAATGAAAAAGCATTTACACACGTAAATCATAAGGATTAAGCACTTAACCTCCTTATATAGAAAAATGCATACATGATTAACATATTGAAATGTTAAGGTATGCACATGAGGATAAATATATTTCTTATATTTAAATGGAAAACTAGTGAAAAGATGTTGAATGTACTTAACTTTAACATAAAGGTGTTGTATCCTAGTAAAGATGGTAACAATGATACAAAAAATCGAAAATATCATCTAAAAGAAACTTGATGATTACTAAGCTTAAACCTATATCTATATGATAAATGAAACTACAGCTCAATATATATATTAAGACATGATGTCTTGTAAGAATGACTACAGTAAATGCACATTGCAATGTGATGCTATGCTCATCGTCTTAAACATGTGTTAAATAAAGTCTACTAATATCTACGATATAGCGAAAGCTAAATACATTAAGAACTCTATGATGTCTTGTAAAGACACGAGGGCCAAGTCTAAACACACATTTGGGCTTAGATTATATATAATAGATAAATCATTAAACTCTCCGTAGCATATATTGGGATCAAGTAGGCACTCCTTCCATACTTGTCACTAATTAAATGTGTGACTACCAAGTGTACTTGGGTGCTACGTACAAGTCATAGATTATCAAGAGTTGAAAGAGAGAAATCAACTCAAGGAACCACTATCCTTAAAAGTGGACATTTTATAATTGTGAAATTCTTAAACAAGTATACTAAGTGAACGAGAGGCTTCTTTTCAAGGATAATTGGAAAACAAATATAAGTGATATATATAGTTAGCGTTTATACAAACTTAAAAGAAAAAAGAAAAAAAAGAAGAAGATTGTATACGTCTCCTTACAAAGTAATTAGGATGTCACTAGTACATGAGAGTAAAAATTATCATAAGTAATCACGTTTTATTGATTTTAAAGATCAATAGTGTGATCATAATGTGTTAAATCAGTCACTAAGAGTAAATTGCGACTAAATAAATATACATGATGAATTGGCATATGTATTTAATTAATCATACTTGCAATTTAGGGGTGATCCTAAATGTTGATTCTATTAATTACGTAATGTCCTAATAGTTAAACAAGGAAGAAATGATATTATTTATATCTTAGAGTCATAAAATGACAAATGGATCTTAAAATTTTTGAGACTACGGTTAAGGTAATTAAACGAGATTATATACAAATGGCTCAACTAAAATCGTATAGTTGTATAATTTGGACCAAAATATGAGATCATTAGCTATGTATGTAATAATTAAAATAAAGGTGAATGCTTCTAAGTTGGGTTTGTACGAAGAAAGGTAATAGTGTCGACCCTCTAGGCCATTCGAGGAATTAGGTTGAACATTTGCATACATTAAAGAAAGTTAAAATAAATGAGTTATCTATTTCTAGTTCTCATCTATGAATAACTCCTAAAACGCTCATCTGAGCATAATTTTCCATCTTAATTTGCATCAAATAAGTGAAAATTGAGCTTAATTATGTTGTTATTGAGTGATAAGCCACCTACATGTATACAAGGAACTCAAAATAAATTTAAAAGATTGTCACAAATTTTTCGCTAATAAGATCTTCTATTCTAGAACTTATGAGTTTGCTAAACTAACGAAGTAATTTTCCTTAGGTCTGGGTTTCTGAAAAATAAAATGACCCAAGCTTATGGTGATTATAAAACGTATTGACCCAATTATTCCTCCTAACTAAATCGATTTTTAAATAATAAGTCTCGAGGACGAGACTATTTCAAAGGGGTAGATATTTGTAACGACCCAAAAATCCAAACCTCTTCTAAGTAAAATGTACATATACGCAAAATGTTAAGTTTTATAAATAGATTATAAAAGATCTAATTTGTAATATTCAGTATGCAATTACGATATACGTGTAAACTATGTAGCTTTTATAATACTACAATTTACAAAGTATTGTCTTGCTAATGGTGCAAGTAACATATGCTATGGTAATTGTACATTCTTGTGATCTAATAGCATTACACTTGTCCTACAATGTGACAAGTGTTTAACCTATTTTGAAAAGGTGGCAAGATATGGTTAAACTAGAGTATTGACAAGCCTAACCTAGTCTAGTTCCATTTGTTACATATGCTATAGACATGAGATTATTAAAAGAGAAATCAATCTCTTCCTTTCTTCCAAACGGATGGATGCATGTACATAAAAGTGTGACCATTTTTGGCTACCCCATCACTTCAAATAGGCAGTGAGGGAGAGAGATCAAAGAGAGAGTGTATTTTTGAGGTAAATCTATGATAAGGAAAGAGTATCAAGAACATTATTCCTCTATCAATCTAAGCTTCTATCTAAGGTATATTAGGGATATGAACGAAGTAGAGATCATACCTTAGCTTTCATCCGAGGTGAGTATTCTCGTGTTTTTACCAAAATGAGAATGTACGCTATATTAATTGTGCTTGATTGTTGAACCTATCATGATGAAATTGCCTTATGTGCATTTATATATTGATTGATCATATTGTCTTGATGAGCATTTATATATTCATGATGATACACATTCTTTTGACTATAATGATTATTGTGTAATGGACCGATTACAAAATTACTTGGTATTAATTCAAGTAAGAGTGAAGTTCATATCATAATAATTGAGTGATTCACCGAATTAAGTATATCAAGTCCATAACACAATAATCGGGATCCCTAATATTAATAAATTATGTTAAATCATTGCTTGATCATGTTCATTATCGTGTGGGATATTTTTGTACACAAACACACACGAGCTCACTAAGCCATTAGGCTTACGCATTACGTACATTCTCAGGTTCACATCAGTAGGAGCAACTGAAAGTAAGATGAATAAAGTTGGACCAAGATTATATGACATCCGGAATTGCCCTGAAGATTTAGTTACATTACTTGAGGCTTTTGTAAGTTCGGATGTTAGTAAATTTGTATTCCGCATTAAGTTTTTTGTCTAGGCCACCCTTTTTAAATCGGGGTTGTTAAATTGACAAAGATTCGTATGAGCTAAATCGAGCAGGTTCTCTTTTTTGTCTAACTGAGGTTAGTGATGCTAAGGAATTTAATGAGCAGGGTTGTGCATTTATCTCTAGTGATTGTTATTTTTATTTTTTTTTGGGTAAAGCAGTGATTGTTATTTTCCTATATGGGTTGTTGAGACAGTGGAAGCTTGCGTTCATAATGGTGGGTTGTAACTTGTGACGGCATGGTATTATAGGTGATTTTTAAGTACGAGTACAAATTTTGATTAAAAAACAGTAGCTAGCAAGATAAGGGTTTGCTTGGGCCAATGGCAAAGTGTCGCACCCCCAGATTATGATGCGGAAGCGATTCGGGTCGGGGCACGACTAATCAAATATCAAGCACACAAGGTATACAATGAACGACTCTATATGCGTCGTTTTAACAAAATACATTAATACGATAAAAGTTTACATCAGTTGTACCAAATACATTAGCTCGTATTTGGAATATGAGAGATTTCCTAGCATAAATACTTATACAAAATATATTAGTGCAATAAAATCTCTAATGTTTGCATGCTGACTCGAGCTAAGCTAAATCCTGAGTGCAAGCCTACAACTGCTGGGTACATGAGAATACACGCTAAATTGGTCAGCTTACGCTGGTGAGCTCACAGGTTTAATGATAAAGTATAATGTATGAACCGCAAGATTTAAGTATGATGATTTGCAATTAAGCAAATAAATAAATGATAAATGATGTATATAACTGCCATGAGCACATAGTCTGAGCTTAACTGAGGTGTCAGGATCACAATTAAGTGCCTGAGCGAGGGTGCCTCTATGCGTATGCCTAATCAACACACGTATGAACAAATGATAATGCGTCCGTTTTGACCAGTCAGTGCTTGCTGACCCGGACGGGGATTGTCAGTCCCATATGGTACCATACACTAACATTCACGCTACAAAGTATTACCAAACTATGCTATTGAGGACTTATGATGATTAGATGATTAACTCATGCAGAATATAGCGATATTTGATACTTGCGTTCACATGTAAAACAAAACAGGCATGTATTCTCACCCCTAGAGTAAAAACAGTAAAATAGGGGCTATGAGACTCACCTGAGTCTAATGAGATGCTATCAAGCACTAATGATGTTGTACAAGGGAAATGATGTCGTCTCCAACGATCGAAACCTACTGGGCGTCCTAAACGCGCAAGGTTTTAATGATTAGATGTCTCAACAGATCATCTATGCTAGTTGTCCATCAACTAGTTATGTCCAATGTTTGATTGTTTTGTTTAAGTTTTGAAAACATGTACGGCCCGTTGGTGATAGTTTGTATTGTACGAATGTAAGTTTTGTATAAGGTTTGATTATTGTAGGTGTTGAATACTTAGTGTAGTAAGTATTGTTCAAACTTCTTTTATTGTATTCGAAAGTACGTGTATACATTTACATCCGAACGTTGTGGTCAAATATGTTGTTTTCTGAAAGTCAACAGAAGTCAACTTGGTCAAACTGGTCAAACTTAGTCAAAATAGTCAAACTGGTCAAATCTGGTCAAACTGGTCAAATCTGGTCAAACTGGTCAAACTAGCTCGGTTTGACCCGAAACTTTTACACAAGTCTTAAAATAGTTAACTAAGACTTATAAAGTTATCGGTACATTTTATGGTCGGCCCGAAGTGTCGGTTTTATGTTTATGTCAAAAACAGTCCCAAAATGTGTTTTTCGGTTTATGTCGGTTCATTTCGCCACTCAATTTTAACGTGTTCTAGTCCGAATTAGATTCCGAGATTTTTACCAGATGTTCATGTGTGTGTCCAGAACCTAATGTGATTATTTCAACAATTATCGAGATCATATAGATGGGTAATTAATTTCGCGAAAGAACCGTACTCGGTTTTCGAACACATGCAGGCCAGTCGCAAATATCGGATTATACACAACAATAAGTATGGATATGGAAAAAGTACAAAACACGAAAGTTGTAGCTATTTTCAATACGCAACTTTTTAAAAAAAATTAGTTGTCTAAATCCTCCTACAACTCAAGTTATGACCGTTTTTGTACACTGACTTTTCTGGGTCAGAATCTGTCATTTTTAGATGTTTATAAAAAACGAGTTTTAAGCTTTTCTTTTGGACATAATCTTGTTGATAGAGCTATATAACATGTAAATAAGTATAATGAAAGTGGTTGAGTGTTCTTACTAGTGTTGTAGACAAAGAGAGGAAGAAGAGAGCTTCAAAAGTGTATTTTCTTGATTTTTCCGGTGAGCGGTCGATGGCGGTTTATGGTGGTCAAAGGGTGGTATGTGATGGTCAATGGTGGTGGTATGGTGGTGTTGGGTGGCTAAATCTCCAGATTTTAGAGAGAGAAGGAGGGTTTCTAGAGAGAAGCTCGAGAGAATTTTTGAAAGAGAGTGAAATGGAAAATGATGGAAGTGATTCATTTGCATGAAATGGGAGAGGTCAAGAGGAAGGTGGTCATGTGGGATCACATGGGGGAAAGGCTGGCCAAATGGGGCCCATTTGAGTGGGTGGAGTGTTTAAATTTCGATTTTTAGACTGTGTTTACGTATTTTGGTCGTTTACTCGTTATTTTCGTTAAAACGTTAAATCGCCTAACGTTATTTTGAGTCGGTTTAATTCGTAATATAATTGGGATTATTTTTCATTGAAGTAATTATTAAAATACTTGAAAACATTTATAAAAATGTTCCGTTTATTTATCGGCCTCGATTTGCGTGTTCGTTTTACGAAGGTTTAATCGCGTGACGTTTAAACTAAACGTTTTTGTTATTTATTTAAAATACGATATTTAAATTGAAAGTTTTACTCGAAATGATATATTTTAAACTTATAAAATATATTTTGGTTCTCATTTGATTATCGGGCGCGTTTCGCGCGTTTTCGCCGCGTTTGTGATACTTTATACGATACGTTCTACATGTTAAATATTATCAACATACTATTTAGAGATTTTTGAGTTTATTAAATAATTTCACATTATTTAACATTTTATTCACCAACGTCCGCATTTATAATGTATCGGAATCCATCCGATAGTGAAATGTACGATTTAAACAAATCGCATACGTGTGTATATATAAAAATATATCAATACACATAATGATACACGTAATTAACACTATTTACATGTATTAAGACTATGATTAGGCACTAATTACTAGTCCTAATTGGTCGGGTGTCACATTCTCCCCTTGTTAAGAAAATTTCATCCCGAAATTTAGCTCTGAGTTGTCGTATGAGGAGAGTCTGTGAAAAGGTGTGGGTATTTGAGTCGCATTTGGTCTTCCCGTTCCCAGGTGAATTCCGGACCACGCCGCGAATTCCACCGAACTCTGACGATAGGGATACGACTTTGTTTAAGCTGTTTGACCTCACGGTCCATGATCTCCACTGGTGTCTCGACAAAATGAGGTCTGTCGTCGATTTGAATCTCCTCGAGCGGGATAATGAGTGTCTCATCGGACAGGCATTTCTTAAGATTAGAAATGTGAAATGTGGGATGCACGTTACTAAGCTCGGGAGGTAGCTGCAATCGATATGCGACTGGACCAATCCTTTCAAGGATCTCAAAAGGTCCAACGTATCTAGGATTTAGCTTTCCACGTTTGCCGAAGCAGATGACACCTTTCCAAGGTGATACTTTGAGCAGAACTCGATCTCCAACTTAGAACTCAAGATGCTTGTGTCTCACGTCAGCTAACTCTTCTGACGATCACGTGCGGCCTTCAGCCGTTGCTGGATACCAACGATCTTCTCGGTGGTTTCATGAATGATTTCAGGACCAGTGAGTTGGCTGTCTCCCACTTCGATCCAACAGATAGGCGACCGGCACTTACGACCTTACAGTGCCTCGAATGGCGCAGCTCCAATGCTGGTATGATAGCTGTTGTTGTACGAGAATTCGCACAATGGTAGATGATGTTCCCAATTTGCACTGAAGTCAATTACGCAGGCGCGTAGCATATCTTCCAGTGTTTGAATTGTCCTTTCACTTTGGTCGTCGGTTTGTGGATGATAGGCTGTACTCATATCCAGACGAGTACCTAAGGATTTCTGCAATGATCTCCAGAACTGAGAAGTGAAACGACTATCTCTGTCGTAGATAATCGAGGTAGGAATGCCGTGTCGGGATACGATCTCCTTCAGATAGATTCGTGTGAGGCATTCCATTTTATCAGTTTCTTTGATAGCGAGGAAATGTGCAGCTTTGGTGAGACGATCAACGATCACCCAAATGGTATCTCAACCGCTTGATGTTTTCGGGAGTTTAGTGATGAAATCCATAGCGAATTGCTCCCATTTCCACTCAGGAATGTCCGGTTGTTGCAGCAGACCGGAGGGTTTCTGATATTCAGCTTTGACTTTTGAATATGTGAGGCACTTGCTAACGTATGTCGCGATCTCTGCTTTCATGTTTGGCCACCAGTACAATCCCTTGATGCCATGATACATCTTGTCCAATCCAGGATGTATAGAGTATTTGGACTTGTGAGCTTCATCCATCACCAAGTCTCAAAGGTTTCCGAAGTAGGGCAACTAGATCCGGTTCGCGAAGTACTTGACCCCGTTGGGTTTGGTTTCAAACTGTTTCTCCATATTGCGCAAGGCCTCATTTTTTAGATTTTCGGGTTTCAATGCTTCAAGTTGAGCGGTGAGGATTTGAATGATGAAGTCATTATGAATGATCATGCTGAGGGCTCGGACTCGAAGTGGTTTTGAACGTTCTTTTCGACTGAGGGCATCGGCAACAACATTTGCCTTGCCCGGATGGTATTTGATCTCGCAATCATAATTGGTGAGCAACTCGACCCAACGATGTTGCCTCGTGTTGAGATCCTTCTGATCGAATATATGCTGAAGGCTTTTATGATCGGTGAAGATGGTACATTTTGTGCCATACAGATAGTGTCTCCAGATTTTGAGTGCAAACACTACGGCTCCTAGTTCGAGATCATGAGTCGTGTAGTTCTTCTCGTGAACCTTGAGTTGTCGGGAGGCGTAGGCAATAACCTTGTCCCGTTGCATCAACACGCAACCAAGACCTTGACGTGAGGCATCGCTGTATACCACGAAGTCATCGTTGCCTTCGGGTAATGATAGAATGGGTGCACTGCAAAGCTTTTGTTTCAATAGCTGAAATGCTGACTCCTGCTTATCAGTCCAATTGAACTTCTTTTCCTTCTGAGTCAGTATCATGAGAGGTTTGGCTATTTCGGAGAAATTCTCAATGAAGCGTCGATAGTAACCAGCCAGACCTAAGAATTGGTGTACTTCGGTCGGCGTTGTAGGTGCTTGACAGAATTTGATAGCCTCAATCTTTGATGGATCTACGTGAATTCCCTGACTGTCAATCACATGACCAAGGAATCGAACGATTTGCATCCAGAACTCACACTTGGAAAATTTAGCATATAACTCTTCGTGTCTAAGAAGTTCTAGAAGGACTTTGAGATGTTGCGCGTGTTCCTGTTCATTGCGCGAGTAGATGAGAATGTCATCGATGAAGACAATGACAAACTTGTCGAGATATGGTTTGCACACTCGGTTCATAAGATCCATGAATACAGCCGGTGCGTTTGTCAAACCAAATGGCATCACTTGGAACTCGTAATGCCCATAGCGAGTTCGGAAGGCAGTCTTTGGGATGTCGATGTCACGAACTCATAACTGATGATAACCTGATCGTAGATCTATCTTCGAATAGAAACTTGACCCTTGAAGTTGGTCGAATAGGTCATCAATATGAGGGAGTGGGTAACGGTTCTTGATGGTTAATTTATTCAACTCTCTGTAGTCGATACACATCCTGAACGAACCGTCCTTCTTTTTCACAAACAGGACCGGGGCTCCCCAAGGTGAAAAACTTGGTCTAATAAATCCTTTGTCCAGAAGTTCCTGTAATTGAGTGGACAACTCCTGCAATTCGGATAGGGCTAAGCGATAAGGTGCTCGTGCAATGGGTGCTGCCCCGGGCACGAGGTCGATTGAGAACTCAACTTGTCTCGATGGTGGTAGACCAGGCAAGTCTTCGGGAAAGACTTCTGGAAAGTCTCTAACAATGGGCACATCCTCAAGTCGCTTCTCTTCCGACTTTTTCTCCATAACGTGCACGAGGATTGCCTGATAACCCTTTCTCAGGTATTTGCGGGTTTTCATGCATGATATTATATTCAATCTCGTCGCACCGGTCTCCCCTTGTATGACTAAGGTACCACCAGTGACGAGAGGAATACGGACTATTTTATTGTAGCAGATAACTTCAGCGCGGTGCTTGGACAACCAATCCATGCCAACAATGTCGTTGAAACTTCCAATCTCAACAGGAATGAGATCAATGGTGAAGAAATCATCGGCTAAGTTTAAAGTGCAATTTGGGATTACACTATCGGTCTCTATGAGTTTATCATTAGCTAACTCTACCCTGCACTTATCATCCGAGACCACATTCGGGTCCTGACGGGCTTCCTTGGAGTTCAGCACGAAAGCTCTTCTTTTAGCAGTGTTGTTGCCCTTGTTCTTCAACTTTGGGCACTCATTCCTAAAGTGCCATGTGTCTCCACACTCATAACAGGACTTAGGTTTGTCAGTGGCGGTGTTGGCATTGGTAGATCTGCAGTCTTTGGCCAGATGCCCATACCTTTGACATTTTCCACATGGAGTACCGCAAGGACCTTCATGATGTCTGCGGCACTTTGAACAGAAGGGTTCATTCCCTGAATAGCTCTTTTTAGATTTTGAACCAGAGGTGTAGGCCTCAACAGTATCAGACCTCTTTGATGATGGTTGATTTTGATTGGGGTTCCCAGACTACTTTCTTTTGTTAAAACCGGAGTTATTTCCATTCTACGTAACAACCCAATAGCACCTTCAGTGCCCTTTGAAATTTTGAGACTTGCAGTTAGAGGAGTCCTTGTATGTGCAAGATTTTTGTTTCGATTACTAATTACTTGATCATGAACGCTCTCCGTGGTTGCGGTGGTTTCCTTCATTTGACCGTGAATATGATGGATAGTTTCGGAGATGTCTTCCTGATCCAAGTACATCTGAGCGATGCGGCCTTGAGCTAGTTCCATCCAATTTGAATGAGTTTCGTGTTGTTCGATTTTCAAGTAGTGTAACCTGCGTTCGTGACGATGCAAGCGGGCAGTTAACACAGGCATGGTGAGATGTGTCGGTTCTTGAGTATAAGGGGAAAGATCCATAGCTGAGTATCTTCCAACATCAGCAGGGATTTCAATGTTTTTCTCGATTCTCCATGTAGCAACAGCCGTTGGTAACCAGCTCCACTGATGTGCAAGAACTCGATGGCGATCTATGGCAAATACGTTTTCTGTGACGGCTGGGTTGTGATATGGTCTGGCTCGATATGAGCTAATAGTGCGTCTAGCCACGAGTGCTTTTGAGTGGCTGCGACGTGAGCGAGAGATAGACGATGAAGTACGTGTAGTTTGTCTAGATGATGAGTCTGCCATCTTCTATGGCAAGAGCGTTTAACAAGTGAGGCCTATATTCATAATCATATCATATCATATAATATAGCCTAAAGTGTAGCAGTTATCCTAGTAGTACGTTTCGATCGCGATCCCGAAGGATAATATGGTGGAAAGAATGCGAAGCAATATCTTTCAAGTGTGTACGTGACGGTACAGCGAGACGTGTAGTTATTCTTTACGCGTATATAAATAGATAGACGGTGGTAGATGAGAACAAGTCTCGTTCTTTATATCTAGTGATATGATAGTAGTAAGACGTGTCAGCTTCGATGACGTGAGCATTAACAAGTGATTATCATGTGAGGTCTATATATATATTCGATATGTATAATAACGTAGAGAGTCGTACGCGGGTAAGGCCTATTCATATATACCTACAATACATATAATAGCCTATAGAGTAGTACGTATGTGAGGCCTATGTATGTATATACGCCTATATCACATAATAGCCTAGTGTGTGTCTAGCACAAACCAAGTATAAGTCCCGGTTTCTCTCGTGGTCAGAGTCAACTAGTGCATTCCTGTTCAACATAACCCCTTTCAGATTTCACATCGTATTCATTTAATTGTACATAGTTAGCTAGGCTATGTTAAATTAAACTCGTATGATGTAATCACTGAACCAGTTATACCTAATAAGGAATACTGCCTAACGGTCATAGTCTAGGCCCACTAAATGCAACCTAGTTCACTATAACCTTAGGCTCTGATACCAATCTGTCGCACCCCCAGATTATGATGCGGAAGCGATTCGGGTCGGGGCGCGACTAATCAAATATCAAGCACACAAGGTATACAATGAACGACTCTATATGCGTCGTTTTAACAAAATACATTAATACGATAAAAGTTTACATCAGTTGTACCAAATACATTAGCTCGTATTTTGAATATGAGAGATTTCCTAGCATAAATACTTATACAAAATATATTAATGCAATAAAATCTCTGATGTTTGTATGCTGACTCGAGCTAAGCTAAATCCTGAGTGCAAGCCTACAGCTGCTGGGTACATGAGAATACACGCTAAATTGGTCAGCTTACGCTGGTGAGCTCACAGGTTTAATGATAAAGTATAATGTATGAACCGCAAGATTTAAGTATGATGATTTGTAATTAAGCAAATAAATAAATGATAAATGATGTATATAACTGCCATGAGCACATAGTCTGAGCTTAACTGAGGTGTCAGGATCACAATTAAGTGCCTGAGCGATGGTGCCTCTATGCGTATGCCTAATCAACACACGTATGAACAAATGATAATGCGTCCGTTTTGACCAGTCAGTGCTTGCTGACCCGGACGGGGATTGTCAGTCCCATATGGTACCATACACTAACATTCACGCTACAAAGTATTACCAAACTATGCTATTGAGGACTTATGATAATTAGATGATTAACTCATGCAGAATATAGCGATATTTGATACTTGCGTTCACATGTAAAACAAAACAGGCATGTATTCTCACCCCTAGAGTAAAAACAGTAAAATAGGGGCTATGAGATTCACCTGAGTCTGATGAGATGCTATCAAGCACTAATGATGTTGTACAAGGGAAATGATGTCGTCTCCAACGATCGAAACCTGCTGGGCGTCCTAAACGCGCAAGGTTTTAATGATTAGATGTCTCAACAGATCATCTATGCTAGTTGTCCATCAACTAGTTATGTCCAATGTTTGATTGTTTTGTTTAAGTTTTGAAAACATGTACGGCCCGTTGGTGATAGTTTGTATCGTACGAATGTAAGTTTTGTATAAGGTTTGATTATTGTAGGTGTTGAATACTTAGTGTAGTAAGTATTGTTCAAGATTCTTTTATTGTATTCGAAAGTACGTGTATACATTTACATCCGAACGTTGTGGTCAAATATGTTATTTTCTGAAAGTCAACAGAAGTCAACTTGGTCAAACTGGTCAAACTTAGTCAAAAAGGTCAAACTAGTCAAACTGGTCAAATCTGGTCAAACTAGCTCGGTTTGACCCGAAACTTTTACACAAATCTTAAAATAGTTAACTAAGACTTATAAAGTTGTCGGTACATTTTATGGTCGGCCCGAAGTGTCGGTTTTATGTTTATGTCAAAAACAGTCCCAAAATGTGTTTTTCGGTCTATGTCGGTTCATTTCTCCACTCAATTTTAACGTGTTCTACTCCGAATTAGATTCCGAGATTTTTACCAGATGTTCATGTGTGTGTCCAGAACCTAACGTGATTATTTCAACAATTATCGAGATCATATAGATGGGTAATTAATTTCGCGAAAGAACCGTACTCGGTTTTCGAACACATGCAGGCCAGTTGTAAAGATCGGATTATACACAACAATAAGTATGGATATGGAAAAAGTGCAAAACACGAAAGTTGTATCTCTTTTCAATACGCAACTTTTAAAAAAAAATTAGTTGTCTAAATCCTCCTACAACTCAAGTTATGACCGTTTTTGTACACTGACTTTTCTGGGTCAGAATCTGTCATTTTTAGATGTTTATAAAAAACGAGTTTTAAGCTTTTCTTTTGGACATAATCTTGTTGATAGAGCTATATAACATGTAAATAAGTATAATGAAAGTGGTTGAGTGTTCTTACTAGTGTTGTAGACAAAGAGAGGAAGAAGAGAGCTTCAAAAGTGTATTTTCTTGATTTTTCCGGTGAGCGGTCGATGGCGGTTTATGGTGGTCAAAGGGTGGTATGTGATGGTCAATGGTGGTGGTATGGTGGTGTTGGGTGGCTAAATCTCCAGATTTTAGAGAGAGAAGGAGGGTTTCTAGAGAGAAGCTCGAGAGAATTTTTGAAAGAGAGTGAAATGGAAAATGATGGAAGTGATTCATTTGCATGAAATGGGAGAGGTCAAGAGGAAGGTGGTCATGTGGGATCACATGGGGGAAAGGCTGGCCAAATGGGGCCCATTTGAGTGGGTGGAGTGTTTAAATTTCGATTTTTAGACTGTGTTTACGTATTTTGGTCGTTTACTCGTTATTTTCGTTAAAACGTTAAATCGCCTAACGTTATTTTGAGTCGGTTTAATTCGTAATATAATTGGGATTATTTTTCATTGAAGTAATTATTAAAATACTTGAAAACATTTATAAAAATGTTCCGTTTATTTATCGGCCTCGATTTGTGTGTTCGTTTTACGAAGGTTTAATCGCGTGACATTTAAACTAAACGTTTTTGTTATTTATTTAAAATACGATATTTAAATTGAAAGTTTTACTCGAAATGATATATTTTAAACTTATAAAATATATTTTGGTTCTCATTTGATTATCGGGCGCGTTTCGCGCGTTTTCGCCGCGTTTGTGATACTTTATACGATACGTTCTACATGTTAAATATTATCAACATACTATTTAGAGATTTTTGAGTTTATTAAATAATTTCACATTATTTAACATTTTGTTCACCAACGTCCGCATTTATAATGTATCGGAATCCATCCGATAGTGAAATGTACGATTTAAACAAATCGCATACGTGTATATATATAAAAATATATCAATACACGTAATGATACACATAATTAACACTAATTACATGTATTAAGACTATGATTAGGCAGTAATTATTAATCCTAATTGGTCGGGTGTCACACAAAGCAGCATTATTTATGGTATAAAGTAGAACAAAAATTCAGCAAGAGTTTTGGATGACTATTCACGTGGTGTGCATGTGCTTTCCTCTTTTAGAAAGCGACTTTATATTCTTCGTTACATTTTACCCAAATAACTCAGCTTTTATTCTCTTTATTTCCTTTTCATAAATGGTCTTAAGTTTTTTAAGTTGATATTACTCAGTTGTATGACAGAATAGGTTGATATTATTTTTGACAGCGGATAATTGAATAAGATTTGATCTGTTCATATTTTCAGGGAGAGGGGGAGACTTTTTTATTCAAATGTAAGAGTGTGAACTTAAACCTCGAATCAACGCTTTACTAATCGATCACTTGGATGGTGTTTTAAAATATCGTTTTGATGTCATTATTATACACTAACATAAAAACTAAAATTGCGTTTAGTTATAGAATACTTCTCTAGTTATTTGAAAATTTTCACAGAAAACTGAGAAATTGGAAACATATTCAAGTTGCGATTTTCTGAAAAAAGTTTTTAGAGAAAAAGGAAATCTTATGATTAAAGGTCTTCCACATTTTGTATTCTGCAAAGTGAAAACTCCATCATAATATATTTGAACGCGTTTTCTGAATCTCCACTAGTTTTCAAGAGACACAAAACTCTATAAAAGGAAAATTAAAGAAAAAATGGAGATACTTTTTCGTAACTAAATGCGATATTAATATTCTCTCATGAGTTGCGGCTTATTTCATTCTTCTGGTACCTTTATTCATAAACGTTATTGCAATAATATATTTTAAGAATCATCTCAACTTTAGTTTACCATATACTATAAATTATACATTCATAGATCAAGCTTTTGTATATACACATTCTCGGTGTAATAAACTAATAATCAAACTGAAAGGGAACCTCGTTATTGGGCTAGATTATGGGCTAATATTATTAAAATTGATTTTTTTTCTGAGTTTAGAATGTAAATTGCAGACCACTAAAAGTAGATGATTCACCAACCAGATGTCCAATTTAACGAACACGTGGCATATATATCATCATCAAAATTAAAAACTCTCCCACCACCTCTATTATCACAAAACTTCAATAATTGGTATAAAAATAAAAAACAATAACATATCGTATATATCCTCTAACCAAGAATTTATTTTCTAATGCAAAGCATTGTCGTCATTAATTAAAATAGAAGTATGGTATCAATATATTTTAGGGCTAAGTATATGAAAATGTATCAAACTATGACACAAACTCTATTGTGCGTGTCAATTTTTCAAAATCTATATTGTGTGTATCCAATTACTAATTTATGCTTATTGTATGTAATTTTTCGACATGACGCTTTGTGAGAATGCCATGTGGAGCTTTATATGGATGACACGATAGCTGGGTTACATACAATAGGCAATAATCGAAAATTGGATACATACAATAGAAGTTTTGAAAGTTGGTACATATTTTGTCAAAGTTTGTTACATTTTCAGACACTAATCCCTATATTTTACTAGTTATGAAGATCCTACTCAAATCTACTTTGTTACCATCGTAGACAAATTAACCTTTAGAGCATGAGAAGTGGTCGGTGTCAAAATCAGTGTCGAGTTCAACGTTGAGAATAACAACGGATGTAATTTTTTTTGAGTGATCGTTGTTATAGTAATGTGAAAGTGAGCCCACCTTTAATGTGTTTGCACTAATGAAAAAAAGAAAAAACCTTCAACAAAGGCTTTTAGGTTGCAACTTCGGCCTTTAATGCCGGTAGGGAGTGGTGAACCTGCATTGAAGATCATTCAAACACGAAAATAAATTACCACTCTTCATGCTCTTAGAATCGGACAAACTATCGGCACTTCACATATCTAGAGCATTATGTTATTGCATACAAGATTAAAGAGTTACTCATTAAAGGTGTAGGGTGCATGTATTTTGTTTACAAAACAAATGAATATACTTTTGTTTATTTCATCAAAGATTGAAACCATTTGTATATTTTTAATTTCCCTTTTTATTTAAGTCTACAAGAAGTAGTTAATGATTTAACATTTTATAGCCCATTTTCCAATGGGCTAACTAACGGACTTAATATAACTAAATATCTACGTAAAGTTGATGTTGAGGAGAGAGCCCATAAGTCAATGGGCCAGCATCCTTTTAAGCCCATAACCGTAGGATGGTTCATATTTCATCACTAATCCTGCTGCTGCCGGGTGCTGGCTACTAGAGATGCGCAAAACCCGGTTTTTGGAATTCCAGACCCGACCCGACCCGACCCGACCCGAAACCGGTTTTGGTCAAACTTGGTCAAAACCGGTTTGGCCCAAAATCGGTTCGGGTTCAACCCGATTTGGGCACCCCAAAACCCCAACCCGACCCAAACCGGTTTGGGTAGGGTCCAAACCGGTTCGGGTTCAAAACCGGTTTCAAACCGGTTTTTTTTATAAAAATCGTATTTTCGCTCGCACGTCTTCGTTTTAAGGAAAAGCAACGTTTGAGCCAAAATTTTTTCATTAACTTTGTAGAACATTAGTAATGGAAACATAATTGATCAATAACATAACCAAAAGGCTTCTAAATCTCCTTAAAAATATTATTGAATCCGAAAATTCTATATAATTCATAAACGTTAGGGAGTTAAGCGTTTTAATGAAAAGCAACGTTTGGGCCAAAAAATTTTCATTAACTTTGTAGAACATTAGTAATGGAAACATAATTGATCAATAACATAACCAAAAGGCTTCTAAATCTCCTTAAAAATATTATTGAATCCGAAAATTCTATATAATTCATAAACGTTAGGGCGTTAAGCGTTTTAAGGAAAAGCAACGTTTGGGCCAAATTTTTTTCATTAACTTTGTAGAACATTAGTAATGGAAACATAATTGATCAATAACATAACCAAAATGCTTCTAAATCTCCTTAAAAATATTATTGAATCCGAAAATTCTATATAATTCATAAACGTTAGAGCGTTAAGCGTTTTAATGAAAAGCAACGTTTGGGCCAAATTTTTTTCATTAACTTTGTAGAACATTAGTAATGGAAACATAATTGATCAATAACATAACCAAAAGGCTTCTAAATCTCCTTAAAAATATTATTGAATCCGAAAATTATATATAATTCATAAACGTTAGGCGTTAAGCGTTTTAATGAAAAGCAACGTTTGGGCCAAATTTTTTTCATTAACTTTGTAGAACATTAGTAATGGAAACATAATTGATCAATAACATAACCAAAAGGCTTCTAAATCTCCTTAAAAATATTATTGAATCCGAAAATTCTATATAATTCAAAGTGAGTTGATACTTTCAAGGAATGTTTTACTAAATGCAAGGAAACATGTGCATAAAAAGTGATACTGTAAGCATAAAGAGTTGTACTTTTTCGTGAATTTAGTAAAAACTTCCTTGCATTTATCAACTCCCAAATCAAAGTTAGGCTTTTTAAGGGAAAACGATGTTTGGAGCAAATTTTTTTTATTGAATTCGTAGAACATTAGTAATACAAACATAATTGAACAATAACTTAAACAATAGTCTTCTAAGTCTTCTTAAAAATATTATCGAATAGAAAAAAGTCTTCAAACATCTTCAAACATTTTATAATCTTCAACTTGTATTAATCTTCAAGTCTTCAAACATCTTCAAAGTCTTCAAAAGTCGAAATCTTCTTCGGAGGTAGCCTCGCGCGAAGCTTGATCAAGAGCAATTTCTTCGTAGGAAAGTGATATTGTTACACCTTCTTCCACCTCGATATTGTGTATGTCTTCTTCGTATTCCATTTCACCTTCAACACTTGATACATTTTGTATGCGTTCCGCGGCGTCCAAGTGATCCTTCAAGCAAATGCACATCTCTAAGGAGGCCGGTGTGAGTCTTGTTCTTCGTATAGATAATACCCTGCCACTAAGAGAAAAAGCGGATTCCGAAGCTACCGTAGAAGCTTGGAAGGTTAGTAAATCTCGGGCCATGATGGCTAGAACGGGAAATTGAGATTCCCTCTCTTTCCACCAAGCCAAAATATCAAATTGTTCGAACTCATTGGGTAGAATAGTGGCCAAAAAATCCGTAGTCGTATATCTCCCATATTCGTTAGTGGTATTTTGGTTACCATCACCCCTTGCCCGTTTATTGTTTTCTTGTCTTAAACTATTATAAAAGTTTAGCATTGGATTGCTAGAAGAAGATGAAGAAAACATTGGGTTAGCCGTACTACCGGACACATGTGTGGTTGAACTATATTTTTGAAAATATACGCCAAATAAATCTCCCAAACATTTGTTAAAATCCGTTTTTGCATTATGTGAAAACAATGGGTCGGCCTCATTCAAATCCAAATTGTGACAAATGTTATCGATAAGCATTTCCACCCCGGTAACGTTCAAACAAGGGTTCATTGCGGCGGAACAAGTAATTACCGGTGGCATTTCTTGAAAATATTTTTTTAGTTTTTCTTTCATGGGAGCCACCATTTCTTCAAATATAGGACCTTCATACATGTAGTCGTTTAATTTTGTAGTCATTAACCAAATTTGATTAAGCACCAAATGACTAGTTGGATAATAAACTCCCGATAATAAAGTAGTCGCGGTTTTGAAAAGTTTGAGCAATTCGACCATCTTTTTAATATACTCCCAATATATGATTGGAAATGGTGTTGCAAGACCTTTTGTAACAAGATGATCATGAAAAACTTGTAAAGTATCGCGTTGGCGTAAACCACATACAAACATATGGTAGGTCGAATTTCATCTAACGGGCATGTCCCAATTAGGGGTAAAAAAAATAGAATTCGTATCCTTGCACAATTTCATATAAGATTTGTATCTAGCTTTACCCTTTTGAAAAACGTCTTGCAACATAGATTTAAACCTCGTTTTTACTTCGTCTACATCTTCAACCGCTAGTCCGGCTTGCACAACCAAGTTAATGATGTGTGCAACACATCGACTATGATAAAAATGCCCTTCAATGGTGGTGCGTATTTTAGTATTAATTTTGAAACGGCAAGTGTATTATTACTAGCGTTGTCAAAAGATATTGAAAAAACCTTTTCTTCCAATTTAAACATTTTAATCACACTTCGTAACATGTAAAATAAGTTTTGACCCGTGTGAGGATACTTAAAGTCTTCAAAAGCAATGGTACGTTTCATCATTTGCCAAGTTGCGGGATCAACCCAATGTGCGGTTACACAAAGGTACGAACCGGGCAAACCATGAGGAGCCGACCAAACATCGGTTGTTAATGATACACATGTATTTAAATTTTCAAAACCGATTTTTAGTTGTTTTTTAGCATCTTTCCACAATTTAAGGGCATCGCGTTTAAGAGTAGTACGACTTACATTGTTATATCGCGGTTGAAGAGTGGTTTGAATCACCCTAGTAAGCCGAGGGTTGTCGAAGTGGTTGAAAGGCAAAGCTTCTTGAATCACATAACCCGCAAAAGCTTGTCGACACCGTTCCACATCGTATGTAAATATAGAACCATCTCGTGCCATCGAAGATTGCCCACTTGCTTCCGGATTACCTTTGAGTCCCGCGCAATGCTTCTCGGTATGATTTTTCAAGGTGGTGTTGGAGTCGGGTTTGAAGAACAACTTACAACGTTTACAATGCGCTTTAATCGAACCATCCGACAACAACACTTTGTCGTAAGCACTCCAAATCTCCGGATTTCTTTTGTTGGGCAATTGTTTCACAATCGTTGGTGCATTTGAAGAACCAACACCATGGGAAGCCGAAGAAGATTGAGTTGCCATGAGAATTGTGTATGTATATTTATAACTTTTTGAGTTTTGTAGATATGTATGAGTGTTTTTAAGTTGTGAATGAACCACTACTCAAGCTTTGTATTTATAGTAATTTTTGGATGGCAAAAATGTAAAAAAAATAAAAAAAAAAACGGTCACAAACGGGTATATAACGGCTATAAAACGTTCCACAAAAAAAACCGATTTCAAACCGGTTCTCAAACCGGTTTTTCAAACCGGTTCCGGTTAAACTGGTTCCAACGGTTGAATCTCCAAACCGGTTTCAAACCGTCGGGTATGGGCAAAACCGAACCGGTTTTGGTCAAAACCGAACCGGTTTTGGTCAAAACCGGTTTTGACCGGGTCGGTTTCGGTTTGGAATCGGGTCGGGTCCAAAAAACCGGTTTCAATGTTCACCTCTACTGCCTACCTTCTCACTATCATCGAATTAGGTAGTTTTTTAAATTTACTATTATTATTATTATTATTATTATTATTATTATTATTATTATTATCTTATATATATATATATATATATATATATATATATATATATATAGGGTAGTGATCAAGAGGGAAGTGTCTTTTTGGGGGGAAGGGGGGAAGCGTTAGTACGCATCAGGAAGCATATTACAATTATCAATCAAAACGTCAACAAAAAATTATTTTTATCGGTAAATAGTAATCAAAATCGATGCTATAAAGAATATTTTAACGAATGAATTTCATTTTTAAGTCATAACATTAATTGATGAATATTTATTTAATTAATTGTTAAGATGCAGTGTGATGCATATTAACTAAGATGCATCGCGATGCATCATAAAACTTCACATTATTTGAAAAATAGTTTTACTGTTAAGATGCATCACAATGCAGATTAACTAATATGCACCGCGATGCATCTTAACGGATTTGGATCAAATATTCATAAATCGATACTATAACTTGAAGAAAAAATTTATCAAGGAAGCTTAACATTTATAACATCGATTCTGATTAACATTTACTAAATTTCAGTTTGCTTTTTTCGAGATTAGTATATGTGAAGGTAATATGCTTCCTGATGCGTACTAACGCTTCCCCCTTCCCTCAAAAAATGGACTTCCCTCTGGATCATGCCACTATATATATATATATATATATATATATATATATAACAAAATACCATGGATTTTTGGCCCTTAATTAAACTCTCCAATTAGAGATGAACGATCTAGATTAGTTTAAAATAAGTACACTTAACACCCTAATAATTATTTGTAAACTTTCAATTAATAGCTTCTTCCATATAATTAACTTTACACTTTTTTTTTATATAATAAATAATAAATAAATAAAATCAAATCAAATAAAAAATAAAAATCGGCCAGGATTTTTAGTTAAAAAGGCCTCCCAAACTAAGAGCATCTACAGTCGGCTTGTGTGGCATCGTCCAATATAAGTTAATACCCACATAATTTCCCCCGTCCCCCATAACCCCAAGCCCATTTATTCGTCGTGCCGCCATGTTAGAAGTCGACTCCACCGTTCTGGGTTTGCTTCCATGTTCCCGTTATCTGCAATCGATCGTCTTCTTTCAATATTTGTAAGTTGATTGGTTATTTTAATCGTTTTGGGTTTTAGGGTTTCAATTTGGTAGATTTTTTTAATTTTAGCTCATTGTTGATTGAGGTCGATCGATTGATTCGAATGGAACTGTGGCTGATTGATAATCGATCTACGTAAAAGGGAGATTAATACGATTTTATATGGCACCAGACAACCGTGGCTAAAAAAAGGTATACCCTAATTCTAATGGCTATGTGTTTGTATGTTTAGTGATTTGTTGAATTGAATTGTTAATGGGTATTATGTGATACATATATTTATATGTTTGTGTTGAAGGTTATTGATCAAGGTGAAGAACGAATGGTACACCTTAAAAGGGGAGCCATCTTTGAAACATATTTTTGAAGATACAGAGACTGGTGATTCCATTGCAATGAAGAGGTATCAACTTTTATATCATTGATGGTATGCATATATGTTCAAATTGGATTTGCTTAAGAAATTTAATTTTTTGTTTGCTGTATCAATCTAACATCCAACATTCCTAAATCGAATTTTGAAGGTCTCACCTGCTTTGAATCAGTTCACCGAGACCTTAGACACGAATCGTGCTAATAATGTGTTGTATGAATGTACGCTTTAAGTTGTTTCTTTGTAGTATATTGACATTAAACGCTCTAATCAGTATGAATTTGGGTTTTCATGTTTTGTAAAATGCAGGTGTATTGTGCTCGTGAATTTTTCTAAGAAGCCTTCATATTTTGTTGGATTGCTTACAAACACATGAATCATTATCGCTATATCGCCTAAATGGTTAGAATCCTAATGACTTACAGGCCCCTATATATTGAATAAAAATGGTACGTTTTACCTTTCAATTTTTTACATTAGTCAAAGTTTATATTATTTTCAGTAACATATTAAAGACGGGATGAATGGTTATGTTTCTTGTGGTCGTGGAATTTGCATCCCCGCAAACAATAAGACAGATGGGCGCTTCATATGCTAATAAGAACCAGTGACCGGCTCAATCTCAGCCGGAACCATAGTGGAGAAGACCTATGAATGATGGGGCAGGAAGAGGTGGTGGAAATAATTTTTTCTGATGGCGATAATTGGGGACGAGGGCAGGGAGTTATGAACAGGGGTGGTGGGCGTATGAGAGGTAGGGGGCTATGGCTCTGAAGAACGTAAATACCCTTGTGTTTGGAAGTGGCCCTGCCGCAGGAGCTTTTGGTGGCCCGGGTTTCGGTGGTCCACCTGGTGGCTTCATGCATCCTCATAGTATGATGGGTGGTGGTTTGGATCTAACATATATGGGTCGTGGAGCAAGCTATGGTGGCTTTCCGGGTTCTGTTTTCCAGGTATGGTGCCTCAATATCCTGGCGTTAAGATGGTGGTTTGTGTAAAAGTTACATTGATTTGGGGATCAAGGGTTTTAAGCCATACAATACTTATTGTCGAAAAGGAAACATGTTTATATAAAAGTTATATCATCAAATGTTATACTCAGTTTAATGAATTGTATTGCTGGAACAACAAAAAATATGGGAACTAATTTTATGAGTATAAAACTAAATAGAAAACCACATTAAACTAAGGGTGTGCTTGGTTGGGAGTTATAGAGGGTGGGGAATGGCAATGAGTATCATTAATTATGCTTGGTATGTTATAAGGAAAGGAATCATTGGTGATTAGTGGGTAATGAAGCATTACCCTCTAAATTGGGGGTAATGAATATAGGGTAATGATAACTACTCGGTAACCGTCTCCTTCTATTTTTCTCCTATTTCTTTTGTCTTCATAAAAAAATCCCAAATGTTCTCTCCTCCAATTAATTCACATCTGTCATTTAATTGGTTCGTCGGGATTGTAACAATTAAGAGCAAAGTGAACTACGAAGTAAATTTTTTTTTTATGTCATTTTCTTCTTTTTTCTAATTTGTTTACAATTTTGATTATCAGTATACCAACAAGTTTTCACAGATCCTGAGATCCAAACGTAAAGAACTTTGATTTCTTATCAAGTTACCCATTTTTGAATATGAAATAATCTTCATCAAATATTTTCTGTTCTTGTTATGGTATTATTATTATTATGTGATTATTAAATATTTGTAGAGTTTACCAAGCACTATCAGTGGAATGATAATAGTCATCCCATTCCTTAATATTCCCATTACCATTACCATTATCATTGCCATTGTCATTCCTTCAAATGAACCAAGCACCCCCTAAGATATAGAATATTGAAACTAAAGCAGCATACAAAGAGGATAGTTTGAATGGCCAATTTTAGCTTTCTAATATCACAGCTCATTAGTGTTTATCACTGAACCTAGAACCTTATTTAATTTAGATAACTATAGGCATTGTAAATAAGGGGTTCAAAAATAGTAACCGATTATTTTACTTAAGTCGACAATAGGGTGGCATTTTAATTAAGTATGTATTGCACTAATAGTATATGGGAAAATAAGTTGCTCTTGCTTATTTAAGTATTTCAGCTGTCGGAGGATGTTGCAGTTCCGGACAAGCCTCTCTGCTTACAAAAAGAAAGCTGCAATATTGAATGCCATTTCACAAAATCAGGTATGAAAGTTATCATTCTCACTTTAAATAATTATTCAGCGTTCACGACACCCGGCCAACGTTCTTCGTCGATGTTTAATTCTAAACGCTGAATGTTCACCTTTTTTCCTTTTTTTTTGTTACTTTAGTGTTATTGGTCCAAATATGTTTTTGTGTGTCCCTTATGACTCCGAGTTGAACATTGAACAACTACCCTCAAATTCGTACCCAATGTTAAACTCTAATGTTAAAATGAACGCCAAGTTGAAGCTCGAACCACTCCTTATCATTCTAATATATGTATTTGCTTTGCTATTTCTATTTAAAAAGTAAAAGAATATATATTTAAAAATTATTGGATCGACATATTCACTTCACATATGAACAATCCTTTTATTTAAATGATGATGATATGTATAATTTGTAATGTTTTGTTTTATAAGCAGGTCTCATTCTCAGAGATTGCTTAATATCTTTTTAATCTCATCAGTGATGGGTTCGGATGCTGCTTGCAATTATGTGTCTATCTGATTTAGGAGCTATGTTTTAAAAAAAAAGGGTATGAAGGTGGTCATTTGCAAGAGGTTTTCACGTGGACCTGCATGGATGCGGTGTTTTATGCTTCTTTTGGTTTTCAATTGCCTTCTGTTTCCAGATTGCGACATGGAGGGGTTTGGTCAAATGGTCCCAGTGTTGGTTTATTGTATTGTAGTGTTTTGTTTAGTATTTATGTATCTTTGATAGTCGATCATTAATTGAAGCGGCTGGTTTTGTTGTATAAAATAAATTTCGATCACACAGAGTTCAAGTGTTGACTTAAATTCTTATTGACGCACAGTTACACATTGTTTTTTAGGGGTGAGTATGGGTCGGTTTGGGTCGGTTAAGACCCAAAACCAAAACAATAACCGAATTTTTGGTTAATTGAAATCTTTAACCGATCGGTTTCGGTTAAATAGCGGTTCGGTTATTGGTTAAAAAATGCGGGTCGGTTAATTTTTCGGTTTAATCGGTTAATAACCGCAGGGGTGATAGAATACTTGATTCAATCCCACAAATTCACATATCAAAGGATTAGGTAATACTACGAAGCTTGATGAAAAGAAAGATGTTTGAATAACTAAACCCATAGTGTTGCTTAAATTCTACGTGAATATTGATGTACACCTCCGGTATGTAGTAACTTTGGAAGGTGTTTATGAAAGAGAGGTTGGTAGACTATGTCATTGTGTTTATGTGGTATTATTAAGATATATTACCAACCATAATATTTAAAAATTGTTATCAGTTTAGGCATGAAAAGTAACTACATGAATTGAGTAAATCTTAAGTGTATGTATGTTAAGTGTATTATTTGATTTAATGATTTATTTATGTATATAACTATACATACATACATATATATATGTAAAGCATGATAAAAAAAATATTGAATATTAAGTGGGGCGGTTCGGTTAATTTGGGTCGGTTTTGAAACAATAACCATAACCATAACCGATCTAATCGGTTAATCGAAAATCAATAACCGAACCGTCGGTTAATGCTTTGGGTCGGTTAATTTGGTTCGGTTAATCGGTTAATTCGGTTATGGGTCGGTTTTTCGGTTTTGTTGCTCACCCCTATTCTTTTTTGATTTGATTCACATTCTAACTTTTGACAACATTATTTATACATAAAAGATTATAATACATATAACTTTCACAATTTATATTGATATCTACAATATTCAATTCAATAACATATTTAAAACTTTAACTAAAAAACACGTTATAATAAAATGTTAAATTCACCCCTGATTATGAAAAGTTATGTAATAATTGGTTTAATTATTGTATCATACATTTAACACAATAAATAACTCTTTTATCTCAAAAATTAATTTTACAAAATCAAATGTCTTAGCCCGCGTTGTCGCGGGTCCTTCACCTAGTTATTACGGAGTATTATTATTATTAGAGTAAGGTTCCGAGGAGAAGGCCTAAAATGAGGAGGAGGAGTAGGCCGAATTCACTGCATTTTAAGGCAAAATTTTCACTCAGATTTACTGCATTTTACCAATGGAGTACTGCATTTTAACAAATACTGCATTTTACAACTATGAATTTTACTGCATTTTAGCGACACTGCATTTTAAACCTTCAAATTTGTTCTTAAAATGCAGTAAATTTGGCATGCTCCTCCTTCTCCTCATTTGAGACCTCCTCTGATCCTTAATTTTATTATTATTATTATTATTATTATTATTATTATTATTATTATTATTATTATTATTATTATTATTATTATTATTATTATTATTATTATTATTTTATTTTTTTTAATTTTTTATTTGGCTAAAGTTGCTTTTGTTTCATGTATTTTAGTTCTGGATGGATAATTTTTTAGTTATATCATGCATTTGATCCTTGTATGCTTAATCAGATTTTAAAATATAAAATACAACAAATTGTTCAATTATTCATCAACAACTACAAAATGATAGAAATCATCTGTTCAATTTCAATCTTTTTGTCGAATAATTATGCATAGTTCCCTAATCCAATGAGCTCAGCAACAATTCTTATTGCTAAGCTTATCTACTTAAATATTTCTATATATCCACTATAATTTCAGGATTTAATTACTCCTAATGGAGCTGACTGAATGGAAAGAACATGTTTAACATCACCAATATGAAGACTATGTTGACCCATTGGAATTCTTCGAATCCCTGATTTATCAACAACACTTAAAAACTTGCACACATGAATGTTTATAGGCACCCTGAGTTGTGTCCCTGCGGGCACGTGCACCTTCGAAAACGCTACCAACTGTCTATGTGGACCCCAGTGACCAACTGGTGGTGTCGAGTACACGAGCATTGTGTGTGACCCGTCTTTAGAACCTGCGTTCTTAACGTCCACTTGTAGAACGATAGACTGCCCACCACATTTGGCGTGTGTCACTCTTACAGTCTCTGTGGCTGCAGTTGTGTTTTTGTGCCGCCCGTCTACTGGAACTTGGAATATTGCGGGTGCACTAACGAGTGTGTGGATGAAATTTGAGTAGCTGAAACCGTGCCCAAAAGAGTACACAACCGGGCCTTTGTAGAAGCGATAAGTTCGGCCCGGGTAACCTCTTGCTTGGTTCGACCGCATATCCATTGTTGTCATTGGTACTTTTGATATGTAATCTTGTTTGTACCATGTCATTGGTAGCTTTCCTTTTGAAACATATATATTGAAATTAGTATCACGTAAAGCTATACCGTAGTGGCGTAGATTCTCATAAAAACATGGAGTTATGTGTTTGAAAATGTATCGAACTTTTAATTCTTCCTATTATATAAGAGATATGATATGGACTATCAATAATTGAAAGTTTAATTTCATATATACAATAGAAACTGTTCAATATGTGTAAGTGTAACTACAGAATTTTAGGTAAAGTCCGATACACTTTCACACACTTAAGCCATAAATAATAGTATAAGACTATTATGGTGTACCTGGATTATGTGTTCCAAACAACACATCAGCAATGGCAGTACCGCCAGCTTGGCCCGGGTAACCTACCCAAACAATAGCACTAACCTTAGGATTGTGCTTAGCAAAAGACACATCAATAGGCCCACCTGACATCAATACTAGTATAACGGGCCCTTTTGAGGCTGCAGCAACTTTATATACAAGTTCTTGTTGATACCCTGGTAAAAGCAGCCCATTTCTATCTATAAACTCTACCTCTATCGATTGGTCCAAACCCATTACCAACACAGTTGCATCCGCTTGGCGGGCTGCACCTATAGCATCACCAAAAAGGTTAGCATTTCTGCATTTTACATTTGGGCAACCGGGCTGGTGAATTTTCCTTGTGTATCTTGCTATTCCTTGGAGTGGAGTTGTATATCCGCATGGAATCCCTGCATAGTTCCCAATCATTGTAACGGTCACATCTGAATTAGGCCCGATAACAGCCACTGTTCGGTGGCGCCTTGGGGATAAAGGCAGTGACGGGCCCTGGTTTTTAAGAAGAACAATCCCCTGCCTTGCTGCTTCAAGGGCGAGCTCCTGGTTAGCCGGGGTGCATACATCTTTCGGGCCAAGATTACCGAATATATGGGCTGATGAATCTCCATCAAACATCCCTAATCTCATTTGAACCGTTAGTGTATTAACTAATGCACTATCAATGTCACTCTCCCTCAACAAACCCCGATCAACCGCACCCTGTGTGTGGACCGCTAGGAACGGGCCACAGTCCAAATCCAAACCTAATTGCAAAAAAATGTCGGTTTAAATATATAACAGATGGTTTTAGCACACGTACCGAAAATCAGATTATTAATGTTGTAAACCTGCTTTAATCGCATCAGCCGCAGCTTCTTCAGGAGTCTTGGTATAGTGTTGCTTGTCATAAAACACTCCAACCGAGTCGCAATCTGAGACTATGTACCTTTTTATGGTAAACAATGGGAACAAGGTTAAACACGATTATCGTAAGTGAACCAAGTTATCAAATGAACTCTATTGATAAACCAGCATGGTACCCATTGAGACGCCAAGCGCCACGAATCATGTCACGAAGAAGTCTAGGATCCGCACAAGTAGGAATGCCATTGACTTGATTGTAAGAACACATGACACTTGCTACTTTCCCTTGCATAACACATTGTCTAAATGGTACTTCAAATGTATCCACCATTTCTTGCTTGCTTACCTACATGTTTCATGATATGAATTTTTTATTCAACTACATAAAAATAGTATGCTCATAAATG